>VXBL01004419.1:345619-360004 GCA_013400195.1 Aramus guarauna
AAAAAAAAAGAAAACCCCAAAACCTCCTTCAACCTCAGTGTTCAGCTTTTCATGCCTTTTGAGCATATCAAAATTATCTGGGCATCATGAGTAATCTCATTAATTATAGAAACTAAAGGAGATGTTCAGAACCAAAATTTAATTTAATATAGCTTCATTTTGCATAGCATTTTCAAAGAGGCACTTTAAATTTAAGAAAATCTGGACTAGAATGGAGTCAACAGCCATTTAAAGCTGCTTGAATGATATACAGTACAGCAACTGCTTTTGAAGTTTTAGATAAAGACAGGAGTTATATGAGTGATTTGCAGCAAACAATTTTATTTGATGAATTTTGCTGTCTTTCCTGTTGGTGCTCTGTGAATATTTATTCATTACGTGAAATTATTCACAAATGCCTTTAGTGAATAATTCTTGGATTGCAGATGCTTTGCAAATAGTTCATAGCAGATATTTGTCATTTTCCTCTTTTTTGATGAGGTTTGTAAGCATGGAGCATTGTTTCTATTCTTTAGCAGTTTGATTTATATAGCAAACCAACACAGCAGGAGTTGCATATTTTCCATGATGCTATCAGAAATCCACTTTACTGCATTTAGTGAATATTGAAGCTTGAATGTATTGTACAGTAGAATTCTCATCAGTAATAACTGAGCTCATAGATCTCTGCAGGACAAAAATATGCAAAAATAACATGCTCTGATAAACGCAGGCTCTGCGGTAGGTGGTTGACTCTAGAGGCCCCTTCTCACCTAAATAATTTTATGATTCTGGTAATGAATGCTTTCAAACCCAAACGTGTCTATTTATTTGCCCCCATTCTTCCTTAGTGAAATGAAAGGTGGGTTCAACTCTGCACCTGCAGACATCAAAAAATTAGGTATTATGTCTAAGCTCATTGCCTGTGCTCTGTACGATAAATATTGAGGTTTATTTCTTTCAGCTGTCTCAGATTCTTCTGTGAAAATGTGGTCAATTTATACTTTTTGGGTACCTGCAATATTCCACTGACTGACAAGGGAACCCATCTGTTAGCTGCCTTTTAGATATGTAAAGTTAAATGAAATAATTTCGGTACAAAGTTCCAAGGCTCAGTAATACAGAAAAGGGTAACAGCAGCATGTGGGGACATTAAGGTAACTTTGAAAACAATCTTAACAGTAACAGGAAAAAGTTTAATTCCATAAAATGGTAGGCACTCAGGAACTAAAAAAATCATGTCTGTGATAAACTGGGAGCTCAGCATTTGAAAGCAACAGAAAAACAAACAGCTGGTTGTAAAAGCTGATCAGACTGCTAGTAGCTACTAAAGTGACATAGAAGAGGAGGTACAAGGGAAACGGAAGGTGAAATAATTTCAGTAGAGACACAGTATCAATGCGAACCTACAACGTGCGAGTGCACTGCACAGAGTTACACTCACATTTATCCAGGAAAGATCCAACTGGAAAAGGAGGAGAGACTAGGATAATCAGGGAGATGTAGAATTTACTTCCAAAAGTTTTTACAAGACCTGGCTTGTTTAGTTTAATAGAAAAGAAAGTAAGAAATGTGAAAACTGATCTCTATACGTGCATGGAAGAGGGGTATAAAAATTGAGCAAAAACTGCTTAAATGAAAGGACGATGTCAGAAGAAAAGTTAGTGATATTAAATGGAATGGATATTCCACATACGAATATTAAAGGAATGGAGGCTGGAAACTAGAAACATTTTCTAATAAGAGGAGGAAGGAGTTTGAATTTGGGACTGGTGGAGTAAAAAGCCTGACTAGCTTGATGAAATGAGTTACATGTCTTGGTGGTATAAACATTTCCCTCCAGTCTTGCAGCTCCCTCTCTTTTTTTTAATTTTGTGAAATTTATTTTTTTTATTTTAAAGGACAGTCTGAGAGTCAAAAACGTAAGAAGTCAGGTCTCAGTTTTGTCTAGAAGTCATGCTGGAATTGAAGACTGCAAACTGAGCAGTAATTATTCACTGAGGAAAGTGTGTCCTACTTCAGCTTTCTCTTGTGCTTCACTAAAACTCACACTCACAAGCATTTACCGGAACGTTTCACCCACGGAACAGCTGCTCAGTTGCCAGAGGAAAACTGCACTCAAGGAACTCTGAAAGACCAGTTTCTTTTTCCTGAATAACATGTGTGTTCAGGAATCACCAGCACTCAGTGGAATACCAACTTTCCATAGCAGGTAAAGGACACGGTCCTGTTTAACACTTTCATGGGTCATTTAAAACACTCCCAACATCTGAGGTCTATGTCTAGTGAACAAAATTACTTTTCAACTGTTACCGTTTATGGAAAGGTAGCTCATTCAGGCAAAAATATTTGCTTATCCTTGTGTCATCCTTGCTCGACCATTAATGGTTGTTTACAGTCTAATTACATCTTCTCCAATCAAGAAGTATCTCATCTATTTTGCTGTTCCTGGCTTCTGCAATTATAATGGAGGATGACTGAAGCATAATATGCACCTTTATTTTTTTTTTATTTTTTTTTTTTTTCCACAAATGCTGTGTCTTAGACCACTTAAAGTCCACTTGCACTGTTGTCTTACATTGCTGAAGTACGGCAGAGAAGGAAAACGATATGTCACCACCGCTTGCAATGTATGGGCTTACCTTGACTGTAAGTGGGGCCAGGCTGCTCAATGGTTAGAGCGGGTAAAGGCTTGTTGAGCTTCACATGCCCTTAGGAGAGAGGTGAAGTTCCCTCAGCTGCCTGCGGTGCCTGGCTTGGAGTGCAGGTCTTGCTAGACTTCCTTTCATCTGGGTGGGCGGGTGAAGGAGCCGCTCTCCTCCCAGCATACTTATCACTGAGTGAAGCGGGACTCTCTTTCCTGAGGGTATAAACCCATCAGGTAACCCAGGCTCTCATCCTGCCTTATCTGCAGCGACCTTTCCTGTTCCCTGTTCCTACCTTCCTAACGTGAAGAAGCCAGAGATGTTGATCAGATTTCAGTATTCACCTCCTGGTTTCCTACGACCCTGGTCTCCTCAGGGTGACGATGCAGGCTAACTTACTCTAACAGCTGGTCTTCTAGTAGTGTCCCCCCACCATAACTCCCCAGGGAAGACTACTGACTTCTCCTATTCTTCGGACCATTGGCTAGGAAAGAAAGTCACAGCACTCAGCAGTCAGGGTCCAGGATTCCAGAGACACCAGTATGGATATTAGGACTAATGGTTTGGTGCAGACCCAGCCAAAGAGAGAACGAAAGAGCATGAATTGTGTCTCAGGGCCACAACAGCTTCATGGGTTACTTCTAAGGATATTCCTAAACCATTTATATGTTTTTCCCTGCTCTGCTTAAATCACAATCTGGTTGCAAAAGGAAGACCTTTGGGGCATAACAAAAATAAACTGGTAAGCGTGGTGATGAAGAACTGAGTGACAAGCAAGTAAACACTCC
This sequence comes from Aramus guarauna, assembly GCA_013400195.1. Taxonomy (NCBI): domain Eukaryota; kingdom Metazoa; phylum Chordata; class Aves; order Gruiformes; family Aramidae; genus Aramus; species Aramus guarauna. The sequence continues at coordinate 349,032 of VXBL01004419.1, forward strand.
TCCCAACTTCACTCCGCTGTCAGGGCGATTTCTCGTGATCTTTCTGTCCACGAGCTTTATTCCAGTCTTTCCAGCAGCCATCCAGGCACTTAATGCAGGTCACCAAGCTGCACTGCACTTGGACACAATATGTGTTGCTAATAATCTAAAGTGACAAGACAGCCTGAGAGCTTTTTTTTTTTTTTTTTTTCTTAAACTTATTAGCTGAATTTAATAAATTGAAAGGGAGCCTTTTTGACTGCCTAAGGAATGTCCAAACCTTATTTATGTTCCATGGGCTCTAAGTGCAAACTTTAATTAGAACTCAGAGATGTCATATGCTGTTTAGGTGATGCAAGTTGGTTTTATTTTATTTATTTATTTAAAAAATTCAGCCTCCAGGCAGCTATCAGCTATTGAGTATTTTCAGTTGAGTGATATTTTTTACTCTCTCCATACTGACAGGTGATATACAATGGAGAAGATTTTTGACTATCTAGTCAAAACAACTTAGAAACTTTCTCTTTTTGTAAGTAACTTAATACTATGTACAATGAGACTGTACTTCTGCAGATTAGGTTGCTCCTATGTGCAACTCAGACCATGACAAAAAAGAAATTAACCTGCTTGTATTTCATCACAGAACAAAAGCTCGGCTATTTCCCCCAAATGCAGGATTTCTTTTGACTGTGTCTGTAATGACTTTATGGTCTCCAAGGGGGGTGTGACTCTAATTCCACCTCTCTATATGTGTAGCTGAGCTAATGCATAACTGTAGGTCTGCAAAAAATTGAAGTGACTGTGCAGACTCTTCACATACCGTATAAAACTTGCTGTCTTATGAGCAGGAGAGTGATCAGGCAACCTCAGCACTACGGGAAGCAGCACCGCGAGGGAGGAGAGGAGAGTGCTGCATGGCGGGACTTGCTCCTCTTCACAGATGCTGGAGCATCTGCTGTAGTCTATGTACTGGTTTTGGCTGGGACAGAGTTAAATTTCTTCAGAGGAGCTAGTATGAGGCTGTGGGTTGGATTTGTGCTGAAAACAGTGTCGATAACACAGGGATGTTTTTGTTCCTGCTGAGCAGTGCTTACACAGAGCCAAGGGCTGTTCTGCTCCTCACCCCACCCCACCAGTGGGATGGCTGGGGGTGCACAAGGAGCTGGGAGGGGACACAGCCAGGACAGCTGACCCTAACTGACCAAAGGGATAATCCATACCTTATGACGCCATGCTCAGCGTATAAAGCTGGGGGAAGAAGTAGGAATGGGGGGGGACATTTGGAGTGATGGCATTTGTCTTCCCAAGTCACCGTTCCAGGTGATGGAGCCCTGCTTTCCTGGAGATGGCTGAACACCTGCCTGCCCGTGGGAAGTGAGGAATGAATTCCTTGGTTTGCTTTGCTTGTGCACAGCTTTTGCTTTATCTATTAAACTGTCTTTATCTCAACCCATGAGTTTTCTCACTTTTACCCTTCTGATTACTGTCCCCATCCCATCCTCCCGCCCCGAATGAGTGAGTGACTGTGTGGTGCTTAGCTGCTGGCTGGGGTTAAACCACAACAGTCTAATAACAAGGAGAAATTATAACAGGTCTCACATCTTGGTGTTGATTAAGATGAGGCAAAAGAAATATCTAGGTCTGAGGAGGTATATGCAGCTCAAGATGCAGAATGTCTGCTTATCTGATTATTTCCCCATTGCTCTTCTATTCACGAATGGAGACTTTCTGTGGAACACAAATTCTTCCTTAAAATTCAGTTCTATGATGCTAAATATTTGAAGGCATAAACATAAACTTTTTTATGATCTTAATTTCCTATCTAAATCCTTTGCTTTGACATTGCTATCTCCTTTTCTCTCTGTAGGGAATTTTCACTTTCTCTTTCACCAGCCCCCAGTAACCTAAAGACCACCAAGTTATTTTAATCAGTTAGACAAACTTCTTAATGTATGTCTAGCATGGATACACAAATATAACTGTAGTAGTTATTGGACATATACAAAGCAAGTGAATCTTCATTATCAACTCAGTTATGTTCTCTGAAAGCTGTGACATATTAATTGGTTCCTATTTTAGTTAACAAATGAAAATACATTTTTATTTCTGTATGTCAAAAGAGAAGCTGTCCTCATCTCTGAATACACAGGGAATGATGTGAAGAACCTCGTAATTTCATAACCCAGCTGTTCTGTAAGCAGAATATTCTTGCCAGTTTAGGATCCTGCCCCGGGTTTTTGATCTGCTGTGTTGACTTGTTTACCTTACAAAAATATCAGGGATAAGTGTGAGAGTTTAAGAGGGAAAGCTAAAGTGAGATTTATAGAGAAGCTCCGCAACTGAGTCACCAGAATGCAAATTACTGTTCACTATTACACAGATTTCTTGAAACAAGAACATTTTGTAATCTCTCTGTCCATCTTTTCTGCAAATTTATTAAAAAATGTAGCTACATCGAGCTGCCAGCCAGCCCCTGATGCTCTTAGCAAGGAAACCCTTTCACGCTTTGTCTGAAGTACTTTGTCTTTCCCGCTTTCAGGGGGACTCAAAGTTATTCTAGTGGCAGCGGGAGCTCACAGTGGCAATTGCTTCTGGAGAGTCTTTGACCAGCACAGATTTATTTTATCTTGCAGAATAATAATATTATATATATATATATATGTATGTAGGTATATATATATATATCTCATACAGAAGGTTTTATATGTATTTAACTGGTGTGTTCACTGGTGTGAAGGTTTTATATGTATTTAACAGGTTTTGCATCTTCATACCAGTAGGGAATGCTGCTGTTTGCAGCAAATCCCTCACATCCTTTGTGTCGGCATCCTGGAAAGGAGCTGAAAAAGACTGTACTGAGATTTCTGCTGTTCTCTGTGAGCAGATGTGGTAGGAGACTGGTTCCCGCTTCCCTTGCATATAAAGACTTCTAAAAGAGGTCAGTGCAAAGACTCACGTCCAAACATCTTTCAAAGCCTGTTCTGAAGTGAGGCTTGCTTGATTCTTTCAGGGAAGAAGGGTGAAGTAGGAGGAGAAATCCCATATTAAAAATTGTGGATACCTGACAAGTTTTGCTATGGATGGGATTGTGGCAGATTCAGCCTCTTGCAAGTTTTATAGCTATCCCTTTGAAATCTATGTGATCATAACTGTGAAGTGTATTGAAAATGTCAAAAAAATGAAAACAAGCCTTTAAAAGAGAGCAAACCCAGTGTGTGTTACCTCTATTCAGACTGGAATCCTCAGGGCATGTTTGTCTGCACAGGTTTTTTCATAGCTGCGTGTATGAGTCAGCCCCCACCAGGCAATTGCAGAAGGGGATGGAGTTAACATTTGTAATATAGCAAAAGAAAAGGTCTGTGAGACCAGGATTTCAAAGTAGAAAATTGGAAAGCAGAATAGGTTCAGTGTTAGCCAATACACTGAAGGAATGGCTCCCTACATAAGGGAATGAAGGAAAGAGGAGAGATAAAATCAGGTAAAAGAAATGAAGTGAGAGTGCAGCCACGTCAGTATAGAGCTTCAGGTAAAAAGGATGTTTCACAGAACCTTAATGTTTAGGATGATTAAAACAATGAGCATCTTGGGCTTAAGTTAGGACCTAAAGATAAGTGACGTGAATATCCCCAGCTGGAAAAAAAAAATTATTCATCTTTCCATGCCAACACTGAAGAGCCCTATGCTACCTGCTACAACAAAGAGCTATACATGACAACTATTTATAGGGTGTAAACAGCAAATCACCTTAACTCTGGAGCTGCCCAGGAACAGATGGGTTACACACACACATGTCAGTGTATGCCACGGTGGGACCATGCTCATTAAATGGCTGTCCGGCCATTTCCCAACACTAATTGTATAAATAGCCAGTACTGTATCCCCGTAGCTTGGCACTTCTGCAGCCAGCTCTCCCAGCTTCCTTGGGGTGCTCCACTTCTTTCAAGCCATGTCATGGCTATTCCAGAACAAAGAAAAGAAAAAAAAAAAAAAAAAAAAGAAAAAAAACATTTCCAGTCCCCCATCCTGNNNNAAAAAAAAGTGCAAGAAATCATTCCCAGTCCCTCATCCTGATGCAGTTGCGTACTTTTGACCTCCCTCAGAGCATATAACTGCTATGGGAATTCCCACTAATTGAAAAAAAAGAGAGGGAAGAATACATATCATATGGTGCTTTGCTCTCTCAGGGGCAAACCTGAGTGGCAACCTCCCGTAGTCAGTGGTATCTGACACCTAAAACTGGCAGAAATAGTCAAGTCAGCAGTAACATACTGTTTAATTTGTAAAGCAATTGATTAAATAGCAGCTAATATCTGGCTAGAACATTGAATCTGTATCTGTCCCTAACAATATATGCATTTTTTACTTAGCAAGTATAACCGAGCTTTGGGTACATGGTTTTGTGCTTACCTTGGGTGCCATTAAGTATACATTAGGCATTTTTTTGTTTATGAGGGCTCTTTGGCTAATGTAAGCATACTGAAAAATAAAAAGAAGCGAACTTGTCTTCCCAAGGCCAATAATGGCAATAAACCTCCATGACTATTTAAGAGTATCCAGTCAGGACAGCACTTACTAAAATAACATTTTTTTGTGCTGTTTCTTTACAAATCAATCTCTTTTTTTTTTCCTTTTTTTTTTTTCTTTTTTTTTTTTTTTAATAAAAGGCACTTTTGTTCCAAGGCAGAGCTATTTATTTCTAAGTAGGCAAAGAGCCTAGAACCAGATGAAAAATAGAAACTTTTCCACCAATTTCCTTTCTGGCTGCTCTTTCAGTATTACTTCCTAAGTCTCAGAGGGTAGAGGCTCATAGTAAGAATGCACGGTGGGTTTTGCATCGTATTTGTTTTGCATTGATTTTCTGCCCTTGCTCCACAAAATGGGGAAAAAAGCACCAAAACTAAGAATATCTCAGCTACCTCTACACAACTGACCGTCATCGTGGTTACAGTAATCATTTAAAGAATAAGCACTGTATTTCAAACAGGCAAGGTATAAAGGGAGCCACAGTTTTAAAATAACAACTAATATCAGGAGGCTAAAAAACCATTTTAAACCTGTGTTCCATTCATATCAGAAGCTCATAAACAAGAAATATTTGTACCTTTGGAGCTATTTTAGGCCTTATAAAGTGCTAAGTGCTCTAGCAAGATATAGCGAATTGCACAAGACTACAGAGCCCTCAGCAGTTGTTTTGGAATTCACCAATATTTGCCGGATTCAGTGTGCAGAATTAATAGGGGAAAAAAAAAAATCTTTCCCCACTATGCTAAAAGGCATATGAATAAACCATACAGACTCAAACAGTAAAGGGCTCCTTTTTACATTTCTATTTTACAAAAAGCATACATATATAAATAAATATACATACATATATATACAAACTCAAACTTTTTAAATAGCAAAAATATTTTTACAAGGGAGAAGAATATCTAAGACAGAAAAATACTGAAGGAGTATAATTTTTAATTTAACTCTATAATTTCAATGAATACAATTATATTCAAGGTCACTATGATGCTTTTGTCCTCTTCCTTTCAATGGAAGGAAAAGGGAAGGACAAGATTCAAATTAAAGCTTTCAGACTTTGAGGGCAAAAGTATTCAAGACATTTGTACTCTAAAGCAAGTGACGTAATAAAGATTAGGCTGAACTCAACAGTGACAGTGTTAGCTGGTCTACTGAAGGAAAAGGTCCCATGATGAGTGCTACAAGAGATTGTATCTTAGTAGTATGATTGCAATGTGTAATGGTTAGATATATCCAATGTGCCTTCGAAGTGCAGTTACACCCATGACTAAGACCTTAGTCACTGAGAGAACACAGCTCTGATCATGGTTGATAACAATTCACAGTTCATAGGCATTTGAAGGGAAAAACTGACCATGCAGATATAAAAGTACGTTTACAAACCGAAATAACTGACTAAGCTCTATAAAGGAGTTTTGGACTTGACTTTATATTGAAATTACGACGAGGAAATTTCTTGTACTGATATGTGTTGCAGTTTAACCCCTGTGGGCAACCAAGCACCATACAGCTTAGTTCGTTAGTTAGATAACTTCAACTGAGTGCCCACACTAGATAACTCAAATCTAAGAAGCATCCCTGTTTTCTCTCTCTCAGACAGATACACTATTAGCTCCAAAAGGCTCCAGTCAAAGATATGCCAATATCTTCTCACTGACCATAGCTAGAGACTGCAGCAACTACATTTGTAAATTATAGCGGCTACGTTTGTAACGTAGGTATCACACTTAGGTGCCTAAAGTCTAAAAAGTCACCTAAAAGCTCCTTTAGTCAAGCAATTATGTAACATTTTACCTCCTCTTCACCTCTCTGGCACTGTTCACCCATTTTGACTTGAACGGTTAGTGGAAAAGTGAAGTTTTGTGGGTTGTTCCTGGCAGAGAGAAAAATCAACAGTAGCTGCGTAGCTTTCATGATTTTTTCTTTATTAACTGAAATAAAATAATGTAAAAGACAGTCAATATGATTTGACATTTTGATATCCTACCAGTATTTCCTTCAGTTTCACTAATACCTAAAATAATAATTCAGTGTTTGATTTTTGACGTTTTTACTTCATTAGAATCAGATCCCTTCTCTTCTGTGCACAGTATACTAAGCAGTATGCAAAAGTCCATGATGGAGTATCCCACCATTGAAGATGTTTCAGTCCAAGCACGTGCTCCTATGACACATTTTCCCTAAGACTGCAGCACCTACTCAAAACTGGCTGACCTTCTCTGAGACCTGTTTGGGAGTCCATGACATACCATTAACCTGGTTTAAGGGAGGATGTAATACATCAGTGCAGCAAGAAGAGGTGGGAACAAGATTAGCCTGATAGGTCATCGCTGTCTAGTTTTGTGAGTTCTGTGTATTTTTATATACCCTTCTTAAAGTTACAGCTATTTAAATCCTTTTGTGGTAATATCTCAACCTAATCCAATAATTTTAATGACTACTCTTTCCATTTTCACTTCTTTGAGAGTCTTCTTGCCTGTGTCCCTATGCTATATGTCCCTGTTCAACTTGATTTTGCTTTTGATACACAATGCATACGTGACTAGCGGCTGTTTTAAGACCACACAGCATGAAGAGTATTATGTATTAGCTCTATAATAAAAGGAAGGATCCCAGTCCTGAAATACCCGAATGGAGCCTGAAATACATGAGCTTCACCATCCTGACTTCAGTGGTGCTCTGTGTTACAGGAGGTCTTCAAGGTACATGAACTCTTCTGCAGAAATGTTGTCTATTGGTAAATCCAGTTCATCCATAGACTTATACAAAAAACAGAACTGTAAAATACCTTATCAGGTTCTCTAGACCAGTTTCTCAACCTGTTGTTGTTGAACCATTCATGAGCCTGAAGGTCAACCAAAGACAGAGTGCAAAAGGACTAGTATAATAACAATAACATGTAGAACAAAATCAGTAGAAGTACCTCTCTGTACTGCTAGAAATATGTTCCTTTTATCTAATTTGAATCCATTTTGCTACAGTTTATGCCCATGAAGAATTCATTTAACAGCAACCTCTTTCACAATTAAAAGCTGTTCTCTCAATCATCTCTTCACACTAAAAACCAACGTTAAGTCCTTTTCTGTCAGCTTTCTTCCCAGCTCATATTTTCCACTGATCTCCTCTAGAATTTTTCTAATTGCTCCTCCTTTCACCAGGAATGTGGTGTACAAAGATGAGCTCAACTAAAACCTTGCGAGTGCTTTTGAGCGAAAAGGAGAGATAGTTCTCTCATCTTCTAAGACGTACACTTACAACAGCATGCCATCACTGCCTTGTTTTCTGCCTGTAATCAACCATAATCCCAAGGTCTTCTTTGGAAGAACTGCTGATTGGTCCCAGTTTTCTATCTGTGGAACTGATTGCTCCCACCTATATGCAAAATCTTGCATTTGTCCCCATTAAATTCATTGAATTTCATTTGTCTCTGTTGGATCTGTAAAACTAACTATGAATTCTAAACCTGTCCTCTAAAATATATTTCCTGTGTCATTGGTAGATTTAGCAAAAACATTGAAAAAGACTGACCTAGAAGGCAATATCACAGAACCTCCTTCAGTGTCTCTTTCCATTAGTATCTATACCTTAGGTGCAGTTACTTTTTTTTTTTTTTTTTTTTGTACCTGGTAGCTTTATCTAAACCTAGTTTGCTTATGAGATTTCCATCTGAGACCATGTCAAAAGCCTTTCTAAAGCCAAGATACATGACATCCACTGCTTCTTTCTATCCACAAAGTCTGTTACCTTGTCAAAGAGGGAGTTTAGATTGGTTTGACATGATTTTTCATGACAAATCTATGTTGGCTGCTACTCATCTCCTACTCATCACTCTGCTACAGGAGCAAAGAGAATAATCGGTGTTGTTTCACTATTGATTTTGTCTGCATCAAAAAAAGTCTGACATTTAATATGAAATTTTTCCATTAATCCAATTTCCTTCATAACCAGGTGAATTAAGGTAAAGTGTATGAAAATTCTTTCTAAGTGCTCAAATAAAAACTATGTTGGGTTGGTTTGTGTGTGTGTGTGTGTGTGTGTGTGTGGTGTTTTTTACCATGTCAGTACAATGACAAGGATATGCTGGGTTTTCTTTTTCATATATAGAAAGTGGAACTGAGAGTTAATTGCAAAATTCAACCAATTGTAACTACAGATATCTTACAGTTACTTTAATAAATATATGTATATATATATTGTTTAAATGTCTGTGAAGCTTCTTGCAAAAATATAAAATTAATCAGATGCCTATTATTCAGGGAAGACATTGGAAATACAAAATACATTCAAATTTAGGTAGCATAAGGGAAGATTTTCTTGCCAATATGTTTCAACCGTGTTGCATCGGGGTGAGAGGAGAGTTCAATCTCTGCAGGCCATTCAGTCCTTGGTTTCTCTGCTGAGACTGTTAACAAAGATGCCAGTTAGCACCAGCTGTAATACAGATACCTGTTCATGAGACTCTGGACGGACACCAATAGCCATTTTGAACAGGTCGCTGCGCAGCCATCTGTCATTAGTGATCTGCCGTCACTACTGACATGTGCTGGACCTCATCTAGCCCCAGTGAGTGTAAGACTCCTTTTCCTCTTACTAAGTCACTACTTTTTTCCACCCACAGAAAGATTTTAAAGTAGGTTTTACATTCCCTTTTCACGTTTCTGACTTTAGCCTGCTGTCAGGAGCTAAAACGTGCGGTGACATTCACCATCTCTGGCGTCCCAATCTGGGAGGGAGCAAGAGAGGGAGAAAAATACGTCTGAAGTGTTCAGGGTGCAATCAAAAACCACTGCTGTTGTAGCAAGTGAGGTCAGGCTGTGACAGCCCTGCATATGGGTCCTACATCAACCGTATATACTCTCCATTAAGGCCTAGAGATTCTCGTTCTGATAAGTTTAAATCATGGCAATTTATTACCAGAGTGGTGACAGCATTTCTCTATAACACCGTGAGGAATCTGTCTTTTGTCACACTGAGGCACATCAATATATTCCTGTTCCCTCTTGAGTCTGTAAGCCATCGGGAAAGTCCAAAAAAATCTGTGCCTTAGAGACTGTGTGTTGTCTATAATATTTCCTCCCGCTCTCACAAATAATGTATAAATGGCTGTATATGGCTCTTTATGGCTGTAATTAAATGCTCTACTGTGTATGGTCCTATCAAAAGGTGATAGTAAAGGATCAAGATGGACATGAGTGAAGCTATTAATAAAAATCATAATAATAGTGTTTTCCTATATCTCTCCATTTAAAAGTATATACACTGAAAAGTTTATATGTCTTTCTGTTAGTACAAAGAATAAAGCAATGCCAATACTAACGAAAGGTATATAGAAAAGTTCTAAATACCAATTAGCATGCTTGTTATGCAGGAATAGCAAAAAGAAGAGGCCATAGCTCATTTTAAGAAGACACGGTATCTTTTTAAGGAATTTCTGTGACTGGATGCCTGAGACAGCATGGGATGACTCACTCAGGAGGTCCTTTGCAGTGCTCGGGTACTTAGTCACTCAGTACCAGTGACGGTTCCTGGGAGCATGGCAGGGTCCTTGAGGTGTTTGGCCAGCTGGAAAGACACTGTCAGTAGAGCTACCTGAAAACCTCCAAGAGCAGAGAGACAGATATTAACTACGTGCAAGATGTATAATCTCTTACTAAAGTCTGTGAAATCAGTGGAGTTCTGACAGTCAAAGGATTTTTAAGAGCTGTTCAGATCAGTAAATGCTACAGCTCTTAACTTCTTAGCCTCTTTGGAAAAGACCTAAAAAGCATATTTCCAAACTTTTAATGTCAAATTTATATCTTCCAAACTTTTAAATACTTTTGTTAACCTTTCCTGCCTTCTCCTCGATTTATCTTGCATCCCTCCTCTTCTCTATGTCTTTTTGCTTGTGAGTATATTTTCATTCTATTTAATCTGGCTTTGGTTTAGTTGCTTTTCATTTTGGATGGAAAAGATATTTTGATAATAATTACCTACTCCAGGAAGATATATTCTATGATTCTATGATTCAAATATTTTTTTCCCCCCATATCTTTGTATATTGTTTACCTTTTTGGATGGCTGGTCTGTGACATCAAAGATCACTAGAGGTAATTGAATTCTGAGCTGACAGCATCAGTGTCAAATGATGCTTGCTTCCAACAGCTAGTATAAATACTTTACTAATGATGCTGTTACCTGTTTGAGACTATGACGCACTAATACAAATCTGGCTGGAAAGCCTCATGCTAAACTCAATCTATTCATACTCCTTAGTGGATCATCGTGATTTATGAGCATAACTTGCCTCTTTAAAATCTAATAGAGAAGAATCTAATACCGACATCACAGAAAGAGAAAGAAGACTTTAGTTCATCTGGGTAAATTTTCTAATTAGAATATTTTTAACAAACAAACAAAAAAGGTGAGTTGACAACATCAAAAATTTTTACAAATGTATCTCTATATTGCCATTTCTGCCAGTGGGG
>VXBL01004419.1:360252-399685 GCA_013400195.1 Aramus guarauna
GAAGGCAAGAAAAAAGATTCCTGAAGACCTTTATATGTTCCACTCTGACTTCTTCAAAATTAAATATTTTGAGTGCTCAATTTTGTATTGGAAAACTTGATTATTTTTTTTTTAAATGATAAAAAAATTAAAATCAAAATAAGCTTTAAACAGTAGTTTTATTCACAGAGAATTAATAAACTTCCTTGTTACAGGTAAATCCCATATCCATCCTTATAAACTCTGTTTGACTGAGGTGGAACAGGAATGGCAGGAACATTGGCCTTGCTTGCCTTTCATTCCCTTTCCTCAACTGGAGTGTATTGGTTGAGTTTTGCTTCTGTGTCTGTCTCTGGCATCAGTGAGAGACCCGACCCAGTTCCTCCAGCATCGTCCCTTCCCCTATTAGCTCATGTTAACCCTAGAATGTCTAGTGCCTACTTATTTCATGACCCAAGGACCTGGATTCAGTCAGTACCTCCTGTCTCAATCTTGATTCATGACCAGATTTAGCATTTAGGGTTTGGGTTTGGGTTTGTTTGTTTTTTGTTTTTTTTTTTTTTTGTTTGTTTGTTTTTTTTCAGGTAAGAGAATGGAAAGCTGAAAGCAAGAAAGCACTGGTACAGTGGATTAGCTACCAGCAACCAAATAGCAGAAGACCATAGATCATGATCCTAGGGTCTTTTTATAACCATTTGTTTACTTATTCTAATTATATCTCATTCTATTATTATATTCATCCAGGTTTTTATTGTACTTGCTTAAATTCCTCTTCCACACCCTAAGCATGAGGTGAAATGTCTGTCTCTATTAAACATATACAGACCATTTCTAAATGCCTTTGTGAACTTTTTGCAATAACTAACTGATCTCACATTTGGCTGTAACTGCACTGACAACAGCACAAATGTGAAAAGATGCTCCCAGAGCCACGGTTGTGGAGGCAAGCTCTCCATCAGACTTCTTGGTTTCCCTAATTCCAACCAACAGATGTCTTCCACTGCACATCCTCTTCAGACAACATCCATCTTCTTGTCTTTTTCCATTTCATTAACTCTTCATCTATTTTCAGACCTCATCTGAAAAACATTCTTTTCTCCCTCACCATTTCTCCCCCTCATAGCTATTATAATTTGAAATATAAGCTTTGTATCTTTTAATAGGGAAAAGTGTTTATGTGAGAAAATCATTCATGCAAAAAATAAATATTGTGGTGACACTTCCCTGAGGCCAAGAACTTGCAGATGCACTTATTTCTTAAAATCCATTGTTTTGTTTAATTAACATTTTGAAGAGGGAAAATTCCTGCTTAAGATCATGTCTTTGTGAACTGAGAACAAAAATTGTTTTCTCCATGCCAGTACTTAAATGTTAAACAGCTTCCCAAACTCAAATAACTTGTAAGAAAGAAAAAAAAGAACAATCAAGAAAAAATATTTGTTTTTATTTTAAGAAAAGCTTTTACACTGTAGACATTAAAATGCCTAGTTACAAAACTATATTATCCAGTTAACTGATAGATGAATGCCACTAAAACAGTAGTCATGGCAGATTCAGTGGAGAAGTTCAAAGGCTGTAGGAGGATTCCTTTCTTCACAAGGAGGATTGGTTTCTTTAGAAGAAGGGGGTTTACGCTGCCCTTCATTATGGTGAAAAAAGACTGACAGGAATCAAGGAAATAATCTCAACCTTATGCCAATGTCTTCTGAAAGACAAAGATGCTGCCCACGCCCCGCTGGGACCCCGTTTCTGCATACAGTGGGCACTGTGGGAAACACTGAAGGGTCCCTGTCCATATGACACAATCTTTGGCTTTTTCCTTGAAAAGCAAAAATTCAGTTTCATGTAAAAGACAAGGTGGTTTTTCCTTCTGCCTGTATTCAGCCTTGCCACCCATTTTTTCAACTACAAGCATTACCAAAGAAAGCAGATCATATAATTACCTCCTGTTCCTCAAAAGATTTTGTAATTGAGGTACACCACCTAACCTTTCAACATTTTTAGAATGTCTGTGCAGCAAAGATGACAATATTCAGCCAAGTCACAAAAATATAATGAAGAGTAGTTAGATTACATTGGATTTTTTCAGGTTCACCTGTGGCATGGGCTTTTCTTACAAATTAAATCTACTAGTTGTGTCAGTGGCAGATTTTACTATCTTATCATATCATGTAAAGAGTGTATATAGTATTGCTTCCTACAGTAGCAAACACATATTGAAACTCACATGAGAATTTTAGAAATTGTTAGAATGATGAAAAATATTTCCCTAAACCTGTAGACTGGCAAGAATATAATTTGAAATATTTTCTCCACTGGAAAAATAGTCTTACTGAAATGTTTGAATGGGAAATGTAAAACCAAGAACCTATTTCAAGTCAATATTTAATCTTTTCTTCCACCTGAGCTCTGCCATACTTTGTGAAAATTAAAATTCTGGAGTTTTCACACTTCACACTTTGACTTCTGTTCCCCTACTGCACAGCGCTTTCCCTGATAAACTGCTGTTGATCCCTTTTATGATGTTGTTAGACCCTGAGATATAGCCAAACAATTTTTAAATTATTCTCTGAAAAGAAAAAGTTTTAAGATAAAAACAGCTGTCAAAGTAATAGAACTTCCTACAGAATGAACTCCGTTTTTCCATTGGCTTCACTACCCACAGTAAATTCTGCAGTATTCTTCCATCCCTATCTCCCCTGCCTGCTCCAGGCCACCTAATGTTATATCATGTGTCAGTTCTCTTAGCACTTTGATTTTGTTCCACTGGTAAAGATAACTTTTTTAAATTGTGATGTTCTGAAAATGTCAGAAACATCTTTCTTATTTTCAAGAAAAATCATGTTCCAGAACTGAGTTTATTGTTACTAGTTTTGATTCACTTGGAAGTTGCTCATGCTGTGTTACACTTTTCAACATCCGAGACACCAAAGCTGTGCTGTATTTCATGAACAGTTGCTACACCTAATGGAAAGATATGAAGAAGCATATACAGAAGAAATAAAAATTCAATGAATAGTGGTAAGAGACCTCTATAATAAGGCATGCCAGTCTTTGGGGACTGATTGATGTTCTTCTGGATAACATCCTACAATGACTGGGAACTCAAAAATAAAATTGACTTACAGTTAAGGACACTGCACGTAGATATTTGCACTACTTTATTATGAACCTAAAATTGTTCCTAGAGAATCAATGTAAAGACAGAGAAACATTGAGAGAGCCATGGAGAGTGCTCAGTTATAAACCTAAACCCTGCATGTACGCTATGAATGGAAAACAGCATCACCAGGCTTAATTTGACTGAGCACATTTGACAAAAACATACGTATAAACCATAGGTTTATACATCCATAGCTAAGATAGTCATGTAGACCCTTATTACAAACCCTTGAGAGAAACAGGCAGTTCATCTGACACTAAAAGAATCAGCCAGAACAGATCAGATGAATCACAGTATATCATCAACTTTTTCTCTCTATGGATTACAAAGGCAATAAACAATTGCAGATATCAGGATCAGATTAATTCCTCTCCCTTTCCCTCATCACATCTTTTCCATAAAAGATGACACCAGTTGCTAATTTAATCCCTTGTTTAGTATCAAATTCTTTGTGTTGCAAACTGGTATAGAGCACCTCAAGGTCAGCTGTGCAAATGGTTGCGTGGTGAGTACAGAGGCCATCAATATTCTACTCTAAAATACAGAGTAAGGATGTGTTGAATGTCATCTTGAATCAACAAGCATCGTCCAAAGATGATGTCTTTGATTCCACTTGAAAAGACTTTCTCTGGAAATAAGGTTGAGCTGGCAGCAATATTGAACATCGTGTAGCTGCAGCCCTGAAAGAGAAGACAGTGGTAGAAACAAATGCAAGTATCTCTACCTTTAGTAGTAACTGAAACTGTGTGGTGGATTGACCTTAGCTGGATGACAGGTGTCCACCAAGCCACTCTGTCACTCCCCTCCTCAGCAGGACGGTGGTGGGAGAAAATAACATGGAAAAAAAATCATAGGTCAAGATAAAGGGAGCTTTTAAAAGCAAAAGCAAAGGCTGTGTGTGGAAGGAAAGGCAAAACAAAATATTTATTCTCTGCTTTCCATCAGAAGGTGATGTCCAGCCACTTCCTGGGAAGCAGGTCTTCACGTAGCAGTTTGTCCGGAAGACAAATATATAATAACGAATGCTGCCCCTCTTCCTCCTTTCTCTTAGCTTTTATTGCTGAGCAGACATAATTTGGTATGGAATATCCCTTTGGTGAGTTTAGCTCAGCTGTCCCAGCTGTGTCCCCTCCCAAGATCTTGCCCACCCCCAGCCTGCTGGTAAGGTGGGGGGAGAACTGTTGGAGGGACAGCCTTGGTGCTGTGCCAGCACTGCTCAGCAGTAGCCACAACACCGGTGGGTTACCAACACCTTGCTGGCTACCGATACACCACACAGCACTGTCAGGGCTGCTGAGGGGAACATTAACTCCATCTCAGCCAGACCCAATGCAAGCTGCTTTATGGAAACGGTCAAGGTCAAGGCTATATAAATGAAATAAGTAATGCAATTTGTTAACCATCTGTTCTTCCTTACTTTGTCTGTATGTGGCTACAGACAGTAAGAGAGGCAAAATAATAGATAGGTGCAGTTATCCTGTGCCTGCAACCTGTCCAGGAGCTTCAAGTTACCTTAATTCATGTAACTGCAGACCTTTGGCAATAAAGGTGAAACTGCAAAAAATATGCCACAAATGCCCTTTTCAGATGGTATTCTTACTCCTTTAATTTCACTGGCATACTTTCAATAGATGGATATCAATCTGTATCTTCTCCAGGTACAGGTTCAGAACCGTACAGGCTACGCTAATGTTAGTTCCAAATACAGGCAAATGGGTTCCCGAGTCAGCGTTTTCTGAACGGAAGGAAGTTTTTCCTTTGAATTAATAGATGCTGGGCTACATCCTAAATCTGCAGTGACTCTCACCATAGAACCTCTGTCAGTGTCAAAGACCTTTGGGGAAAGTTCAGAAGTCTGAAGTAGTGTATTCATCTGTAGCATCACCTGAACTTTAGAGTCATGTTCCTGCTGGGGTGGCCAAGATTATTCAAAGAATTCTCTTCCTAAAGCTGTAATTTTGGCTAACTCAAAACTATCTTCAAATTTGAAACTGAATTTGCTAAATGCGTTAAGCCAAAAAAACCCTAAAAATTTTTAATCAAGTTCACCAAACAGGGAAGGCAAATGTTTGCTACATGACAGAAGAAAAGTAAACCAGAATGCAGGAAAACCGTGTTTAAATCCTTTTTCAGAACAGTTTGTTATGTGCATCTTCCAAACCCAAATCTCGACGATCACTATTTATGCTGGTAGTCTGAACTAGCTCACCCACCCTAGTAAGCTCTCAAAATATCCCTAAATATTTAAATACTAACTGGGACCAAGAGACAACTATTAGGATATCTCTGCAGTCTGCTCATCATCAGCCCTTTCTTGGTGACCAACAAGGAGAACTGAATGTGGGGAGTTGTTCTGGTTTTCTTTGGTTTTCAAGGTTTTGTCTGCTGCCACAAATTCTGGTAGTATGGAGAAATTCCAGATGGTTGCAGGATTACTGCTTGGCTTAGTCAGAAGCAAAAGATATAGTAGGTAACACCATAAAAGAGATAATTTCTGATTCTAGACTTCTCTAAGCAGAAAAGGTGGCATCATTTTACGCTTTTCTGACCTTGCTCTCATACCGGTATTCTCTATCATTTATTGATAGAGACAGAACACAAGGACAGATTGGAGATTTAGCCTGCTAATGATTGGTTTTAACCATCTTCAGACAATATGTATTGTCTCATAAACTGTCTCAAAGTCCAGATTTAGTAAATACACAGTAGCACGTGTGTGCATGCACAGAAACTCACACAGACCAAGCTGGTGGCACATAAATTTGAAATTATTCTGTACTGACTGGATGTTAGACTTCTCGCTTAAGGAAAGCAGCCTAGAGCAGAAGATATCCATGGCTGTGTAAGACAGTCTACCTTTTTATTCTTTCTTTGGAAGCTGAAGTATGCATTAGTATTTATTAATTATTATTATCTGAGGATTCAGTGGGTTAAACACTACTCTAAATTTGAGTATTAATAGATCTTAGGACTTTTCTTCCTGTCCTGATTTCTATGTCACTCTGATAAAGCGTTGAAAGAACCTTCCAAAAAATGTTAAGAGCTTTTTCATGCTTTGGTGATTACGACTATTCCTGGTTTAGGGATTTCCATTTCATCTTAAAAGTCATGGAAAAACTCTGGCTGAAACGCAGACATAACTTGCCGGATAGATCATTAGCAGCAGAAAAGGGACTTTAACCGCTGCGTCCGCAACCATCATTCTTCAGTCTTGTCCTAAAAGCTTGAAGTCTGTTATCTAAAGCAATATCAGACTCTTGTTCAACCTCTCTCTGTGAGCAAGCAACCACGAGAGGGAGATGGTGCATCACCCAGGGCAGGGGTGGTTGTGCAGTCAGTCCTGGAGCTACTGCAACACCCTGAGTTTGGGAGAGGGGGAAATACCAGTTTTATAGCACGAATTCATTTGCAGCTTTCAATACTCCATAAAAATGGCAATGTTTTTCACAAGGAAGCTGCATTGCAAACATCAGCTCATCTAATTCTTAAAACACTCGAGACCAGGCTGTAGAGAAGTACTGCTAGTAACTTAAATATTTGACTGAATAAAGGCAGCAATAAGGACTGCAAGCAGAAACTCTGGGTCTTACTCCTGTGTCCTTATATTCCTTTTTGTCCCTTTTTTAGTTTTTTTTTTCTTGCCACATGATATTCATTTGACGGTAGAAAAAGAAGACGTTACAGAGCTGCCCATGTTTTTGAATAAAGTAATTCAGAAAGACAAGTGACTGATTACAACTGCACAATGCCTTGAACCTTCACTGGGATTAAGACCTGAGGGAAATTCCGCCCCTCCGCTTCGTACTGAACTTGTTGGCTGTGTTAAAAATCTCTCATTTCCTTCTGACACAAGTGTGAGAAGCCAAGGGCAATACAGAATAGGTGATGGCATTTATTGAAAAAATGCAAGGAGTATGCAAACTGCTTGCTGGTGTTCAAATTACCAGCAATTTAACACATCTTTCCAGCCAATCATCAAACGGTCTGAAATAATTCACTTGCAATCTTGTAGAAAGAAACCTTTAATCAAATGTTCTTCTCAGCAAATGACTACAACCTTGTTCGTCGTTAAAGTTTGTTTAAAACAGAGAGAGGCGAAGAAAATCTTTGGCATTTGTTGTGGTTTTATTACTGCAGTGTATATAAGTACTTATGTACTGAAGTATTATTTTTGAGGGTAGTTTCTTCCCAGGGATTCATTAAAAACTCCTTGTTAAAATGTTCCACATGCTTGATGCGCTATAGCAGCTAAATACAGTATGCAGTCACATTAAAAGCCATACACCCTGGGAGACAACTTCAATTTTACAAAACCCAGGGCCAAGGAACAAAAAGGTTCAACAAAGGGTAAAACTGAAAAGTTAACACACATAATTAATTAATTTCTGCAATCTGCTTATTATATCTACTCAAACACACTGCAGCAATTGTAGGAGGTGATGATTTTAAAGGAAAAGGGAGAGATATTTATCACCTCCTTTGTTAGTAAAGCAGAAAGTCCTCAATTAATGTCATCTGAATAAGAGAGGAGCTGCATTTTAGCACACACTCCTGGGCTAGGCGAAGAGGATGAGTCACTTCTGAGAATGGACAAACAGAGAAGAGACTTCTGGCATTTGGCTACGGGTCTGCTTTTAATTGTGTTAGGAAAGTCCTCAGCGATACTGTAGGAAGCCACATTTAATAAGCTCTTATTATCAGGCTGTTTCTTCCAAGTTTTAAGATTCCCTGGATCAGATTTACATCATATTTTTTCTAAGGGAGAGCTACAATCACTTTCCAGCGTAAGCAAAAGGTATAAAACCCAAAACTAAGGCAGAGATAAATGACTTCCCTGATTTTATGTATCCAGCACCAGAGATGGTAACAGAATTGACATATTTATCTATTGAGGCAGTGTCTCATTTCCATGAACCATGTTAAATTATTTTATAGAGGGAAAGACACATTCTGACTATAGATTGTTTCCATAATAGTACCTGGAATCAGTCATGGACTGAGAACCCAATGTTTTGCACACAGCAGAAATGCAAAACAGGAAGTTGATCCCTGTATCTAAGACTGCACATCCCCATTAAATACTCATCTGAACCAACTGCACTTTACTTTGGTTAGATGTCACAGGAGAGGTCAGCTGTCTCTTCTTTTTTTTCCTGTCCTGAAAGGAAATATCGTATATTAAAGGGCAATATATACACCAATATAAAACATTCATGAGCCTTATCTTTCATGAGAAGTCCAAAATATTTTACCTTTTCTTTCCTCCTGAAATACTTGATTAAAAAGTTCTTTCTTGCACTCTTAGCAGCTGTAGCACTATTGCAGGCATTCATGATCTCTGGGGAACAAGACTTGACTCATGGATACCCAGCCTGCGTGCAGACCCAGGCACCACACAGACGTGCTGGGGCAGGTGCCTCTACCCCACTCTTCCCCATGGATCTGGGAGGCAGAAGTGATGGGCTTACTGTATGAAGAAGTGCCAGTCGCAAGGGTCTGGAGCACAAGTCTGATGAGGAGCACTGGGGTTGTTTAGCCTGGAAAAAAAGAGGCTGAGGGGAGACCTGATCACTCTCTACAACTACCTGAAAGGAGGTTGTAGTGAGGTGGGTGTCAGTCTCTCCTCCCACGTAACAAGTGATAGGGCAAGAGGAAATGGCCTCCAGTTGTGCCAGGGGAGGCACAGCTAGGAGACATTAGGAAAAATTTCTTCACTGAAAGGGTTGTCAATCACTGGAACAGGCTGCCCAGGGAAGTGGTTGAGTCACCATCCCTGGAGGTATTTAAAAGAGGTGCAGATGTGGTGCATAGGGACATGATTTAGTGGTGGGCTTGGCAGTGCTAGGTTAATGGTTGGACTTGATGCTCTTAAAGGTCTTTTCCAACCAAAATTATTCTATGATTCTAATACTGCTGATCACAGCTGTTTCAGGTTACCAGCTTAGCTTAAATACTGAAATATTAAAAAGAGCCAGTAAAAACATAGAATGACAACATTTACTGAAGTAGTTTACGGCAAGGAGAAAACTTTTGATATTTTCTGTTTTTCAAGCTTTATTGTTAATGTTTATTATTTTTTCTGGAAGTTTGAAATCTAGAAGTCAGCTATCAAGCTATCCATTTATAGATGTAGTTATAGAGGAAAGGCAGAGAAGCTTGTATATTAACATGACTCTTGAATCTGGCAGTTTAAAGAAAAATACTAGCATATCTACTGTATTTTGAACAGGGATAATATTGCAGTATGTAATGAGAGGGATGTGGAGAATGACATCAGACGTTTCTGTTTTCTGTGTTAAACTAAATCCGATATATGACCTGCCCATTGACACAGCATATGTGTCAAGCTATTTATTCCATCTGTGTTGCCTGTTTCAGAATTATTGAAAAGGTCTTGATTCTGCCACCAAAATCCCTTTTATAGATATCTGCAGTCACACAAAATTTCTGAGGCTTTCACAAAAAACCTCAGAGGCTCTCAGCAGGTGCAAAGTGAGTTAACCTTGGGCATTGAACAGAACTGAAGGTTGGATGGGAAAGGAACACTGCCAGCCTATCTCCTGTCCTAGCAATGAGTTGTAAAAGATGTTTCTAACAGAATATGATCTTTGTTAAAATGTGAAACACTTTACCTTTTTTTAATTGCTTTTGCACTGAGCAGGCACTGCTGTGAAACTCTATGCAGCAACAAGCTGAATCTCCAATTTTGTATAGGCAAGGGGCATGATAGCATTACCTAACACAAGTAGGCTAAAGCACCATTCTTCTAAGACTAAAGGAAGAGGCCTTTGTAGCCAAAAAACACTAGAGCTATTATGAATATGTCAGAAGAAAGGGGACTACTAGGTCACTCCTCTGCCATTGCTATATTTTCCACCTTTGTCCAGACTCAGTGTAACTCTTCAACATGATGCGTTTCCTTCTACTTGCTTTATCACTGCTATAACAGCTTCCTTGGAAAGCCACTGCGTAGGCCAAGCAGAGCTTTTGCTGTCAGGTTGATGTGACCTTCAAATAAAAAAAAAATGCCAGAGTTTTATTGTATTTGACTCATCCACTTTATTTTCTTTCCTCCAAGGATTATGTGTTGAAGCTGCTTTAGGAATAAGGATTTAGGTCTTGATCTAAAGGAAAGGTGGCCACAGACTTCAACAGATGCTGGATTAAGTCATCATCTTGTATGAGTTCCTTTTTGTTGCCTGACAGTTAAAGTTGATGTGAGTTGAGGCAAAGCTTGCAGGAAAGAGCAAATAAGCTTCTCTTTAGGTCTGAAACAAGAATATATGTTGTAATATAATCAGGAAAAGACAGAGGTGATGTAATTGAGATTTTCTTTGCTACAGAGATTCACCTAAAGGTAAGTAAGACCTTGTGTATATGTTTGCTTTCAGTTTTCCACTGAACCATGAGGGAAAAACAATAGGAAAAAAGTGAAGGGAAAAGTCTAAGGACTAGCAGGTAAGGGAACATATCTGTCACGGGGACAGCTGAGGCTGTGCTTCTGCTGCATTTTGCAGTCACCAGGGCAGGTAGGTGAGGTGACAGTCCCCAGTGCTCACCCTGCAGATAGCTCAGCTCTGACATGATGGATAGCTGAGCCATTCAGCAAGGTCAAAAGAAATTTCCATAGCACAGATGGGAAAAATGCTGAGAGACTGCTTCATTGCCAACCTTTTCTTTTTCTTCTTTTTTTTTTTTTTTTCAAAAGTTACAAAAGGGAAAAGAATGATTCATTCAGGTGGGATGTATTTCTGCAACATGATTTCTTATACCTGGCCTGAGCTGTGTTTCTAACCTTTCAAAGCAGTAGAAAAGGAAAGGCTATGCCCAAAGCATACAGTCTCTGAGGACTGGTTCCTAAACACCTTTGTGCTTGGCAATATATTACAATTGGCTGGAAGCTCACTAGAGCCAAAGGGACATCAGGACCAAGACATTAGTTGTATGTTTGACCTTTTCTGCTCATGCTGTCTTCCTCGGGAAATTGTAGGCTTTGAGTTTTGAAGACTTTTGTCCTCATGGCATTTGGCTCATTATAGTGCCAGAGGAGAAAGATAATGGTCAACGTGTGTGGTAGAGAGAATGATGGAGAGGAAAGAGATATGGCACGGGGAATATTCCTACTGAATCTCTGAATTTTAAATAAACTCTCTGGGCCTCTTTTCCCAAGCTGTGCCCTTCACTTTTAGGTGGATCACATACTACTGTTACACAGCATCCTGTGATGGTAGGAAGCTAGACATGGTTGCCTACCCCTTCCTATCATCTATCCTGTATTTCTATGTTTAAGAAGAAAGCTTCTCCTCCAGTCATCAAGTCCATATAGCCAGAGCAGTGGAGTTACATCAGATTAGTACAGAGAATACAGGATTGGTTTGGATTTATAACTGAAACTCTCTTTCACGCTTTGGAAGTAAGACATAAAGATCCCACGCATCACCTTAAAAATGGTCAAGAACAATTGGGATGATTACAGTCATGTAGACAACCACTCCAGGAGTCAGGAAATGCAGAATAACTTTGGGTTTAAGTTATTCCATTGTTTCAAACAAAAGCATGCATATGGAAAATTATGTACCCAATTGCAATTATTCCTAGCCTCCTTTTCTCCCTTTCTATAAAGTATGAAAGTGTATTTTCAGCTCTCTATTACTCTACAACAGGTAGCACATGGGAGCCATAGTGAGCTATTGTTCAGCCATGGAGAGGGCAGAAGGGAGAAGATATGAGACACACTGAAAGCATAAATAATTTATGTGTATATGGATAAATATTAATTCCACATGATGATTTTAAGTAGAGATCCCTCTTGCAAAGAACAATAAAACATAAGATCCTGCAGTATATTTGTGTCATACTAAGCTGTATTTCTTATCTAATATTTAAATAACTAAATGACCACCTGACCTTTAAAAATACTCAGGACTCAGTGGCTAGGAATAGTACTCACTTCGTTTCCTCTTCCTGTGGAATCTCTCAGCATTTAAAAAAAAATCCTATACACATGAACAAATGAAAAACGAAGCGTGTTACCATAGTACTACCATGTTCTGCTCCTGTTTTCTGAACTTTTATTCTCTCACTTGCTTTCTTCAGAGTACCTCCCAATTTCAAACATATGTTCCTGAAAGTTATTCTTGAATAATGCTTTCGGGGTCAGTGACTGGGGTCATTCTGTGTCTGTGGTAGTTATCAAGTCAATTAAAAACAATATACTCCGTCTCACTAAAAAAAGATGATCGTAAAAAAAAAAAGGCCCACATTTCTATATGACAAAAAAAAAAAAAAAAGGAAAGAGATTAAACAGCAGTTTGCAGACTATCATTCCAGCTGGTCTCTGCAGTCTGTTTTTTAGTTTCAGATGTTTGTCCTAGGCCTGCAACAGTCACATCTTATTACGTACTCTCACTAGTGACCATCAGGGGCAGAGAGCACCCAAGCAATTCTGGTCCTTGGCTAATTGTTGCCACGAGGAACAGTCAGTTCTTGTGCCCTCTCCCACTTGTGCATGATTTAGCTTTCTGTAGATGCACAGAAAAGACCTCGAGAAGGATGAGAGAAGACTTGCTTACATTTTTCAAGAAGAAAAAGTTTTCAAAGTGTGGGGCCAGACCCTAGAAAACAATGAGCTCTGGCAAAGTCAGGATATGGTTGTCAGAGGTATTGAGATATCCTGAAGTTCTTTTATTGCTGTCCAAAGGAAAGATAAAAGATGATGTTTATACCTCCACTCCCAACTTTCCTTAGGGCTATTGCTTCTTCACTGTAACAGCCGCAAGAGTCTGTGTGTCTAGACAGCAACAAGGTTTACAGGATCTGTTCTGAGCTCACACATTGTCTTGCTGAGCAAAGTCAATCAAGTCACAATTAACTGCCTGATTATAAATTAGGTGTTGTCACACCCGTCCGGCAGTGGCAATGTCCAGAACAATTGGCATTAGAAAAGACCATCAGGATCCTTGGAAGAAGGCTGTAATTTTAGTGCCAAGTGTTGGTGGGAATGGTAACAGAAGGGAGCCTGAACTGTTGTGTTTGAATCCACGTGCATCTGACAATCCAGCAAAGCGAAGTTCAGGGGAGCTCAGAGCTGGAGTTTTGGACTAGCTCTCCTCTGTGGGGAGCAATGCAATTGCAAAATGTATTTTCTAGGTTTCATTCCCTTTTTCCTCCCCTCTCTCTTTTCTCTTTCTTCCTTTCTTTATCACCAGTTCATCTTCTCTTCCCCACTTAAGCTCTACGAACATCCCCACATTCAGACTCATATCTAACGCTATTTAATCTGTGGCTCATAAGATTCAAAAATTATGAATTATCAAATGAGATGTCAGCAATGATGAGGTAAGAGCTGCTCTTCTATATAGGTTTTTTTTGCACATTTTTTCTGAGACTCTATTGTGCTGCTGGAAGAATAAGAGAAAATAAGTAGGAAGAAAATGTTCATTTTTTTCCTCTAAACTAAGGCAGGCTTATGTAGTGGGATGAGAAACTGGTTGAAAATGAAAGAAAGGAAACAACATGGAATTTTGGTTGTCCTGTGGAATGTCTTGTCACAGAATTTTGGTGATATGAAAAAGTCACATAGTCTTAAGAAGCTAATGGACACATCAATGCAAGAAAAATTTGTCTCTGGTTGTGACAGTCCTTCTGGGTCACAAAATCCCTGATATGCAGGGGCCTGAAACTTGTGAACGTGTTCTGGCAAAGTATTTCTACACTTGTTCTGTCCTTTCAGTCTTTTTTAGGCATCCACTAATGGCCATGGTCAAAAATGAGATCCTGACCTCAATGGAGCGGTGATCTGATCCAGTACAGCTATTCTTAGGGGGAAAATCTCACTGTTTTGAACAGGGCAGATGCTTTCCAAGAGGAAAGAAAGCATGCTATAGATAGCTGCGATCTCTCTTAGCTATCCACTGGCAATTTCTAGGCCTGGGGTGGAACTTTTTTATACACTGTGCAAATCTCTGAGTTTGTTCTTTGCTTGCAAACACAGTGAAAACTTATTTAAGAAAAAAAAGTTAAATTTCTAACTATTCTCCAGATATTTTGATTTCTTCTGTGGAATAAATTCTGAAATAAAATGTCATTCTGACTTAGAAAAAAAGTGGAACTTTTTATTCTGCCCAAAATTTCATTACAATACATAGATTTGAACTGGTAGGTTTGATTGTTTTTATATTCTAATCTTTTAGCTTGATTTACCACCCAGGTGGCATTAGTCAACCCCAATTTGCATTTTTCAGTGTGACAAAGGCTAAAGCAAAATAATAATTAAACCCAAATATATCTCCAGCTGTAGTCAGTGGAAAGGCAGCCCTCCAAGGACTCTGCCTGCACTGCCAATAGTGATGTTTGTGTTTTGTAGGGAAAAATCTCACTTCACCAAGCGGGGAACCTGCTCCATCATTTTGCTGATGCAACGCAATAACACTGCTCTGGCCTCTGTGTTTGTTTTAAAATAATGGTGCTCCCCAAAACCATGGTAGTAACTAACGCTGAAGCCACGTGGGTCTGTCTAGATTTACTTCTGTGGCTTCAATGAGAGAAAGCACTCCTCGCTTCCTGAATAAAATAGGGGGGCAGGGGGGAATCAAACTTGGCAGTGAGGCATGGCAAAAATCAGTAGGTAGCCTGTAGGTGTTACCTGCAGCTGTGAAAAAAGGGCCTGATTTGCGTAGTGAATAAAAAACATAAGCCAATAATAATCATCAACCACCCTTGTGGAACTTGGAACAGAGGAATGGCAGATATCAAAATACCCGGTAATCTTGGGTTTAAATTCTGTATGTTCAACAGTCTCTATGTCCTAGTTTGCTGAAACAGGACAATATGCCAAAGGCTCCAGTGGATTGTAATTACACAAGGAAAGTGATGAAAGAAGGGAAAACACAGCCAGGGAAAGACATGTCCCTTTGCAAGTAAAAAGGTAGTGACAGCTGTGAAAAGTAAGAACAAGAAAAATACAGAGAAAAACATATCTGGTATAGGTAAAAAAGGATACTCAAGGAAAAAACCCTGACACAAAAATCCAAGTAACTCTGTCTCCTTCCAGCTCTCAATAGGAGAACAATTCAGAAAACATCATGGTCAAGAAAAACACATGTAACGTAGAGCAATTTTTTTAAAGTGTGTATAGGCATGATTTTAAATACAGGAATAGCGGCACGCTGCTATTCATGCAAAAACAGTACTTGACTCAGGTTTGCTTCCTAACATGTATTTTTACAAGATGAGTCTGAAAAAGCAAAATGAAATAGATTTTAAACTACATTAGGATTGAGAAAGAAGCACATAGGCAATACAGGCTTACACCTGTGGCTCCCCAAGGACTGCCACCAGCTGTGGTGCTTCAAACATTGGGATAGGAGAGGTCAAAATCTGCCAAAAGCCAGAAGCTGGGTTATCCAATGGACAGCCAAATAGACTCTGTCTATTGCACAGAGATGAAAATCTGGTTTATTTCTATGTTTCATATCTCTCCAGTGACTGGAACATCTCTTCTTTGTTTTGTTTTGTTGTGGGTTTGGTTGGGGTTTTTTCCACATGTAATACAGCATATAATATCTCCATGTCTCTATGTGCTGTTTGTCATAAATTGAAATTGGTTTTCAACTTCTACTGCTCTGGTGGGACTACTACTGTCACCAAGAAAGACAACATTAGGCAAAATGGTCCTTGCATGGAAAACCACTCTACCATGACAGGTACAGGTCAGTTATATGAACCTGGGATTCAGGAACCTCTTAATTCTAATCCTAAATCAAACAAAATAACATCACTCATTCAGCTGCTTGGCTTTTTTCTTATGTCTTATGCACAAAAGGCAAATAAACTGACAAACAGAGAGAGATTGCTTGTTTAGAGCTTGGTTGGAGCAGTAAATAAACTGTGGATGTTGAACTGGTAGCGCTTGCTATCAAGCTGTCATCCTGAAAATAATTCCCATGGAGAAATAATTAGATTTCTAGCATGATAAAGACAGAATTATTCTTGTTTTGCAATCACATATTCCTCATAATGTCTCTTTTCTTTTTTTCCCCTTATTTTTTTTTTTTTTAATTTCCATTCAAAAATTCTTTATCGAATTATCTTTCAAAAGAGAGGTATTAACTTCGGTAAATAAGAAACTGGAAGTGTTTCCAAGGCTAGGGCAGAGAGTCCATTATGAATGCCTACAGCAGGCTCTTGAAGTGTGGAGGCTGGAGAATTTCATCCTTATCTACACCGTTTGCAATTCACAAGGGTATCTTGACATTTCGTGTAAAGACCTGGCCACAGCCTAGATAATGACTGCTGCATTATTTTCCTTTTTAATTGAAATTAAATTGAATACTCTGCTGATAAAGCACCCAATTGATTATTTGCTTCTTGCTATTGTGCCATGGTTACACATGCTCTGAGATTCTCTGGCTTGCTATGCAGTTCTCCTGGCCAATAGGGCCAGAGGGACATTTTTCTTCACCCTTTTTCGTCTCCTTTTGAATGGCCTCCCCAGAAGCCTGTGCACCATTTATAGTCTGCTTTCTGGGGATTTTTTTGGTTTTAGTTTTTGGGTTGTTTTTTTTTGTTTGTTTTGTTTCCAAATACGAGAAAGTAGGAAAACAGTATAGCTATGGCCACATTGCCAGGGAGGCAGTGAGAACTTAAGGACTTGTTGTCCATTTTCTGCATGATCTAAATCAGTCATTTAGGGCCAGGAACAGAAAGGGACTCGTCTACGGTGACGGACTTGGAGGCATCTAGCCTCTAAACGAAGCCACAGTCTTTAGTGAGCTGGCAAAGATCCCCTATATGAAATACAGCTAGAGAGACAGGCCTCTCAGAAGTGTTTGCCAGGAGTTCAAACAATGGCATATGCATGATTTACATGTCATACATATTCACCATGGCTAAATTATTTGTTTACCTGGGTGGTTCAAATAACATACAGAGAAAGGCAATAAAATAGCTGGAGGTATATAGTTGCTTTCCAAGATAAGAAATTAAATAGACTAGGATGCCCCAGCCTGAAAAAGAGACTGGAAGGAGAAGTTTATAGAACTGTGAACAATGTGAAAGAAAATGAAGAGGGAAATATCCATTCATTTACACAGACAAGTGCCCAAAGACATTAATAAGCAGCAAGTTTTAAATGAATTAACACTAAAAATGTAGAAAAAAATTGCCACAGAATGGTACAGAGGCCAGAAATACAGATGGATTTTTTAAAAAGAATGGCAAAATACCACAAAGGAAGGTCTTTCAGGGCCTATTAAGCATGAATATTTGGATTCAACATATGTCTCAGAAAACCCCTAGTCTACAGATTGCCCAAATCCGGGAGTCCTTAAACAGGGAGTATAGTGTGGAGAATATCCCTGGATATAAGCTTTTTTTTCTTTTTAACTCCTTCCTCAATAATTTTCAGAATGGGACTGGGCTTGCAAAGTAAGACACTAAAATGCAAGTGCTGACTTACATGTCTGCGCTTCCCTTATATCCAGCGCAAATGCAGTCAATACCATCCCTGAAATTTGGAGGTGGATTCAGCTCCCACATCATAGATGCTTTCACTGGATGAGCTAAACAACTCCCTAAACGCTGGAGGGTGCAATTCAGTCATCTAAACATAGGTTAGTGCTGTCTTAGATGTCCTATGAGTATTGACTGCCTTCGAGTTGATCCTTTAGGAGGGCATGGGTGTCCAGTAGATCCTGTGGCATGTCCACCAACACCATGCAGATCATCTAGGACCTATGAATTAAATCTACTTGTATTTAGACATTTAATGGTAAGTGTCTCAGCTTTGAATTAATCCTGCTAGCCATTGTGAGAAACAAGGGAGTGGAATGAATGAACCTTTGAAGTTTTTTAACCATTTTAGCCATTCCAGTGTTTTCCTCTGTCTCTACTTCATAGCTATAAAGTGGACAATTTTCCTAGGTTTTGTGTATTATGCTATTTGGGCCCAAATCTGCAGTATAAGCAATAAAGCCCTGATCCATACAAGTATTTAAGTCTTCCCAATAGCAAGAGTTAATCATCTAAAAGCCCTAGTAGATGTCACTCCACTCATGGCTATCAGGAATATACCCCATATCATATGCTTATTTAGCAGTTTAGATGTTGAATTCCCTTCTTTGCCAGGACCCTCAGCATCAAAAGCTGGTAATCCGTCTCCTTGCAATCAACACAAAGCAATTCTGGTGGAGATGGTTTTTAAGGCCTCAGTAGGGTGCTATTTTCTGTAATGTTCTTGTTTATTATGAGAGCAAACACAAGTTAAACATACTGTTTTAAAGACTGCTTCTGGTTATTTGTTGGTTTTGATCCAAATGTATTATGAGGCTTTTTCCTTTCTGTTGCCTATTGCTTCTGTCATATTCATTTCATAAACTCACCCTAAAACCAGAATAACTTGCCACAGGAGGATCGTTTAGCACATGGGGATCTCACAAGAACATTTTGCTGGCATCATCCATCCTATGAGTATCCAGGTACCCACATTTCCTGGCACATTACCTAAGTGGCTAGGAAACTAGTGAACACCAGCTGCAGCATAAATCCTCTGGAGGCACTGGCATTCATCAAAATCAGAGAAAGTATTTAATTTATCTCTAAATCAAGCTCTAACTTATTACCTGATGAGAAAAAAAAGATGGTTCCGAGTCACATAGTTGAATCAAATAGCATCCCGCCTCCTGAGCGGCATAAAGTAGAGGTAGAAATCAAAGCCTTTTATCTCAGCATATAACACAAATCAGCATATAAATCCAGATTTTCTCATCTGTACTTTGTTCCTAGGTGTTTTCTCCTCTTCTAATTATGTTTCTCTCCCATCCTAGTAAAGTGTACTTTATTTAACCACAGTATGAATATATATCTCTTCAATTGCTTTCCTGTATGACAGAATGAATCTTAAAGATTTTCCATAAAATAAACATGCAAGGAGGGCAACAACATAAGAAAAGAATGCAGTTGGTAGGCCAGACCTTAATTCATTTGTAAGTCTCTGTAGTTTTGTTGACTCTAGGAAGCACTTCCCTGATTGATACCAGCTGATAATTTTGCCCTTTCCATTTAGATATTAAAGGAGGTAATGGAAATACTGAACTCAAAGCCTGATCAGATAGTGGAACAATTTGCTTAATGAGATAATTATGGCCTTACCATGTCCTTCCTGGAAAGCTGAGCTGTGTTTACAATTAAATGGATGCACAGACCAGTCCTGATCAGTGCAATGAACTGAACTAAATAGCTGAGGAGTTCCAGCTCTGTGGTGCTCGAATACTGCCACTCGGGCTACGTGTGCGTCTGTATATATATATACACACACACATATATATCACACATGTGCTCTCCACCAGCACTGTCTCATCAGATGCCTTGTTTCTACAACCAACAGAAGTGCCGCAGTAATCTCCATCCCCATACTGCCTACGTTTCATTACATCCCTCTCTGCATGCTGCAGGGAATAATTGGACTTAGTAGTTGCCATGAAACCAATTTTTGCTCCTTTTCAACTGGAACCAGGTTTCCGTGTGGCTTCTTGCCATCAGCAGCTCATTTGGGTGCCTTGGCTCATTCAGGAGATGTATTCTCTGTGGAAGTACTACTACATGCTGCATATAGTTGAGGCGCTCCAAAGCACACCTCAGGAGTTTCCAGGTTCGTAGCTAGTCCCTGTGTACTATTTGTGATATGTGTTGGATGTTTTGACTTCTGTACCTGTATAATTCTTGATTATTTCACTCAGTGCTTATATGAGGAGGGAGGCTAACTTTGAAATTATTTCCCTTTCTATTGCATAGTGAATGCAAACCATGCCACAAAGGAGAGGGGGGAAAGGATACTAAGAAATGAAAAAGACATCCAGGTATATGCACTATGGACAAACAATTTCAAAAAAGAAATCTGACGGTTTATTGGTTGCCCTCCCTAGCGACTAGCACTCTCTCTTGATCTAAATTCTTTGGAATTGGGTTGTTACAAAGGCTCTGAGAAGTTGAATCCAAAGGGATCTCATTAATGCAAAGCAGATTTACTTTAATATCAAGAGCAACCATAAACTTAGATACAGCCTATATTTATATTTGTGATACAGTAGTTTTCTATCATCTTAGTCCAGAACCACTGGTTTTTATTTCCTTTTATTTAACAGTTTGTACAGACACTTCTTGTTTAAGAGTTTGTGTGCAACCCTGTGAGGTAGACTGTGTGTCACAGATGCTATACAGAGCACAGCTTGGGAACTTATGATTTCTAGAGATCTAGAAGTAAAAACCCAAGTATACCAGAATAACAGGATTCAACTCATGGAGAAGCTAGGAATATTAAGGAAAAGGAGGAAATCATGACTTTTCAAAATGACAGCAGGCTTAAACAACAGTTTCTCTTTCAGTGTGGTTTGTTTGCTGTGTTTAGCATTTCTTATGGCTTTACGACATTGACTGCAAATATATGTGACTTAGGGAAGTTCTTAGCTGTAAGTTCTCTTAGGCATAATTCCTCATGCACCTGTCTTTTTATTAAAAAAAGGGTTCATGCCTGTACCAAATGGTACTACAGCCAAAATAAACATGTTATTTCCTGATGATTGATGATGACATTTATATGCTTATATATGTAGATATGTACATATACAGATATACACACTCTTCAAAATACCTTACATACAATGAAATCAGATTTTTTTTTTTCAAACTTCTAAAACATTATAATCCTGTTGATATGTGTTAAAGTTTGAAGTTTCAGTTTTCATTCTTTTTTCTTCTGTCCTCATCAAGGTAACATCATGTGTGACATTCAGAAGACAACTGAAATACCTCCTGGCAGTGCTCCTCTCGCTGAGTGTGTGACCTCAAAGGAAAATAAATGCTTACTAAAGGACAGTGCTCTTCCAGAGCTGCTTCAGTCATCTGATTTATGTCACTCAGCTATATGATTCTTGATAATCTTGACTAGTTTAACTACAAGGTTCCAACAGACCTATAGTAACTCATTGGGCTCCTGTAACCAATGCAGACCCAGGGCTTGAACATTTTGCAGTAACATATGGTCCTGTCAAGTTTGCCTGTGACACCTAAGGAGACAGCTGAAGCTGGAGGAGAGCATGAAAGATGCCCCTCCACAGATGGTCCCATATCACTGCCATGCAGCCAGCCACTGCCTCAGGCTGTAGTCCTGTCTCCATCCTATGGTTTAGGATTTCACATGTGATTCTGACCTTCGACTTTCCCTTTTTACCTCCATTCTGCACACAGAGCCTGAAATACTGGGTGCAAGGTCTACCCAGGTCTAAGCTCAGGGTCCTTTTAATGGGCAAAGATGAAATATTCTTAGCGCAAATCTCTCCATTTCTTTTCCCATGCTGGGAGAGCTGCTGGACTGAAACGGGATGGCAGGTAACAACTGGGTAACCACGCAGACTGCCAGAGGCATATTGGTGTTATGAAGTTGCAAGGACAGCAGACAGCAGCAAACCTGACTGTCATCAGCTGGTCAGGGCACACAGATAAGAGGGAGCCGGGCGGCAGCTGGGACTATTCCTTTGTTCCACACCTGATAACCAGAGATATTCCAAGCAAGAAAGATTTAGGACTTTTTCCTCCTAGTTGAATTCCCAAAATGCTCATTCATGGAGCCTGACTTCTTACCCTATCTCTACTGCTGTTACTATTTTTATAAGATATGCCTTCCCTAAAAGTCTTTTGATTAAACAAACAAAAATCTGAAAAGCTTAGCTTTTCTGATTTGGGCAGCTGCTCTCAGGGGAAGTCTATGTGCTCTGGAGTTCTTCCCCCTAACCCAGGCCACTACCTGAAATGCCCAAGTTAGGAGTCAAGTTCCCCCAAGAGCTCTGTATAAGCACTGATGAGAAACAGCAGGTCTACGGGTGACTCAGCACAGACACAAGCTGAATTTATTCTTTGCAAGTACTTTCTTAACTCTCCAAGGAGCATGGACTAGCTTAGCTTTCAACTTCGTTCCTTCTGCTAAATACCTACAGTTCGCAGGGATGAATCCAGCTTTGTATGTATGGATCTGTGGCCTCAAGAGGGGAGAGAGCTCAAACACATCCTTCTGCTCGGCATTTCCCACCGCGTAGGTGGCTCCCCACTCAGCAGCAGAGGCACAGCATCACCCTTGTGAGGTGCTGAGCATGGACTGAGTAGGGAGCCTTGGTACCTTGGTGACAGACACACCATTCAAGTGGGGAGTTGTTTGTGGAGCTCTAATGACTGTTTCAGGATTCTGAATTAAATGATCTGAATCTGTCTGTGAACCTCTCGGAAAGCTTGGGCGGGGGGCAGGGAGAAGACACCACAAACACAAGGCACCTTGCATCTCGCCAATAAGCACAACCTGAAAAGAAAAATCAAAGGCTGTGAAAATTAAGCCATTATTATAATATAGCATTTGCAGCTGATAAAAGTTATGTTGCACTCTTACAATGACAACTACATTTAAACCTTCCTATTAGCAGTTGGATCATGTTAAAAAAAAAAAAAAAGAACT
Source organism: Aramus guarauna (assembly GCA_013400195.1). Lineage (NCBI taxonomy): Eukaryota > Metazoa > Chordata > Aves > Gruiformes > Aramidae > Aramus > Aramus guarauna. The sequence goes on from VXBL01004419.1 coordinate 382,893, forward strand.
TATAGAAAGGAGTTCACCATTAATTTTCTCTTTTTTATCTCTGAATATTATGCAAAGTGTTATAAATATTTATAAGTATTTAACTTAATCAGCAATGCCTATGAAACTAATTATTTTATTAGCAGGAGCATTCAGGTACAGGGCCTGAATGGGAAGATTCATTTTGTGAACAAGGGTAGGACAAAAGAGTATGGAGGAGGGAGAAATACTTCTTTCACTGTTTCTACAGTTATAAGTGATGTTTGGTTTAGTAACTTAAAATCCAGAAGTCTTTCCTTCTACAAGTAAATTTATTTCCCTACTGTTATTTTCCTTTTGTTGTACTGTGCAGGCGTCCTCTCTAGATTGCCTTGAAATGTTGGTGGATTTGCTGTTAGAAAGAATAAACATAATTGGAAAAGAAATAGAATATTTGCAAACAATCTGCTAGGAAAAAAAACTATATATATATATGAATATGTTCCATTATATTTTAAAAAGTTAAAAAATTAAAACAGGGCATTCAAAATTCAGCATGAACTAAATGAATGAGAATTCATACTGTTGCGGAGGGCCAAAGCTTAGGCAGATGTTGTGCTGTAACGATTGTGTGCCATCCAAGTACCCAGATATATATTTCAGACTTCCTAATGTGCAAAATTTACACCATAAGAGCGATTCATTATGTGGTTGCACATAATCATGGTAACTACAGCCTAATCAGGGCTTGACCTATGGCCATGTTAGTCAGTGGACAGACTCCCAGCAAACTATGGGAGAGAAAAGGATCGTTTCATCATGTCAGATTTTCTGAAGGAGGTGAGTCAAAAGCAGTGCTCACTACCTTTGTCGTGTCTTTCAAGATTTCTTATTAGTTTTTCTCTTTACATATGTAACCGAAGCCTGAAGTTTCATATCTGTCAAGCGTCATCTGAGAATTCCAGATATATCTTCTAGTCATTTGATAAAAACTTTACTCATTTGATGAACACCTTAGTCACTTGCTAAGTACCCGCTAGTAGGCCAGCCTCAGGAACCAACTGTTTCTATCCCTGCTCCTTTGCATGGGGTTTCATTTTATCCATGTATAAAGCACTTCCTCACTCACTTATGAGGAATAGCCCACTTGACAAAATACCATAAAATCCTTGTATCCTGGGTCACAGCTGGGAAACAACCCAGCTTTTCCTTACTTTTCCCTTTCCAGTTCATTCTGATACAGTTGTCCTGTTATTTAGGGTTCCCTTCCTGTCTCCAAAGCCCAGGAGGAGCAGTAGCACAGTCAGTCCTGTACCTGAAATGCAGCAGTTTTGGTTCCTGGACTCTGTGCAGCTCTGAGTCTATTAAGGCCCCTATTTCAATAAAATATAATGCTGTTCAGAAGTGGTTACTTCTCTCTCTATGAATTCCATTGAATTAATCAGCTAAATAAAGTACAAAAATATTGCTTCCAAAAACCAAGCCAATCATGTTAAGAGGATGAATTTCAGATGAAAAATAATTTCCACATCAAAGATTTTTTTTAATACAAAACCCTATTTGAAATGGATCTAAGTGTAGCTATTTGTTTATAGTTCACTGCACTGCAAAGAGTGTCTATGCAGCCTATCAAGTAGAAGCTCTGGCTGTAAGTATGTATATATAATTGCTACTGTGCTTGAAGAGGTACAAAAATGATAAGAGAGTTTAATGCATGTCATCTGCACTCTCAAGTGTATTGTCCATGTTTAGTAGATAGCATATATTTTTCAGTTGACTTCCATAGTGAAATGCAGCTGTTGGTTTGTGTCAAATCAATAAAGACTTAATTACAGTAAATGTAAAAGAATTATGAATAAATGTGGTACAAAGTAAGTGTATCATAAAAGTGCCTAAGCTCTAGAAATGAATAAGGAAAACTCTGGGGAAGAGGGGGGACGGGTGACAAACTGAAAATAGAAAATCCTCCCCAAACCTTCCAAGAAACCTTCTTTTCTAATTCTTTCTAATGATGGAAGACCTTTGCTTGTTTACTGTTTCTCAGTAATGATCATTTTACATTCATACAAATAGAATCTGTTTTAAATCACCAGTTTTAAACTGATGCTAATCCATTGACCTTGATGGAGCTCTATCAGGTTCTGTTGTGAAATATCCCAGATTAAGCTCAGAGCGCAGGAAATCCCATACAGTTCTTGATGATGTTTTGCAAGGAAATTTTCAAGTACCAGGGATATGTAGGGGGTTTAAAAATTAATTTCTTTTTTTGCCCTGTTAACATTTAACAGCCAAAAAATTTTCAAATTGAGACATTATAGAGAACGTATCTTCTTTGGCCTTCCTTTTGAAACTGGATCCGAATGAGGCACTCTGTCCTCAGGTCTGTCTCAGTAAAATAAGCAGCATCAAAACACAGGCTAGAGCATCAGGCCCATGAGCATCCAGACTGCTTTAACTGTTGCCATGCTCCTGGGAAGAATTTTCCTCGGGACCAAATGGTGTTTTCCCTTGACATGGTTGAAAGGACAGGATTATGGAAGGACTGCTCTGAACAGGAGTGGGAACGGCCACCTTCTCTTGGTAGCTGACAGTTTAGCCATATAACCATTGCCCTCAGCCACTGCTTGTTTTATTTAATAGTATAGGCATCCTATTCTTAGAGAACCTCACTGACTGGCGTGAATTTCATTGTGATTTTCAAGCTTAGTATAAAACCTGACTTGTACAAAGGGGAGATGTGCTTATACACAGCTTATAATTTTAAGTAATTTATAAGAATGAGAAAAGAATGATTTAAAAAAGACAACATCAACCTGGTCATCACTTCTCAGAGAAAAAGATGTGTCTGCCGTTGTTACTATAGAACTGAATTAACTTGCAGAGAATGAGATTCCTGTCTGCTTCCAGCTGCTTTCCTGCATGCGTTTGACAGCATGCTATGTGTAGCCATGACACTCTGTCTATACTTTCCAGAATAACTCTGACGTCCAAAGTGCTTTCCATATCTGATATTCACATATTCTTGCTGAATTGTTCAGTTGGCACCTGATACTATGCTGAGGCTGCCTAAAAGTTCATCACCTCTCATACATGCCAGAACAACATCACAGGAATGGTTGAGGTTGGAAGGGACTTCTGGGGGTTGTCTAGTCTAAACATCTGTCGTGGTTTAACCCCAGCTGGCAGCTAAGCCCCATGCAGCTGCTTGCTCACTCGCCATCAGTGGGATGAGCGCAAGAATCAGAAGAGTAAAAGTGAGAACTCTCGTGGGTTGAGATAAAGACAGTTTAATAGATAAAGCAAAAGCTGCACACACAAGCAAAGCAAACCGAGGAATTCATTCCCCACTTCCCACGGGCAGGCAGGTATTCAGCCATCTCCAGGAAAGCAGGGCTCCATCACATGTAACAGTTACCTGGGAAGGCAAATGCCATCACTCCAAACAGCTCCCCCTTCCTTCTACTTCCCCCAGCTTTATATGCTGAGCATGATGTCATATGGTGTGGAATACCCCTTTGGTCACTGGGGTCAGCTACTCGCTGGTGGGGTGGGGTGAGGAGCAGAACAGCCCTTGGCTCTGTGTAAGCACTGCTCAGCAGTAACAAAAACAACCCTGTGTTATCAACACTGTTTTCAGCACAAATCCAAACCACAGCCCGGTACTAGCTGCTAGGAAGAAAATTAACTCTGTCCCAGCCAAATTAGTGCAACATCCCTGCTCAAAGGAGGGACAACTAGACCTTATTGCTCAGGGCTGTGTCCAGCTGCATTTTGAGTATCTGCAAGGATGAAGGCTCCACAACCACTCTGGACAACCTGGGCAGGGTTTGATGACCCTTAGAGTAAAAAAAGAATCTTCTTATGTTTAAATGGAATTTCCTGCATTTCAGATTGTGCCCATTTCCTATTTTCCTGGCTCTGGGTACCACTGATAAGAGTCTGACTCTTTCTTGTTTATTCACCCCTCATCAGGTACTGCTAAGATCCCTCTGACCTCGCTCTACTTCAGCCTGAACAGTCCCAGCTCTCTCTGTCTCTCCTCATATGAGAGATGCTCCAAGTCCTTACCCATCTTTGCAGCTCCTCAAGAAATGCAGTGTTACTTACCACACGGCATTTTCATGAGGACAGTGCATACACAGGAGAGACAGGGGTGTCCACAGAGGACCACATCCACCAGCTTTGCAATTAAGCATTCCCTTGAGGCACAGGCTACCTTGAGGTCCTCCAAATCTGAAGGAAAGGAACATGTGAACCAACTCAGTAAGAATGCTCCAGCAGCCAAGTTCTGTAGACCAGCAATAAATTTGGCCCAAGCCCTTTCCTAAGCATCTTCCTGTACAGCAATAGAAAGGCAGATTTTGTCACCAATTCTGGTTCTGTCATCCTTATTATGCTTTGGGCTTCTTATAAAACCAGTATGCACACTTGGGAGAATCTTATTTCACATTTCTAAGGGGACAGAAGGCAAAATCTAGCATGACATCCTTTGGATAACGGGAATATGGTGTTTCACTTTAGGGTCTTATCTCTGTGTGTCTGTAAAGGATGACCCCACATAGCTACAGCAGGTGCCTAAGTGCTCTTTATTGCCGAGGGAAGGTACAGAAGGTGACACGGTCTGCCAAAGGCAGTCACACTGGATCAGGGCTTCAGTTTACAGCTCTAGATGCTATGAAGTTTGCAAATATGAGAAAGCGTACATTAGGGTAGAGAATGCCTCTAAATGGCAGTACCGTGTTGGGTTCGGTTTCTCCACTGCACAGTGTACACTTCCCCAGGCTCTGCAACAGAAAAGCCAACAAAAAGAAGCAGTCATTGAAAGGACAGGCCCCTGGAGTGCTGCCGGAGAAAGTAGCTATGGCTCCACAGTTGGTTGCCATTGTTTATCTTATATGTCTCATAATGCTTTTAGTCATTAACGAGAAATGATATGATAAATGTCTATGCATGTATGTATACATTGGACTCTATTTGTTATTTTGTTATTTCTTTTTTTGAAAAATGAAAGTGATTCCAGATACTCTATGGAGAAGAGACTACAAGAAAAATGAACACAGAAATATTCAACTACAACTCACTAATGCTAATCGTGCTCTTTTTTATATGTGCAGCGTGTAATGACTGAAAACATAATCACGTGACTGCATTTGAGATGCAAAGCAATACATAAGAAAACAGGAAAATCAGGTGTTTGATCTTAAGCACAGATACAGCTCTTGGTAGGTTCAGCCATTTCCTTTTCTTTTTTCTTTGATGTGGAAGATGTTTCTCCTCACTGAAGTTCAGGTGGATCGCTATACCACAAAGACACACATGGATGCCAAGGGCATGGATTTCAGTGGGACTATGCGTATGCTTATATTTAAGAGCGCAGGCCCTCTCTGTTTTGACCAAAAGGTTACAGGCTAGAAGGGAAAAGCAAAGGGAGTACTTTTGTACTGTATTTCTTAAGGTCAGTTTCTTACACATTCTTAACATTCACTTTTGATAACTGATTTTCCTCTAAAAATGCCCATCTAAATTCTCACTTATGAACCTTTCACACAAGTAAAACAGACCTGGAAAACAGACTGTCTTCCCTCTTTGGTTACTTGGCAACATGAGGTAGATGCTTTAAGGACCAGATCCTGTGCTTATTCTCCCCCATGTAGCCACACAGATTTCAAATGAAAGGTTACACTCATGTGAAGAAGAAAAGCTTGGGGAACAAAGACATAGATTATGAGGTTTAAAGCTGACAGAGAAACGACAGGAGGAATTGTACAGCTATGTATTAAAAAGCTTCAGGAACTTGCAGGTTTGAGGAGGTGTTACCACCCCCCATGATTCTCTTATCTGCCCTCCTTTTAAGTGAGAGCTGCAAATCTCCCGAGTATATTGTTTTGTTTTGGGTATGTTGAATTTCTTTTCACATGTTTAGCTTATCAGCTGGCCTTCTTCTGTCAAGCAGCTAACAAATAAATGCACGATCAATAAACAGGCAGTAGAAACAATAAGTCGTAGCTGGTGGCTGGAATGTAGGACAACAGTGTTCTCTCCCCAGCTCTGTCAGAAATTTGTTGTGCGTCTTTGAACAAGGACCTGAACTTGTCCTCTTCAGTTAATGCTGCTTTACAAAGGGGGGTTAGTCCAGGCAGTGACTCAGGGGACACATACACAAAAAAGATTCGGATGCCTGAAGTGTGTGATTGCACCTTTTAGGTACCTGGGACAGACTCCAGATCCCTGGAGGATTGTCTAAGCATGCACCCTCTGAATGGGGAGACATATAACACCAGTCAACACAAATGTTAAACACAGATCTCCTGGAAAACATGCTTTCCTCCACCTCTTCAGCACCAGTCAGGATTTAAAGGGGTGCTTCACTCATTTAAAGCCAGGAATCTCCTCTGAGGATAGGCAAACACAACCGCTTCTTCTGTTTTGATAGTCTTCAGCAGAGCTGTGATATTGAAGGTAGTGTCACTAGCTAGCTTTGATGGAACAGAGAGTTCACACTGAAGACAGGCTCCTTTCCTTAGCTTCAGGGAATTGCCAAGAATGTACTGTAAATATCAGGCTGGCAGCCACAATAAGAGGATGAAGACCTTACTTTTTGCTTAGTAGTTTCAAGAGAGGTAGAAATCTTATTATTTTGTTTGTTTGTTTTTCTTCTAGACCCAACAGCCCAATGTTTACATCATGCAGAAAGAAAGAACCTTGGAAGGAAGTCATCCAAAGCCTCCCCATCCAACCAGGCAAAGACTCTGTGCATGAGGCCACAAAGCCGTGTTATTTTTTTTTTTTCTTACTGTATCTCTTCTTCCTCCTGAAAACAGTGCAGCTTCACTAGAAAACATGGATCATGCTTCCAGCCCAGCCCCTAGACCTTAAGATCACAGACTGAAAAAAGTGTTTTCTCAAGAGCAGTTATTTAACTTCAGGGAAACAAAAGCACAACCAAAAAAGTCCTTTGAATTGAATAATTCCAAATACCATAGATACCTCTACCCTTTAATTAGGCTGCTTTTGTGGAATAACTTACAAAAGTTTCTCTTCATTCCTTTTAATAAAAACAGAGCAGATGAGAGACACATCTGCTTTACTTAAATCTTCTTTGAATGATGGATGTTGACTAAAGGTCTCCCCAAGAAGAACAAACTTCCAACTGAGCATTGTACTATCGAAAAGCATTACTTCAGAGCATTGATTTTTGACTAAAGGCTTCACTTCAGAATGATAATTATAACCACATATTTAAACATATTCAGCACTGGAACATGATGTTTGACATTTTTATACATCTGGGTATACATATAGCTCTTTTTAAAGATAGAAACAGTTCTCTCATCTGGTTTTTCCTTCAACATCTTTCATTTTGAATTCATATTGTAAGACAACCCCATAACAACAGAAAGAAAAAACCAAAACCACAAAACAAAACAAAAAAAAACGAACCCAAACTTGAAAGGACTGTGTAATTCTGCTGTGCAGTCAACAGCAGAGGTTTCTGAATTTCAGAAGTATTTTAACCTTGCAGCAGAAAGGACAGTCCTTCATCTCCAGTGTTTATATTACAGAGAAACATTGTTTTAGCACAGGAAAAATACATTGATAAGCAGCCCCTACAACAGAAAATACTACAATCTACTTATGCAAGAAAAAAAAAAAAACAACAAGGGGCAAGAAAGATAATATGCCCATATTTAAGCTGAGACATGGAAAAATGAAGTGATATGGCTGAGGAATCCCCTCAGAGTCTATGGGAGAGAAAGCACATATTTCATATCATGTCACCCTAACACAGACATTTAAAATAGGTCAGAAGCACCCATTTCTCCTAAATACCTATAAAGAGTCAAGGTGACTCATCTGTTGATATTCACATTATAGCAAGATAAAACTAGGTGAAATGATTCTTAATCCTGAAGCCAGCTTGATAGTGTGTCTCAAGGTGCCCGCTTCCCAAAGGCAACTGCTTCTCCTGCTGCATTTCAGGAGAGTCTCAGCCAGGAAAGAGGTTTTCGTGTATCATAACCATGTCAAAAGACCAGAATACAAAAGTCTGCATTTATTCCGAAAAAGCAGAAAAGAAATCTCAAGTTACATAATTCTAGAGTTTTGTTTTTTTTTTTTCCCAAAACTACTTAAAGACTGTTAAGCATTCTCACAGGCACCAACATCAATGTGAACTGTCAAGCCACAGCAGCAGAAGCCCGTACCATTTAACCTGCCTTAACTGAAATCCTAGACTTTCTACGTCATCATTGGGACATATAGAGAATAACTGGGCACACCTAAAATAAATATTAATAATTCTTCACTGACCACATAAGGGCTGTAGATTCCTAATTTCTAATTCAGGTTTAGCAATTAGATGACTAAAAGTACACTGGGTCAATACCCTACCTCATTTCTGCTGGGAGAAAAGCAGCAGAATTCAGAATAAGGCAACTCTGTTTCCTTTCCCCATACTAAATCTTTGGTATTGCTGAACTAAGAACAGAGTAAGTTCAATTCTAAAATTTCAGGATGGAATTAGAAGGAAAAAATCTTTGATTAAGAAAAGGAAAGGTACCAAAGAACTACCAAGTGACTACATCATCAGTTTTACTTCCTCTGTAGAAGTTAAATATTTCCCAGGACACACTGTTGTTCCTTTTCCTTTGCCAAGTGAAAGGGCATAATGGCAGCCAAAGGAGTTACTCTGCTCAGCACTCCCCCTTACTAAATGTTCTAGTCTTCATGTGAATGTATAGTGTTTGTGCCATACTGAAACAAATGAACAATGAATCCATATTATCAAGAGGCAGTTCCATAATAAGAAGGGAAGTGGAGATAGTGGGGAGAGTATTCAAGAAAACAAACCAGGTACACAGACACAAATGAAATAAAAGCAGAAATGAAAAAACAACCACACCTTACATGACTGCTCAGTTAGTGATTAGTGAGCAGTTGTATTATATTTATTTATATTGCTGACATTCATTACATTTTCCTATAAGATATTCCACAGCTCCCTAAATTTTCAAAGACCTGAAATACATAAACTGAATTCACAGTGTGATCCTAAGAGACTAGGTCTAGTTGCTTTGCATGACTAGTTTCTAAAACCTCACACAAGATTTCAGCCATGTATAGCCAAAAGTAAAATAGGCAAATGAGGCAATTTTTTTTTTCTTTTTTTTAATCATATTGCTTCTCTTGCAGATATTCAGGTCCCTGGTCATAAATCTTAACCATAATATGACATGGAATGCAGCATGCATTGAAACACTTACCAGTTCATAGTACCTAACAGTAACTCACTCTATTAATTCCCACAGTTAAGAAACAAGCCCTAAGGCTACAGAAATTCCTATGCTGCTTCCCAAACAGCATTTTAAATCCATTTTCTTCTGGACCCATATAAACTCCAATACGTACTCCAGTTAAAACCCTGTTGAGTTTAAAACTCAGTAGTAATGCAAAAAATGAACTGACATAGAAAAAAGCTGTCCTTACTCTACAAGACTGATACAAACACCTCATCATGACAAAATTTCAAAGAAAAAAGAAATCTAGCACTTTTCTATATTTGATGTTTTGAGTAAAATTTATACTTGGTTTTTATTGCTTGTTTTAGAAACTAAAGTGGTCAGTTTAGTAAAACTTCCTCCTAGGAGATCTGTTTTCCTTAATAAAGGATGGGCACAAGTTTACCAAATAAAAACTCTTCATTTCACAAGGATCTGTACTTACCATGTAGGTGCAGATCTTCTGGGGAAAGAGAAAAAGGATGCAAAAAAGCATTAGCCTTTCGTCATGAGCTTCCATGTCTACAGTCACATAGGCATCCAGCCTTCTCATTTAGACCAGGGTTTGATAACCTTGATGTTGTGTGGAGTGTTTAGAAGAATTGCTTTCTTGTAATCCCTTGTGGTTAACCCAGTAGGCCGCTAAGCACCACACAGCCACTTGCTCACTCCCCCCAGTAGGATGGGAGAGAGATATGAAAGGTAAAAGTGAGAAAACATGGGCTGATGTAAAGACAGTTTAATAATGAAAAGAAAGAAGCAAATAAACAAACAAACAAAACATGCTGAGCATGATGTCATAAGGTATGGATTATCCCTTTGGGCAACGGGGTCAGCTATCCCAGCCGTGTCCCCTCCCAACTCCTTGTGCACCCCCAGCCTATGCGCTGGTGGGGAGCAGAACAGCCCTTGGCTCTGTGTGAGCACTGCTCAGCAGGAACGAAAACATCCCTGTGTTATCAACACTGTTTTCAGCACAAATCCAAACCACAGCCCTGGACTAGCTGCTAGGAAGAGAATTAACCCTGTCCCAGCCAAAACCAGCACCCTTGTGCACAGAGGTCCTGTGGTGACTCTTCAGAGATGTGGGTTTTCATTTAAGGGCAAATAGCCCACTGGTTATGTCTTCTCAAACAACATGATATCCTCCTTGATAAGGAGTATGGAGGTAACACTTTCCATGATCCCAATGAAAAATAAGGGATAGAAGTGGTACATTAACCAGCCTATCCAAACCAGCCACTCCTCTCCTGAAATATGAATTTCCTCTCTATTTTCACTTTCCAAAGAAGGGGGAAAGCTTCAGTTTGAAGCTAATGGTAAAACATTTGGAACATTTTCACTAGCAAATCCCTTTCATACAAAGCTTGAAGCTTAAATGTGACTTTGAAGAAAATGTTTAAGATAAAAAAATTATTCTTTAGAGCACAGCTATTTAAACAGCAGTTTGTTTAGGCACAGTACAGTAAGGTTGTAATCATAATGAAAATATTCAGCCATTTGAAAATACTTATATTATAAAGGGAATTATTTACAGGGAGCTGATTATAAAACTTAACAAGGAACTCCAAAGAAACAAATGATCTCTTCAAGAATTGATAAGCAAGACGGTCAATGCTTTAAAAAACAAAATCCAAGATACTCACAATTAAGCTTAAAGTATACCCTAAAAGTCAAATGTATATATAAAATGGCAAGCATATTTGGACAGAAATAGTCTTAACTCCTGTCAGTTTTGTTACAGTTAAATCACAGAACATGTTCATAACACAGGAAGGAGTAAAAACTCTGAGTTGTAAAGATATTCTAAGGCTTCCTTTCACAAGAATAAAGACAGCTATCACCCAGTGGCACCTGCATTAACAAATTTCTTAAGCTAATGAGGCTACCAACATCATCCGCAAAGGAGTTATGCCAGTGAAAAGTTGAAAGCAGGTAATGCTTTTTTCTTCAGACTCTAAAGGAAAGTTCCATCTCCAAACTTCAGTATTATTCTCATATTTTCTTAGTCTATTCATCCCTTCAGGTCTTTCAAGGAAAGAAGCAGTGACCAGGATACAAAGAATGATGGATCCTAAAAGTGGTACCAAAAAGAAAGAGCCAAAGAGCAGAGCACCATTTTTTTCCAATTTTTTTGTCATCACTAAAACTTCAGTATCAAAGACGAGATAGGGAAAGGTATGAGGCTTGTCCTCTCAAAAAAGTGTTCCAAATGAATTAATTATTTTTATTTTAATGAGAACCTGAAAAGATATTTCTAGCCTTAAACAGGAACAGGTTGTCTCATTAAATACCAAAAGCATTTTGAATATATATATCCGCAGAAAAAAATATCTTAAACGTGGTTAAAAGAGAAATATTTACATTTTTACTTTTCAATAAATTGTATGTCCCTTGATAGTTTTTTGCAAGACTGCTGTGTAGCAAATGAATTTATACACTTTCTTTGATTTCATGATACTTATTTAAATACATACTTTTTCCCATTTTTAACTGTTTATGTTACCTCTGATTAAAAAAACAGGACATATCTAGGCATGAGCCATCTAGCTATGTCCACAAATGTATGTGGTATAAATTATTTGTGGTGGCCCAAAACTGATTTTTTTTCACTTTGAATATGACACCTTTAGTTTTAGTTAGAAAGCAGTACCCATACCAGTAGAGTACGAAGAGTGTGTGTGTTTGAGAGAGAATGACATGAAAATATGGCAACTGCTGAAAACCATTTTCATATTTAGTTTCAGTTTTCCTTTCTCATTTTATTTTTTCCTTAATAAGACAAGGATTTGCTAGTGTTGTGATTATTTTGCTTCCCCCTCATTATATTGCTATTTAATATAGGGTGAGAACCCATNTTCTCTTAAAACCACATGGAACTGCATACCAGGAGTAATGATCTTACTTGGGATTTTGCTTGTAAAAAATGATATTATTCAACAGCTCTTACTGCTGCTTTTGCAATCCCCTGTGAAAAAACAAAATACAAAAAGAAAAAAATCTGGAAAGATTTGTTACTGATTATCTGAATAGTCCTTGCTCTGTGTGGGTATCATGCATAATAGACTTTGANTGAAAATACTTATATTATAAAGGGAATTATTTACAGGGAGCTGATTATAAAACTTAACAAGGAACTCCAAAGAAACAAATGATCTCTTCAAGAATTGATAAGCAAGACGGTCAATGCTTTAAAAAACAAAATCCAAGATACTCACAATTAAGCTTAAAGTATACCCTAAAAGTCAAATGTATATATAAAATGGCAAGCATATTTGGACAGAAATAGTCTTAACTCCTGTCAGTTTTGTTACAGTTAAATCACAGAACATGTTCATAACACAGGAAGGAGTAAAAACTCTGAGTTGTAAAGATATTCTAAGGCTTCCTTTCACAAGAATAAAGACAGCTATCACCCAGTGGCACCTGCATTAACAAATTTCTTAAGCTAATGAGGCTACCAACATCATCCACAAAGGAGTTATGCCAGTGAAAAGTTGAAAGCAGGTAATGCTTTTTTCTTCAGACTCTAAAGGAAAGTTCCATCTCCAAACTTCAGTATTATTCTCATATTTTCTTAGTCTATTCATCCCTTCAGGTCTTTCAAGGAAAGAAGCAGTGACCAGGATACAAAGAATGATGGATCCTAAAAGTGGTACCAAAAAGAAAGAGCCAAAGAGCAGAGCACCATTTTTTTCCAATTTTTTTGTCATCACTAAAACTTCAGTATCAAAGACGAGATAGGGAAAGGTATGAGGCTTGTCCTCTCAAAAAAGTGTTCCAAATGAATTAATTATTTTTATTTTAATGAGAACCTGAAAAGATATTTCTAGCCTTAAACAGGAACAGGTTCTCTCATTAAATACCAAAAGCATTTTGAATATATATATCCGCAGAAAAAAATATCTTAAACGTGGTTAAAAGAGAAATATTTACATTTTTACTTTTCAATAAATTGTATGTCCCTTGATAGTTTTTTGCAAGACTGCTGTGTAGCAAATGAATTTATACACTTTCTTTGATTTCATGATACTTATTTAAATACATACTTTTTTTCCATTTTTAACTGTTTATGTTATCTCTGATTAACAAAACAGGACATATCTAGGCATGAGCCATCTAGCTATGTCCACAAATGTATGTGGTATAAATTATTTGTGGTGGCCCAAAACTGATTTTTTTTCACTTTGAATATGACACCTTTAGTTTTAGTTAGAAAGCAGTACCCATACCAGTAGAGTACGAAGAGTGTGTGTGTTTGAGAGAGAATGACATGAAAATATGGCAACTGCTGAAAACCATTTTCATATTTTGTTTCAGTTTTCCTTTCTCATTTTATTTTTTCCTTAATAAGACAAGGATTTGCTAGTGTTGTGATTATTTTGCTTCCCCCTCATTATATTGCTATTTAATATAGGGTGAGAACCCATACTGAATGAACAGTCTCTTAGGCAATATCAGACACGGCTTACTGTGCGTTTTCCAGTCATATAGTTGCCTCATGAAAAGGCCCTGCTTTATCAAATGTTTCAGGTAACATCCATGGTTTCTTTGATTTGACCTTTAAAGTGTCATTCTGTCCTGTAACTCCATCATTTATTACATCAAGACTGACTCAGTCAACCAAGCCATTGCAGAAGTGACCTTGCTTTCATAGCTGAAAGTACCCAGCAATGCAAATTGACCACAAAAGTTAAAAAAAAAAATAAAAAAATAAAAAAATATGATAATAATAATAATAATAATAATAATAATAATAAATTTTTATTCTCTTAAAACCACATGGAACTGCATACCAGGAGTAATGATCTTACTTGGGATTTTGCTTGTAAAAAATGATATTATTCAACAGCTCTTACTGCTGCTTTTGCAATCCCCTGTGAAAAAACAAAATACAAAAAGAAAAAAATCTGGAAAGATTTGTTACTGATTATCTGAATAGTCCTTGCTCTGTGTGGGTATCATGCATAATAGACTTTGATGTAAGGCTCAAGGTGGTTCCTCTGAATGGGTCTAACAGTTATCACACATTGGCCCTACCAATTACCTCTAGAAACTTTCTTCCAAGCCCAGCGCTCTGCTAAAAAAAAAAAAAAAAGAGACCTCTGACAGGACATCATTATACTGTGCTGGTGCCAAGTTCAGAGATGCTGCAGAGACTGCAGGAAGTGAGGCTTTCCTTCGTGCAGTGGGGCAGGAAAGCAAAGTGAGCTCAGGTGGAGGTTAGGGCAGCCAATAAGGCTGTCGGAGAAAAGCTTAGCCTAAGTACTGCCCTTAAAAACAGGGTGCAAAGTCTCTGAGACTTTACACGGACACGAGCCTTCAAAACTGAAGAACTTAGCCAAAGTGGAACAGTACAGAAGTACTAAGAAGTACTCCTTGGAGAGTCTTTGGCTGAACCTGCCCCCTTGATGGAGTTTTGTTCACGTAACCAGCTGCAAAATGAAAAAATTCCTACCAATGATTGTACTCTCCTATATACTCATTCTTTTGGTAGCTAATGATAACTTTTCATTCATAAAATAATTTTTAATGTATACATTTACATTTCACTGAAGACTGTTTATGTGGACCAAAGCATCTGGAATCTACTATATCATCTGTAGGAAAATGTAGAGGAGAAAGAGAGCTCACAGTCCACAACTAAGCCTAATATCTCACGTGCTTTTAAGTGACAACTTTTAATGCGGTAATAACAACTGCAGTGGAGAGTCCTTTAGCAGTTCAATCTATTTTCCTCGAAAAGATTAACTGTTGCATCTTTCAGAACGAGACAGGTTTTTTCTTGAAATAGCAAAGGTAACAATTATTTCTGTAAAACCTCCTGCATTTTATGCACATGCATTTTTTCAGATGCTCAAAATGGACTGTCAGATGTCAGAAAGTATGCAAACGGAATGGATCATAAAATTATTCTAGTATTTCTAAGAACAACAATCTATTTCTGTTGCTAAGCAAATTAAAGAAAAGAACAAGGTGGCTGCTGCAGAAGCAATAACATACTACTGTACTGTTCATAGTCATGCTTGTACATCACTTGAGCATTACAAAAATTGCAAAAGTAGTGTTTTTTCCCAAGGTTAACTGATTGGTAAAATTGTGCTTTTTGTATAAAAAAAAAAAAAAAAAAACCAAAAAAAAACAACCCCCACAAATAAACAAAAAACAAAAACCCCAAAAAACCCAACCAAAAAAACCAAATTGTACAATTCCTACATGTTAACTTCTCTTTCAACTGTGAAAAAAAGAAAAAGTTTTTCTTGAAAGATACATTTCTGATGTCTCAAATTATAGAAATATCAAAATATTTCCAGTAGTTTTTCACTTCTACACCCTTAAGGTAGGAACGATCCATTTTCTGCTTCATTATTTTTAAGACACCAATGAACTTACACAAGGAAATTTTGGAAAACAGAAAAAAAAATCTGTTGACAATATATCAACATTCATAGCTAATAAAAATAAAAAGCTTGTAGCTAATAAAGAAGAAAAAAAAGCTACTAAAGCCCAAACTTTAAGACACTGTTCTGGGTACAAATTTTTTTTTTAAAGTGGAATAAAAACAAAGATACAAAAGCAACATAAATAATTATAATTTAATCTTAAAGGTAAGAAAGAAAGACAGTTTTCATTCTTTGTATTGGCTACAATAGTAACAGAATTCATAAAGCTTGAATAACGCAAACATTGAGGTGTGCCGTTACAAACTGTTTATTTTAACAGCTGAAGCACTAAGGAACATAACTGTTCAGGTGCTAAAAATTATTTTGTACATCGAGTAGAATTCTCCTGCTGTTCCTTAAAGCCGACAAAATTGACAGGCTGAGATTTGTATCGTGTTTCTCAGTATGTTGAAACTCAGTACTGCAATCTGCTTCGAACAATTTCCCTTACGTTGGCTGAAGTCAATGTACCTTCATTTAAGAGTAACGTCATAAATGGCCGGAGATGCAAATCTTGTCTAAAAAGAGATCATCTCATGAGAGGCAAATGGAAGGGTCTGGGAAGGCACTTGAGTACTCTCAGGTAGGTAACTTTACAAATTTTGTAAAGTATGTGACTGTTTACAAATTAGATTATAGCAAACCAAGTCATCACTTTCAAGAAAAGTATATTGCCTTTACAGGACATGATTAATTTATTGAGCAGTCTAACTCAACCAAACACTTGAGTATGGACTGGTTGTGTGAGAGACTGAGGTTTAATACTTATTGAATTTACTGTACCATTGCAATTTCAAATGCAACAGTAGAAAAAATGTGCTTATGCTATAAAAAACCCCAACCAGATTGTAGAATGATGCTACATAATGGTAGTCCTTAGGCTGAAACCCAAAATAAAGTTAACTCTTAGCGTGCCTTTGAAAGGTTTTATGAAATTGCTAAGAAAAAGTGTAATGAAATGTAGAACAGTGGAACCCATTACCATTTATGCAGTGTGTTAAAGGCTGTAATGATGCTGATACAGTAAGAAGAATGATATGTCTCTGGAATGACTCTCAATATAAGACATTATCTTCCCCCCCCCCCCCCCCCCACCCCGTATGGTTGCCTTCTT
>VXBL01004419.1:402778-435444 GCA_013400195.1 Aramus guarauna
CTCTTTCAGGCCAGCTGTTCGCTAACAGCAAGCGTACGAGGTTAGGACAACGTAGAGAAAGCAAATTGAAGGAGGGTTCTAGATTCCCCCTCTTTCAGACTTTGGGAAAGTTTGACATTAACTATATCAACCATAATATTTACAGCGTTAGTAACATGCACATAGTTTCTCTGGTTTCCGGATAGGGCACCAAGTTTCCTTCACTTTGAAGTCCTGTTCCCAAAATCCCCACATTGTCCAGCCTATTGTGTTAGGATGAAAGGTTTTCCTGGTGAGTCTCCTGCCCAGTTTTCTCTGCAATGAGATGCTCAGTGCAGATTTGAACGTACTTTCTTCAAATCTTTTGGCTTACCAGAGTTTGTGACCTACCTGTGATATCTGCTTTTTTTCTTCCATTTCTCTGTAACTATGATACACAGGCTTATTATTATTAAAAGAATAAGAACTTTACGGGGACCTTCACTTTTCTTTTGCTTCAGTTTTAACCTTTGTGTTAAAATATTTATTTGAAAGCTAAACATTCTTGGCCACCATATCTGTAGATGTATGTGAATTTTTTGTTGTTGTTATTGATATTTTTGTTTTAATTAAAGTATCTCATTTAACCTACACACTTCTTCGGAAGAGTAATGTTGACTTAAGAGGCATATAATTAATCTGGGAGTTAAATAAACTTATTCTTATTATAGACACATAGTAGATCAGGCGCTGGTAACTTTATTCATAATAAAAAACAATCAGCTGTGTTGATAGAGCCACTATGTCAGGGGGACCACTTGCAGTGTACAGTATTACTCAGAATAAGTTATCAGCATCATTTATCACACAGCGTATTCTAGTATGACCAGTATTATTATGAGTAATAACTTCAATAACTACAATAACAATAATAATGGTGTTATAACGAATAGTTTTTCTCTTGCAGTTTGCAAATGTTTCAGAAGATGTAAAATCACAGGCAATGTCCAGAACCGCCAATATACAGCACAAATATACAATAAGAACTGTCCATCTCTGAAGTACTTGCAGCCCATTTTGAGAAAGGCTGTTTGGGAGAGCAGTCAGACAAAGCGACATGCCAGTCGTGACATGGAAGTTTAGTGGCAGAGGCAAACATAAAATCTGGATTTCCTTTTCTGAATTGTCTCTGCATTGGGCCACGTCAGCTTTTCTGTGAGATCTCTGACCCCTGAAATGCTAGCTTATTATATCAGTAATCTTATATTACTCTTTCTAAGTTTTGCAAAAATAAAGACAT
This sequence comes from Aramus guarauna, assembly GCA_013400195.1. Lineage (NCBI taxonomy): Eukaryota > Metazoa > Chordata > Aves > Gruiformes > Aramidae > Aramus > Aramus guarauna. The sequence goes on from VXBL01004419.1 coordinate 404,037, forward strand.
TGATTTCTCTGAAAACACTTCAAAACAATTTTCAGGCTTTTTTTTGATTCCTATTCCAGCATACCCCAGATTCTAACCTGTCCCCTCCTCCCACAAAAGCTAAGGGAGGGTGGAAGAGGGAGAGAGTGAGAAAAACAGAAAGAGAATTGTTGAATAGATTATTTTTTTCTTAAATGATGTAATTAATAGAGTTTGTATATTAAAAGCTCAGCCAAGCTTACACTCCACAGTCCCATCAGTTAATGTAGTTTATGTATCTCCATTAGCATGCCTGCTCACTCAGCAACCTTCTACCATATTTCCCTTAGTATCAAGTATATTGCTAACCTTTGCCAGGATACTACTGAATTAAGGTTATTAGCTGCCCTTGCTGTTTTTTCTAAAGTTCTTTGGCTTTAGAGTCTCCTAATTGAATGCTTAAAAGTTATTTCATTGCAGTCTTCTGTGATGATATTATCTTCTTTTAAATACTCTTTTTCTTTCCTGAATGCTCAGCACATCTCCATCTCATGCCAATTTATACTCCAAAGAGTGCTAGTGCCCAAACTTTGCAACACTTTTGAGGGCTCCACAAGACAATAAATTGAATAAAACAGAGCATGTGAACTCCTGCAACTTCTGGCTATATATATTATAATGAAGTGGGAGATTTGCTGATTATCACATAATACAGATGCATTATGTACCGAATAGGCACCAAGAGGAAAGAACGTGCTTTGGTTTTATCACTCACTATTTTGAGAACGAAAGGACCCAGGTATGCATAATTATAAACTGCAAATGTCATGCCTCCTCCCTCTCCTTCCATCATCCAGAAAAATGAGCACATTAAGAAAAGCAGCAATGCCCTGGGTCTTGCTTATTAGCCACACAAAATCAGAGAACAAAAAAGCTCACAACTACGGTCTGCGGTAAAAGAGCTTTTATATCTCAGGAGTTATATTCTGATTTTAGTTCTCATGGGACTGAAGAAAAGAAGAAACATAATTAATCTAGTAAAGGATAAATATCCACTAGTGGTCAACAGCAGCTGCTTCAAAAGGAAACGCAAGAAATACAAACCAAAGTTTAAGGGACTGAATCAAGGAAAGCATCTTTCTTGACATTGATAAGAAATCCTCAGATTTCAATTAAACCACCTCTAACTAGCCCAGAAAACTATAAATCTAATGGATCTTTCCATCCCGTCTCTGTTTCCTTCCTTTAGCATCTCTTCCTACATCTGTAAAAATCAAGTGGTGATTTCCAGAGATGACGACCATTTATATCCATCACTGACTTAATCTGAAAAAAACCCTCCAAACAGTTACTCCGAGCTCACTCTCCACCCTTGAACAGAATCTTTTACAGACAGAAACCTTATGAGGTGTGCCCTTTCCTCATTCTACTGCTCTAATTATTTCAGTTCGTTTCCAAAAGCAGGTGGAAACCCAAGTCTGCAGACCTGTGTTGATGATAATCTCCTAGTCAAGATGTGGTTCACCTGCCTACTCATTTTCAGCTACTCACACTGCTATGCTGTGTTTTCTCCTTCAATTTCTTAATATTTTCTTTTCTATTTTTGTCTTCTAACATATTTAAAGAACCTCTTATGTTTATCTTAATATTCTTCAGCAGTACTGCTTCATTATTCCCATTTGTACTTTCAGTGCCCTCTTTATAGTCCCTCTGTTTCTTCACATAAAATTCTAACAACACTGCAGATCTTTTCTTTCCTATAATTTTTAAAGCTCTGTTTTGCTTTCATTTAACTTAAAAGACATATCAGTCATCCACACTGAAGTTTAATGCTTGGGTTTACATAATGGTATATTCTCTTTTTAAGCTTGCTCTACCACCTCCCTAAACCCTTAGTTAGTTTTGTCAACATCTTCTCTTTCTAATAAGCACTACTTGTTTATATATTATATGGTTAATAGTATTAAATGTGACAGTTTCAAAGTTTAATTAATCTCAGTTTCTATTCAAAAAGCCATCCAACTAGTGAAATTTGAAACTGTATTCTATTATTATTATTATTATTATTATTATTATTATTATTATTAAAATATTCTCTAAAAGTCACTTCCTTTATCACAGCCTGCTCCTTTGACATTACAGATGTTATCCACTTTTTGATATCTCTTGGACATACTGTTTTTCCCCCCTTTTATCCCTTGATTCTTAGATGTAACAACTCATTAGCAGTAAATTTTAGATCTTTGAGAATACCCTGCCACCTTGGATTGAAGGATGATGAATATTTTCTGTAATGTTACTCAATATCCAATAAATCAGCCCGAACTCTCTCTTAAAATTCTCTAACAGAGCTGCAGAAACTGCAGCCTTTGCCTTTTCTTTACTGCCCTGGAGAATGGAAGGAAAATTGAATGGTGGTTAAGGTACAATGAATCCAACAAAACAGGTATTTCTAAGGGAAATTATCAAAGATTAAGATCTCAACAGGCAAAAATCAGAATAATTTTACAGAAGCACTATTGATATATAGATTGGCTCTGGTTGAGGATGCAGTTCCAAGGTTGTACCATGGTTTGTAAGCAATGAAACACATTGCATTGCAGACACGCATTTCTGGGTGTCCGGCTTATTTCTTCAGTAACTTTTTAACCTGTTGATCAATTCCATCCAAATTTAATAGAGAGGGTAGAGTCTACAAATAAAATTATATACTACATATGTATATACATTTTTTTTTTTAGAGTACAACTACCCTATTGATTCCTGCAATAAGGAAGAAGTTGAGCTCAGCCTCTATTAGACGACTGAGTATGTACTTTCATGTGCGACATTAGGCCCAGCAAAAGCTGGAATTGAAGCTTACTGGGCAGCACGGACACAATGCAATACGAACCAGGCTTTATTAGTCCCATGCTCCGGATACAACTTGCATAATGTGTCATGTAATTGTAGTATCCCCTGTCTTTGAGTATGTAATGATTAAAATTCTTAAATGTATATTTCCTGGGCTTCACACAGCTACAGCTGCCAATGAATCTGTGAGTGCTCAGGTTCCCTGAGTTCAGGCCTCAAGGATCCTGAACCGGGTGCTCACAAAATAAACATAAATAATTACAAGGTGCACTTTTGTCCTATTTTGACTGGAAAATTATTTGCATATTTCATAACACATTTCCAACCAAGCTCTTCTGTAGCGATATACAAAATGATTTTTCCTCACTTAGAGCATTTACAGTACTAATAAAGAAGAAAGTATATTTGATGAGAGCTTTGCAAAGAGTCATTGAGCACACATCTCCAATTTGTGTTTTTGATGCTTTCCCACAGTGGTAGCAGAGGCCCTCGACCAAACTCAGAAAAACATTATTGTAGCTTCATTCAACCGAAACTACGACAGTTCACACAAGCCCCCTTCTGCGCAGTACACACTGCTGAAAGAAGAAGAACAGAATTGGAGCTCTAAGAACGCTAGCAGAGGGGAAATAATACATACATTGCAAATGTGGTGGGGGTTTTTTTCAAGAGATGTTAACTAAAACCTGTAAAATGCAGACTTTCATGTCACGGGAAAAGTTGTGTGGAAAATCTCTGTTCTAAATTAGAATGAAATGTGTTGTAGGACTTCTGTTTATGTTGTACTGTTTCTTGAGATACAATTCTAACTGTGGAGCCTTTGCTATGATGCATCATGTCAAGGTATTTCACAGCAGCGCGACATCACACTACGGTATGTTAATCGTGTTAACATTGACTCCAAGCTTAAACAATGATAGTTTTCCTCTTAGTAGTACACTGGTAATTAGAACACTTAAGGGAGGAGGGTTTGTTGTTCATAAAGCTTTGGCAAGGATAGGAGGACATGGAAAATGAGTATTTGTCCTGACTACCGGGTGCTCAATGTCTTGTGTGAGTAACTAATCTGGGATAACAAATGCAACAGTAACAGCAATGGCAAGAGAAAGCAGGAGATGCAGATGGTACCATTTCACAATACTTTGAGTCCAGAGTCTTTACAATACTATGTGCTAGCTCCCCTTAATCACTTTAAAGTTTCTGTGAAACCATGTGAAATTAAACAGAAAATCATAAACAGACCTTTTTCAATAACTACATTAAGATTAACAAATGAAAATAGGTATATAAATATCCTTTCATAAGTGTTTGGTTCAATTGAGCACACATTGTCCTGCCAGCACTTCCACCTTTGGTGGTAAATTACTGTTTTCAGAAGTAAAATACTGCCTTAGCACAAGAGAAGATATTCTCCTTTTTTCTTCCAGACATCCAACAGCTTGCGTTGTTGGATTTTTGGGAAAACGCTTCCTGCAAGTGTTCACATTTAGCACCTGAAGAATCTGCTATCAGACCTGCTAATGTTGAACGAACCCTGTGTAACTGCAGGATTCTGGGCTCAGCAAGACAGACAATAGGAGGTAATGCAGTCATACAGACGAGGGACCAGACTGGCGTCTGGAATTAGCTCTTTTGTATTAGCACAGGTGGCAGGAAAAGGTCCCAGACTTAGCTGTTTCATTGCTAGCTGGCTGATAATTCCAGATTTACTTTCTTCCATATGCTGTGCAGTGCACAAAACAGTACAGAGTGTACCTAGAGATTGTCTTGGTTACACATCATCATGCTTTCAGTGCAACAGCTCGCACCAGTACTGACTAGCTAAACTTAGTGTAGCTCCCTACTTAAGGGGGCCTGGGGAGGGAGAAAAGAAAAACAAAGCATTACAGCTAACTGTATTTTCAGGTGTAATGGTGCTTGAGAAAGTATCTTGACTTCTAATTTTTTTATTTTTATTTTTTTGGTATTACATTCTGGGTTTTTCATTTGTATCTTGCCTAGTAAATAGAATTATTACTATATAAGTGCAAGGTATTATTATTACTACTCATGCAGCAGCCTGTACACAGTGTGTTGGTTTCATTAAAATTCAGGCCTAGGTGGCTGCTGAGTGTTGGAAAGTACATTACCAATATAACTGAATTGATTTTGTTGAACCCATTGAAGGTGAAAGCATTGGGCATAATTTGTCTAGATTTCAGAAAAAAAACATTTGATACTTTACCACACAACAGATCCATTTATAAAGCCAGACAGCATAATACAGAGTAAACAATGTCCTGAAAAACAGACACAAAGGTCAGTTAAAGGAAAACATGCAGAACAAACTCTGATTACATGCAGGTTGCTACAAAATGCAGCATTAAAGTCATTCCTAGTTTTGCCTTTTTACGGACTATCCCAAGCCTTCTTAACGTCAGTATGAAACACTTAGTTCACCCCACTGTAGTGAAGATGAGATGCTGGATGTACGCACTAACCTTTCAAGGCCGGTTCTGGGAGTGTACTTGCTAGAAAATCTGAAAGATACATTTCTTGACCCACTACCTCCACCCACCCATCAGGACTACCAGAATACAGTTTATTCCATCTTGCCGTTACTTGGCACAGAGGAAACAGAATGGATGATACAAAAACTTTCCCAAAAATCTGTCAGAATCGCAAAGTGAACCAGCTTCTGTTGGTGAAGTGCAAACCCGATGGAGTAAGTATCCAACAACTATCCACAAAACACATTTGTGCACATCTTTGCCTCAGCTGCAAGCAGAACTGCTGAAGGTACAGCTGACTGGTAGGAATATTTCCTGCCTAGTTTCCTGACTACGTAGAGTATTTTGTGAACACAGTAATGGTGTCTTATTAAGGAAGATTGTTGTAGACAAAACATATGTTAACTATTTAAAAAAAATTAATATCCTAGGAACTAGGCAAAAAATTTCGTATTTTTAGGTTGTGAACTGTGAATAAAGATCTGCCATCCTTGACCTACATGGCAGATGAAAAACTAAGTGGGAGGATGAATTCTGATAGAGAGATAAGATGCTGAGAAAAGAAAGGAGTAGATTGAATAATGTGTCTGGGTTTGTAACCAATTCAGAAATACGTCATGGACTGAAGTGAAAGCAAGGACCAGAATATAAATAGTTTGAGCAGGACAATGGGATTCTCAAGAGAAAGCAAAGTGACAGGGTCAGTAATGGAAGGAAATGCAAATGAACTCCAAGGCAGGATAAATGGATGGATAAGAGGTAATTTCAGGGGTATTACAGATCTGTGGAAATATAATAATGAGAAATGCAGCATAAACACCAGGAAAATGCAATGGGTTTGGCCAACATTTTATTGTCACCAGAAGTTAATTTTAAGACAGATTTTCGTCCATACATATAGGATCTTATGGACACCTTGAGTGCCTTGTGGCAAGGGATTACATTCATTATTTGTTTCATCTCTAAATTTCATCTATATTTCATCTCCTTGTGACTTTCTTATTTTCCAGTTTTGGAAATGCTGAACCACTGTGGCACATTCCAAAGAGATTTTTGGTCCTGTTGTTCACTTAGGACAATTTGGATTTCAGATGGTGCAGCAGAAAGTTCTGGAGACATGATCTAGAAGTCTTCATCATGATATGGTGGTTAGAACCATGCTTATATGAGCACACCTTTAGTCAGCCCAGCTACGTCTTTCCAACGTGTTTTTAAAAATTTCTAAGCAACCTGTGATGACACAATAAAGTACATCAGTGGGTATATAGTTCTGTCAGATAATGCTCTGACAAGCCCTGACGATATCCGCACTGAGATCTATCTTTCAGCTGCCTGTACCTCCATTAAAAACGCAGACTATGATGTGTTCTCATTCTGCCAGAATAGTTTCCTGGCAAATTAGGGAAACTGAGGCACAAAAGGGCAAAATAATTCATTCTGTGTTATTCAGGAACTTTGTATGAGGAGCTGGATCCAGAATGCATGACCCTTGGATCTCAGCCAAGTGTGGAATACCTTTGTGGAAAAAGTGTTGTGAAATCTTTCGTGTTCTACCATGAACAATCTCTCTTCGTTATGCAGAAAGACTCAATGAACTTTGTTATCAAATGTGTAGCTTAACTTTAGAAAATGAAGTAAAGTTCAGAATTTAAAGTTCAGAATAAAATTATGAACAGCACTAGTAAGTTTTTTGTCTACTTGAGATCTGTTCTCACCAAATTTTGGCTATTTTCCTATTCCTTAAAGTCTGACAGGTTGAAGGTCTTCAAGAAGAAATAACAAGCTGCTTCACTTTCAAGTTTACATATGCCTTGTACAGAAAATCACATTCTTTTTCAAGGAATAAAGCTATTCGGATAAATCTTCCCCCTTGAGTGCCAGCACTGTCTTCTCCTCTAGTTTTGTAACATTGATGAAGAACTTTGGAAGTTCACTCCACATCATAAACAGTATGTCCGTATCACATATGTGCTAATCGCACACTGGGATACATCCATACCACAACAAAGCATCTCCCACTAGTCACAGGATGTGGGCAGAAAGTCAGATAAAGTTTTACTTTTGGAATGCTTTAAAAGCACATCAAGCTTAAGAGTGGAGAGAAATGGTGCAGTTCTTGGTGTGATTCAGAGCATCGTGATTTTTATTGGTCAAGCCTCACATAGTTTCCCTTAAAAAAAAACCCTTCAGGTTCAGCCTGGGATGCTCAGGAGCAAGACAGACCGGAAAGATCCCACACATTGTAATGTTTGTATCATGACACACTAGGAAAACATGGAGGAAATAAATGATCTCTCTTTTCCTCAGAGATGTAGGAGACTGGACATGCTATGAAATGTAATTTATGAAACGGAACCAGATAGGATAGGCAAAGAGGACTCTTAGGTTGCAGGAATACATACAAAGCAGAAAGAATTTGTCAGAATTTCAAACATTACTGCACTCTCCCAGTTTTTTGTTATTCTGCCTGATGTTTCAGCCTTCGCAGAAAAGCTGTTTTAACAAGAAGTGTGCATTTGTCGTCTGTTTTAGTAAAGACTGATGACCTAGTTTAAATGGCCAGTGAAGGTGAGTTTAAGCTAAAAGGCCAGACTTGGCACTGAATCACACGTGCAGGCTGCTCCGGCTGGCATCTCTGCTGGGAGGCAGCAGCCTGCAGCAGAGGAGAGGAGCAGACAGCCAGGGAAGGCAATATCCTCAGGACCTCCAAGCAGATCTCTCAGAGCTTCCCTGACCATAATCCTACCCGCTTCAGGGAACACAACTGAAATAAGGATCAAGGGCAAATGTTCGTTCTCATTGTACAGATTGCTCATAACCCATACAGATCGAGCACATCAAATCTGGAGTGGATTTGTGTTTGTAAGCCTGTTAACCAAATTAATAATAATTTTAAAATACATATATATAGTCCTTTGAAATATTTTTCTTAAGATGGGATAGACTTTTAAGCCCTGAAGTAGCAAAGCCCCTTACAGAAAGGGGCAAGAAGATTCACATAGTTGATTTACACAGAAGATTTACATTGCTGTAAAGCTATCTTCTGTGGACCCCATTGGCAATATGGCCCACCAAATATTATTGTCTTTCTCAGAACTTTCTGGAAATTTGTCAAGTGTGGGAATTGTGGCTTTTCAGAAGAATAATCCCTTGACAACATGACTTAGAGTGGAGGATTTTTTACCATGTGAAAGTTTGTCCCGAGGCTTTTTGAGTGTTTATTTGAACAAGCATACAAATAAAATGAAGATATCACTGGAAAAGTATCTTAATTCTTGTTCCCTACCTTCCTCATTTTCTAGGAGCGTATAGACACAGGATCATCCACCTTCCATGTACATTAAAAAGAAAGATTCAGTTTGCAGTTGAGATGTGTGAATAAACAAAAATGTTTATTACTGTGATCAGACAGGTGTTCAAGAGATTTCACAAAAATTACCCAAGAGATAATCAGGAAACTGAAGCCCAGGTCCTAAAGTGAAGAATCACAGAAGCACTTCTGTAACCAACCTACCTTAACCTTCATATGTGCTTGGCTCAATGTTTTACCTTGTAGCAGGAATTTTTATTGCAGAATTAGCATGATTTTAATTAATTTTTGCAGCCATACACAAGCTCCCAATTAAAAGCATTACCTCCTATCCATATGCTCTTGGTTTTTATTATGTTTGCTTTGCACATTGCCAAGAGAGAGGAAGGTTAAAGCACGCTCTGAGAAGTAAGTGCAGTCAACTTTCTGTTAGCCACGGGTGGGTTATCCAGCTGGCACTAACAAAACACTGCAAACACATGGAAGCCAGCTGAGGTCTGGCAAAGCTTATTAGCTCAGATGTAGACATGGTCTTAGTGGTTCCAGACCTAACTTGAATGTCTCTATACCATGCTCTCAGGACTGGAAGGGATTTGTTAAGCCCATCTAACATTGACCCTGACAGACATGAGCTGGCTTTGCACAGCTCCGTGAGTTTTTTTCCTCCCAATGATTACCCCAGCTCTTGGTACTCTAAAGATTTATTACCATTGCATTAATGCAACTGAGCTATTTCTTGACCTGAGCTGTCACCATGAGTTATGGGACCCAAGCAGTGGGAGATTTATTCCTTGTGTTTTATTGGATGTTTGATGTTTTGGAAAGGGAGGACTCCCATTGCCCCACTCTGAAAGGACTTTATGTTCACTTGCCTGGAGCCAGCTGTTGTAATTTGATGCAGTTCCACTGAAGTCAGTGGAGTTATGTCAGGAAACCAGGTTGCAAGGGAGAAGATTAAATACCAGATAGTTATTTTACATTACTCTTGATCTTTCATTAACATCTTATATGCTATTTCCACATTTGCTTTTCTAAGAAGACATATTCCAACCTTTTCTTTGGAACAAAAAATGAAGAAAAGAGTGATTCCTATAAATATATATATGAAATCACTTATTTTATACAATTTCATTTTGAATAAACTTTAACAAAGGATAAAACAAATGGCACTGAATTAAATTAACGTTACATGGGTTTTCTCCCTTTTCTTTTAAAATTTGGATGTCTGTTTTAATAAAATGTTCCTGCTAAACAAAATACTAAACATAATATTTATAAATTTGACTTATATAGACTGTTAGTTTTCCAGGGAATAATTAAATTATAATTTTGGCATAATATGCCTGTTTTATACTGCTTTTTTAAAGCTGCAATACTAAATTAATACTTTTTTACTGAAATGGTTTTGATGCACTATACACTTCACCTGAGGGAAAAATGAACAAACATTGAACCAATAAACTAAAATAGACTTTTAAAATTCCTCTTGTAATTACTAATGTTAACCCCAGAAAACAAATATACTGAAGCACGCAATTTGGCAATTCGCCTTCAACCCTAACAGCCAAGGAAAACTTGTTTTAAAAAGTCAATGTAAATATGAAACAATAGAATCAATTTTCTGTTGAAAACGTCTAATTTCTTTGTGGTCTACAAAAGCCTAACCCATCAGTAGCTTAACAGACCACTTCACATACCACGCATAACAGTGGGGTGTAAAGTATAAAGAAATAAGCAATTAGTCTGTTATCCCCAAAGCAGGTAGGTGAGAGCAGTGCAGGAAAGAGAGAACGAATGGATGAGGCATTTGGTATTAGCTTGGGGACGCTCACCTTCCATTCTGTTGCACTGTGTAAATAAACCCAAAGACAGGCTCATCTTTCAGTGCTGTCATTTCTCAAATGTCTATGCTTTCTGCACACATAGAGCTGAGACAGAGGAAGCAATGTCTGACAGTTTGCCGCTAGTAGACTAGTGACAAGCTGCTGTTCAGAGCAGCAATGGTGGATCTATGAAGTAACTAATCTGAAGCACCATGGTTCTTAGGGTGATATTGTCTGAACACGTCAGTGATTCATAAAATGTAAGTTCAAGCAGTCAACCTAGAGATATAGCAACTGAAGGAGATAAAAAGCGGACAGTTCTGAGATATCACCATATTAATGAGTACTGGAGTGATGTCTGCTTCAGGCTGAACTTAGGGTAGACAGAAGCAAGCATCCGTACAAAGAAGAGATGGCTATTAATTTTGAACTCCTCCAAAAGAAAAGGGAATGCAAGACTGACCTGCAACGAAGATAGCTAACTCGCAACTGTAACAGCTACACATGAATATTCTCAAGCTGTTTTAAACATCATTCAGCTTTCCATCCATCAATGCTTGGAGGTAATAAAGGTTGCAATTCATTCAAGGGCTTAATATCATGTAGACGATTTGCCTATAACAAAGACTTCAGCACCAAAGGATCTAAAAGATGGATAAAAATTGAGTGCTGCTCCCAGTATACACCAGAAGGTTAACTTTATAACGCTTAATAGCATCCCCAATTGGAATTGTGTCAGAGAGAGGGGAGCGCAAGAAGAACTGAACCTCTGGGAATTCATGAACTGATTGCCCCTTGTAGTTGAGGGAAATCTATTTGCAGAAACAAATTGACCTTGCCAGCTAGATAGAGACACAGATGCTAAATGATGTAACCAGGCTCCAAATCTGCTGAATCACATGTAGCTCTTGCAGCAGTGAAGAAAATGGTGGAGGCTATTTTTGCTAGGGAAAGGACATTTTTGATGAAATAGAAGTGTCTCTATTGAATCCTCAAGAGATTTCTAATGTAAATAATGGGCATATTAAATGGCCATTGCTAAGTCTCATTATATTTTAAAACTTTATTAGCTTATCTTTGCCAGTGTCATGTTGACATGTTTGTATTAATATATATATCTTTATGTCTCCTGGTACCAAAAGAACAACTGCAGCTGTTGATCTTTATGAGTAAAAAAGTAGCAGAAATAGCCTCACCTGCAGAAGACATGAAACATGCAAAATGCAGACCTAATCTTTTTTATCTTTTCATGAGAAATTAGCCCAAAATATCTAAAGAATGCCTTTAATTTTTTCAGTGAACTAAGGATGCTGTGGATCATAAAGGTTTAGCCAAGCTCAAGGCAAGTCTGGGCCAGTTCATGGGAGAGAAATCCATTGACAGTTGCTAAGTGCAAAGCCAGTAGTGGTTTCTATGCAAGTACCTGAGGCTGGAAGGATATTCCTAGAAACCTTAGTATAAACTGGTCCTATTTTATTTCTCCTCCCTAGGCATCTGTTTTTCACCACTACTGCAAACAGGATTCTGGTTTAGATAGCGGTTTGGTCTGGGCCAAGAGCAATTCTTATGTTTTTGTGACATCCAGACTCAGGAAATATCAGTTTTCACACAGTGGTTTATGCTGATCTAGACATGTGATGTGTTATAAAAGTCAAATCTAGAGTTTAATATTCAACATATCCAAAGCGTTAATATGTATATCTTGTTCACTACTGCAGTGTGTCCGAGAACTTTGCAAATAAGGACTTCCTCAATATATTCCTTGTTTGAAGGTGCCTTTATTCAATATTTCTTTTTGTTTCAGTACCAAAGACTGGCTTTGACCAAATGTAGAAGGGCAAAGTAAAACTCAACTGAATCACAAATCTAGCTGCCTGCTGCAGCATCCCAGTTTCACACTGGTTTTATGGATGGTTTAAAATTAGGACAGAAAAACAGCTTGGTTTAGGTAGAGTCCAGAGAGAAAATAACTATGTCCACTTACATTGACTTCCACTAATTAAGGCTTATGGTTTACAAACTGCATTAGTATTTGCATTCTGATATTGCTTGAAGGAATTAAATTAAGTTCCAAGTTATTAATACCATCAAGAAACATGAAAATTCCTTATACCTGAAGATACAAACCAAATGTCATTGCCTGGAATAGAGTCACAGTGACGCCTTCAAATCCACAAATTAGCTAGCTGGGTACAGATATCAGCCTAGCTTGAGCTGTATGAAATTCAGTTTTTAATTTAAAACCCACCCAAGAAACTCCATAAACATGCAGAGGATTGATTTATCTTACCTACACTCGTATCATATCTTACCTACACTGTTACTCTCATTTCAGAGCAGATGTAAACTAAGACAGAATTGGATAGAAGACAAGAGCAACTCAAGAAAACAATCAAACAATCCTTACTAGTGACAAACAATTAAATCAGAACAAACAGTATTTAACCACTGCCACATATCTTTGAGGACTTCATTACAGACAAAAGTGTTCAGGTGGATTTAAGAGACAACTGTGTGTAGGTAAATATTGGTACAACCTCTGATAATCATCTACTGAACTCTCTAGATAGAGTAAAAATCAAATGTGACCAAATCTCAGGCAGATTTCTGGGAAGTTAATTAAATAGATTCACCCCCTCATTCTCCTTATAACTCATTGCTTCAAATATTTTATTATTACATTTCTGAAAGGAAAATGGAAAATTACAAAAGCATGTCAATAATATAATGAGTTATAAGCTTCCTTTTTGCCAAGTGACTCAGGGCACTATACAGACAATTAAAGTCAAATTATAATCACACAAATTGTTATGAATGCATGTTATTAGCTAATTAGAGAAAAAAATCTAAAGCCCAAAATTAGACTAAAAATAAGCAAATGTGGCATTATTAAAAGCAAACAGTAGAGCAAAACAACAAGTTGTTTGTCTTAGTGCTGTTTCAGGAAGTTTAATGATATTTTTATTAATTTTTGTGATTTAACTTGTATTTTGTTGGGGTTTTTTACCTTAAAAGACATGAGGCAGGATTTTCAAAGTTCTCAAATTCTCATGAAATATTTATATGCCTGAGACTTATCCTTGGGAAGAATAGACAATGCTGACCCTAGGCAGCTGGGCTTTCTGCAACATGTGCCAAAGAATAGCTTGAAAAATCCCTCCTCTTAACTAGGGAACAACTTAAAGTTGTCAGCAAGAATGACACATTCCCTTCCAGAATTCGTGTGTGTGAAAATCAGGGCTGCCAGCAACTACCTCTGTCCCTCCAAGGCTGACATCCTGAAATTTTCTCCTCCATCCATTTTCCAAAAAAAAGGAGTCAGACTTCATTGCCACAATTTACAGACTTTGCAAATATTGAAAATTTTGCTATGGAGGTAGTTTACTCTGCTTTCTGGTGAGTTCTCTTCTGAGAAAAGATTGATCTATGTTTGGAACTTTTCTAGAAACAGGTGAGAATCCAATCAAATAATCTATTCATTTTTTACAGATGGCCACACTTTTCAAGCAATGTTATTTGAAAAGAAAATATCTAGCATTTCATATTGGGAAGCGCTGCACATTTCTGGTTTGTGTTAGATAGATGCTGAGCACGTTTATTGAAGTCAGGCCTCAGGGATACAGGCAGGGTGGGAGATGCGTTTCAGCTGAGTTTAGACATTGCCAGCATCAATGTTGAACTCTGAGCTAGTCATCTGCAATGTTTCCATTGTCATGGGGTGAAGTGAGGACTCATTTCCTCTGATCTGCTTAAGGAAATAAGTTTCAGGTCCTAACTTCTATTCATTGAAAAAAACGAATCTACTTGAGCTCCTCTCTGAAAGTGACTCTGTTTATAAGGTTGTTCACCAGGCCCGATAGAACCTAATTCATTGATGAAATCCATGGTCACCTGTAGAGTATTAAACAATAAATATTAAAAAAATGATGAAAGCAGCATCAAGGGGTTATCTACTATGTCTTTGACTCAGATCTGAGTGTCCTGGTTTCAGCTGAGATAGAGCTAATTTTCTTTACAGTAGCTGGTACAGTGCTGTGTTTTGGATTTAGTGTGAGAATAATGTTGATCGCACACTGATGTTTTTAGTTGTTGCTAGGTAGTTGTCGTGTCTACACTAAGTCCAGGACTTTTCAGCTTCTCACACCCTGCCAGGTGCACAAGAAGCTGGGAGGGCACAGCCAGGACAGCTGACCCAGACTGGCCAAAGGGATATGCCATACTGTATGACATCATGCTCTGTATAGAACTGGGGAAGCTAGCTGGGAGGTGGGATCACTTCTCAGAAACAGATTGAGCATTGGGTGGGGTTTTTTCTGCATGCGGTAAGCAATTGCATTTGTGCATCACTATTGTGATTGTGAGTGTTATTGTCTTTCTTTGTTATCCTATTGAACTCTCTTTATCTCAACTCGTGATATGTTAAACAGTGCTGGTCCCAATACCGACCCCTGAGGAATGCCACTCATCACGATCTCTACTTGGACATTGAGCCGTTGACTATGACTCACCAGTGTGACCATCCAGCTAATTCCTTATCCATCGAGTGGTCCATCTGTCAAACCCATTTCTTTCCAGTTTAGAGAAAAGGAAGTTGTGTGGGACAGTGTCAAATGCTTTGCACAAGTCCAGGTAGGTGACGTCAGTTGCTTTTCCCTTATCCATCAACACTGTAACCCTATTGTAGAAGGCCACCAAATTTGTCAGGCATAGTTTGTCCTTTGCCTTTTGACTTTTTTAAAAACATGACAAAGAGGGAAAATACATTTAAAATGTTTTCACTGCCTTTAAATACTGAGGCTTTCAAAAGTTTTATTTGGTTTTTTTTTCCCCTTCAGCTGAACAGACTTTATTAATGTTTGACAGTCTTCAAATATTCTTGTTTGAAAGAATAAGAAGTGAGTTTATATGGTCTGTAGAACAGTTGTTCATAACAAAGTTTTGTTTTCCTTAAAATAATGCACAAGCACACAAATATATGGGGCAGCAATAAAGAAGAAACTTTTAAAAGAATTTTACATCTATGGTATTGTCTTTCATATGAATGTGACAGTTTTGGTCAAGTGGCCTTTTTTTTTTTTTTTTTTTTTTTTTTTTTTTTTTTTTTTTTTTTTTTTTTTTTTTTTTTTTTTTTTTTTTTTTTNCACACTGAAAGTTCTCGAAAATTGTTGTTCCATAGTGATACAATGCATTTTGAATACCAGATCTCAAGTATCCCCAAGAGATGGGAAGAGGAAAAAAATCAGCTGTGTATAGCCTGATGACTCTCAAACTGTACTGGTTTTGTCTGAGACAGAGTTATTTTTCTTCCTAGTAGCTCATATGGGGCTATGATCTATATTTGTGACCAAAACAGTGTTGACATTTTACTTAGATGAAGTTTTCACTAATGCTGAGCAGTGCTTACACAGCATCAAGGCACTTTCTGCTTCTCATACTGCCCTGCCAGCAAGTAGGCTGGGAGTGCACAAGGAGTTGGGAGAGGACACAGCTGGGACAGGTGCCCCCCGACTGACCAGAGGGGTATTCCATACCATATGACGTCATGCTCAGCAGTAAAAGTCGTGGGAAGAAGTAGGAAGGGGAGGGATGTTTGGAATGATGGTGTTTGTCTTCCCAAGTCACCATTACACATGATGGAGCCCTGCTTTCCTGGAGATGGCTGGGGACCCTGGAGATCCTGGAGATTCCCTGCCTGCCCAAAAAAACCCAACAACCCACAACAAAACAGAACAAAAACCCTCAACAGAAAAACCTCCCAAAACAACCCGTCAGGGTCTGTATCCTAAAGTGGCTTCAGTTAATGTTTTCCTTCACAACTGGGGCAGCCTAAGAGCATGCACAGGATCAGTAACAGCGGTCAAAGTAACAACATGATTGCTTTTGAAAGTGTGCCCATTCCATGGTAATCTTTCAAAATACCTTTGTTTAATGCCAGTTACCACCATCAGAATCACCATTAATGTAAATCTGTTTCTAGCATACAATTTCTTCCATTTGATTTATCCTGGGTTTCAAAAGAGTGCATGAAGACATGAGGATAAGGGGGAGGAAAGATGACAGCTCCCTTTTAAATGCAACTTATTTCAGACAAACAACTTGTGCTTTCACCATTTCAATGTTAAACATATACTTCACTTTAACAAGCAATCAGGCCTGAACAGGGAGAAGTAACTAAAGCCAAAAGAGACAGAAAGAAAACATTTCAATAGCAGTTGTTTTTCATTTCCATTTTTTCTCCCTTTCCTCCTGTATGAAACCGATTTCATTTTCTGAGGTTGAAATTACATTGTAATCTCAAAGCCATTTCTATTCTTTGTGCTGGAACACAGAGATTGCTGCTTACACCTGTTCTATTTTTTTCACCTTCTGTAAAACAGAAGGCTTGCAGGAGTACTATTGTGAGAAAGAGTAAAAAGAAAGCAAGAGACAGAGCCAGTATACAAGTGCTTTAAAATCTCATGTGCACTGTGTGAAAATTGTGTTACAGCATAGTCATCTGACTGGAGAGAAAACACGAGTACTGTCTCTGTGTTAAGCTTCCCTTCAAGATAAGAAGTCAAAATAACTGCAGTGCAGCCCTGAAGCATAAAGGATTTGGGTCTGAATTTTGGGAATAAAAAAACATCTTCACAAACAAGATACAAACAAGAATGCATGAAGACCTTGGTCTCAGAAAATGCACTCAAGGTACCCATCATGGGTTGAGCGAATAAGATGTCTACTATATATCACTCAGATTTAAAATTAAGCTTAGGTCAAAATGAAAAACAAATCAAAGGTCTCCATTTAGTTGTCCATTAAGAAGCAGAAAGTCAAATGGTAATGGTGAACTTCGCAGTAAAGTCAGTAGTCAGAAGGGCCATAGGCTAGGACTTAATATTGGAAAAAAGCACAATCTCTGTTTATCCTTTTGTGTGGTTCATGCTGTTATTGTAAATCCTGAATAATGAGGACCATCTAGTATTTTTGTCCCATTGTTATGAACAGGAATGATAATGGCTGTGCCTTCCCTTACCTATTGGTATGAGATAGAACCTTCATCTAACAATCATTCGCACTGGCACAGGGTGACAGAAGGTCCTCTTTGAGGAATACCTCTTCTATTGTGTCCAGATTTCACTTGATAAACTCTCAGACATGACTATGATACAAGTCTGGACGGCAGTTCTTAACATCTGTCCATAATATAGGTGTAACCTGCAGTTATGCCTCTCCGCTCAATACAGGCTTGCTGGCCCAGAGAGGGACCTTTAGGAAATGAGTCAGCTTTTCCTAAAAAGAGACACACTTTTCAAAAGTTCACTTAGACAACTACTTTTAGGAAGAATAAAAAATATCATGAATCATCACACTGAGCTCTCTCTCTTTCTCATATCTTCACCCACTCCTTATCACAGAGGGCACCAAGAAAACTGGCTTAGATCAACCATCCTTTTTTTAAACAATTACAGGTGAACAAGAATCCTTGGCTGAAGGGCTCCCTCTGGAGCATTTCAAAGTCTACAAGTATGAATATACCCAGCAGTTTAGAGAACAAGTGGACATGTGGAGGGGTTCCCAGGATGACATAAGGCTTCCTGGGACTTTTTTTTTTCACTGGTGAAGTAACTTGGTCAGCTCTAAACCTATTTCCTTAATTCTGAACATGAACTCAGCTGTCCAGGCGAGTGTGGTATCCACTCACCAAACGGATCTATAGATTCTGCCCTAGAACTATCAAAATCTGCAGTGTGAATGATTGGCATTATAAAGTAAGATAATGATGTTTTATATTATGTAACTTTCCTATAACACGGCATGATGTATGGCACAGGCTTTGCATTTTCTGAACAAACACACTGATGTCACGGAATCTAACTATGTGAGAAAGACTGCAGAATTGGGATCACCCCTTTGAAACTGAATGGAGGATTAGAGACTCTCAGAGCCTCTTTAAGGAGTTTAACAGAGAATGATATCCTCATTTTAACAATTTATAGGATGGTTTAAAAAGCAATTTTAGAAAGACTCTCATTTTCTATTAAATTCTATAGGTTTTTTAGAATCATTTCTATGGAACTTGGTATTTCCATTTCTATAATTTATGTTGCTCTACAGTTCTGTAAAAGTCTCTTGTTTTATTCTTACTAAATCCACCAGGCTTTTCCAGAAGGATCTGTAGCTTTCTATTTTCAACGCATTTAATTTTGGAAGAGCTGGGTTGTTTGTTTGTTTGTTTGTTTTAAAAAAAAACCACACACACACAAAAATCTGCTGTCATAAAATTCGAAGTGATGAGTAAAGAGTTAAAATAATTCATAGGCTTTCTCACTCCCACATTGCTGGCAAGCAGCTTTTGATTCAGCTGTTTGTAGACTTGCAGCAACAATGTATGCACAAAAATTATTAGTACTAATCATAAAATAAGAAGAAAAAAGAAAAGGTCTCCATTATACTTGATACACATGGGACAACGCAAGGTAAGCTGTGCATAGCACGTTGCACATCGTGCTTCTTATCTTAGATGAATGGCCAAAGCCTCTGGAAAGCATATGGCTTAAGCAAATTAAGAGAGTCTGGAGCTGTTTACTAATGAGGAAAAAACAAGCAAACAAAACCAAATGTATTAGTCCATCACTAAGTAAAGGGCACTGTATGACAGCAACAAAATAAACAGATAAATCAGTAAAATCCAGTAATCCTGCCAAATAAATCATAGGCTCAGTGACAATGTAGCCTACTTTGTCTCGTAAATAGCATCACGTCCTTCCAGGCTAAAAAAAGACGTTGTAAAACCTTCCATGCAATCATGTTAGTTTAAATCACCTGAATTAGCAAACAATAGATGGCATTAATATGAGAGTGAAAAGTAATTCGGCAGAAAGATCAAGGTTTCTTAAGGTTTGTTGCTCTCTCATACATTTTTAAAAGACTAAGGCCAGGAAAGACCATTGTAATCATGCAATCAAGGGTCCTCACAGATTGTTAAGCCCAGGTGTGAAGTAAGCTTCTGTACAAGAAACAGACTGACACTTGTTTGACATTTCCAGACATTGGTTTGAGATCTTCAGTGAATTTCTACTAACCTCTCCACAACAAATCACTCCTATTTTGACTGTCCAACAAATTCTAACACTAAGACTCATGGCAAGGAACATGAAAGTACTATGTTTTAGGAATAAAGGTTTCATACTATTACCAAAGTAAAACCAAGCTCTGATGCCCCAAGGTAGTCAAGTAGATATGTTTGACTTACATTACATCACCTTCTGTCTGCAGGGCAGCATATGGGTTTATGCAAGTTAAGTACGTTTCTTCAAAAGCCTTCTGGTCAATAAACCAGTTGATTTTCTTGGGACAAGCATCACAAGCTAATTTATATTTTCAGAATATACCTTATTCTTATCTTCAAAGTGGAGCCATTCAATTCAGTCAGAAATCAGAGACACAGTAAAAATATTATGCCTCCATGTTGTGCCTAAGAGAGCTTTTCGAGAAAGACTTGACTGAGAGCATATTGTGAATGTGCTATTAATACATTATGCTGGTATATGCTCTCTAACATTTGCTGAAAAAAAAACCCCAAAACTGATATTACTATGCATAAGCTTGGGGTTATGTCTTTATCATCTGAGGTGTTTACTTGTTTACCTTCAACTATCAGCTTTGAACTATATAACAACAAGGTGAGAGAAGAGTTCAGTTTTGTTTTCATTAAAGTACAGAAATTTCTGTCAGTTTGGAATGCACCAGTCTTACTGGCTTATTCCTGCCACTACAGGTTTTCTTTTGCATAGATTCTTTCAGAAATGCAGGTATGCCAGATTATACCTATCCTTCTACACCACTGAAGTTGTTTCCTGAGATATGGAGTAGCAGAGTTAGAAAGCACTATTGTTTTGATTTTTCAAAAACTGGAGAAAAATGGTCCATCAGAAATTACAGCATTCATTTCTGAACTGCTGTCTTGTTGGACACAGCTCTACGGAACAATATTAAGGTCAGATTTCTTGCTGAGACATCATTTCCCAAATTCAACAAACATGGTGAAGAGGTTCGGGGAGGAGAGGAAGAAAAATGAATCGATGAATACCTCCAGAATGCAGTGCCATTTCTAAATAACCGTGATAAGTCTGGCTCATATAATACGCCTTCATAGTCCTAAGCAGACTCTGATATTTTTCATTGATTTAGTGAGATGTTCAAAATACATGGACTTCTTTGCTGTTGCAAACCCTTTGTAACCACAAGCAGTGGGAAATGAAATTTGACGTCATGTTTAACCTGAGAGCAACAGAGTTCCTACCCTACATTACAATTACTGTAATGGTAATACTGCCCCTTAAAAAGAGAGAGAAATAAAAATGAAACAAACAAATGAAAAGCACACAGAAATTAGTTTTTCCTTACAGAATAAAGGTGGCATGGGTGAATTTTTATGAGGGAGTCAGTTGAAAAGAAAATTAGCTAGAACTACTCATGTGTAGAGCTGCTGATAGAGAAAACAGGAAAGTTAGGAAACAGATGATTGACCCTGAACTAAAGTTTAATACCAGATTTAGAAATTACTGTTGGTTATGAATAATGTCTTCTTCTCTAGAGTGTGGGATTTCCAGCAACAATTCAGTTCAAAAAGCAACTAACATTCTGATTTCTCATAGCTTAGGAATTATTGCCAGGTCTCCACATATGACTCCAAAGTTTTTCAAAGAGTTGGGAGCCTGGGTTAGCAATCTCCCTCTTTTGTGTTGCACCCAGAGCCCACTTAGCTTGTGAGACCTAGGAGGAGAACAAGATAAGATTTTAGACTGCACCTCTATGTAAGGCCTTTCTGGGAAAAGAAGTTCACTGTTGCTTTTAGCTATTGTTCTACCACCTCAGAACTCTAAAGAGAGATAATTATTTGGACACTGCTGAATTACTCAGAATGCATACATTGCTGAGCAAAAAATGACTTGACTCTTTTCTTTGGAAAGATTGGTGAGAATAATTATCTAATTTACAGACACTGCAGAAAATGACTATAATAAATGATGGTCCCTGTTCAGAACAGAATGCATCATACAGCTAGATTAAAATACAGTTAATTGTACAGAATGAGGGGGGTGTAGGGGGACAGAAATAGGATGCAATTTACAAAAGAGAAAACATTCTTTAGAGAAGCATCTCCAAAATACATCTCTAAATATAGAGTGATGATAGACAAGAAAACTAAACCCACAGATTTGAACATCTTTGTGGCTTGAAATCCATGTCCAAACTATACATCTGGTGCTCATCTCTAACAGGAAATATCATTTGTAAACTTTTAGTATCATCTGATTTTAAGGGCCAACTCATCACAACTGAATTATAATCAAGTATGTAACATTTATTTCACTTTATTAAGATTACTAGTTCAGAATAATATAGGATAGAAAAAATAGGGGGAAAATATAGAAGTAGTCAAACAGCAACCACACACTTAGAGAAAATGGATTGTATAGAATATAAACATTTGATCTTCATAAGACTTCCATACACTATACCTAGGACAAATATTCACCTATCTGAATATTCTTCAGATTTACCATCAATTAATATTTTGCCTAGGTTCTGTAAAACTGAAAGATGTGATAAATTGTCTAAAGCTGTAAACTGTTTGAATACCAATGTCATGCTTCCTAAGTGATAATTTTCTTGTGATTCTGGCAATGAGAATACTAACATAAATTCATAACATTGAGAGTTTCAATCTGCTGTCAGCAGAAAACAAAGGTTCCTAGAGGAACTATAGAAGGATCTTAAATACAGCTGCTTCAATCACCCTAGATAATACAGAACATTTTCATTAAGGCCATCACAGAAACATCACTTTCCTGGATAATGAGGTGAAAACTTATCTGGAGTGATCCCAGGTAAAGGTCAGCTAATGCAACAAGAAATCAAAGGATTTAGCCGCAGCTCTGAACACAACTTTCAGTGATTCTGACGACTGTTCATAAGATCAGCCATCTTAATAATAAACACAGAGTATTAAAAAAACCCAGCACAGTGGAGTATCAACTTTGGGAAGGGATTCTATATGTAGAAGGAAATTTCACATCCAACATTCACACACCTTCTTTGTAATCCGTCTTCAGAGCCTGTGAGCACCAGCACAATTACAGTCTGAACACTTTACAGCTATTCCTGAATGAAGCTTGAAATACAAAAGACAAGAACACAATGATTCTTCTAAGCACAAGTACCCTCACATTACTTGACATACTTAATTTCTCTCCATTAAAAATATTTCTTATGAATTAGGATCGGTGAGAAACAAAATGAGGAGGGACAACAGGAGGACACAACTGGTTGGATCTTCAAGGAAGTGTTTCAAGCATCCATAGTTTTGACCAAAACAATTAAAAAAGGGATGTTCCAGCATACTCTATACTCATCTTCTTGTTGAAATATAACCAAACAATGCAATCAGATTCTTTGCCACTCCTCCTGTAAGTCAGATGTTACCTGAACTTCGCAGCTGCCCATCAACTGATACGGGTTTGAACAGAAGTCTTCAAAGCAGATATAATATTTGTCTAGAATACAAAAGTAGATTAATGCTACTGCTGACACTGGCTGTACTATGTTGGAGTGTAGAATAACTAGATGCACGTACATATTTGGTACATCATAGCTAGTCCATATAGCTTGATGTCCACCTGGAAAACACATGTACAAAGAGACACGAACTTCGCAGTTCCCACTGATGGAAACAGGAAAGCTATCAAGCTTCCAAAGGCCCAGTGGGAAACAGATGAATGCATTCTGATTAAACCAAACGGGAAGCCTGGACATCTCTTGAAATGAGGCCTATGTTGTTGACAGACAAATATGATGAAGACTTGGTACTGAGGAGAGACCAGATTCTAAAGACTCAGGCCACAGAAAAGTTACACAAAGGGAAATTCTAGTTGTACATAAGGGAAAAAAAACTTTGCTGTGATGGTGGTTAAGGTATAAATTATCCCAAGAGGGTATGTAATCTCTATCCTTGAAGATTTTCAGAATTTGACTGGATAAGGCCTTGAGCAAATTGATGTACCTTCCTTAGCTTTTCTCTGAAAAGGCAGTTCACTGGAAGTCTCTTTTACTTAAATCTTTCTATGACTCTATTCTATTCGCTGCCCCC
This sequence comes from Aramus guarauna, assembly GCA_013400195.1. Lineage (NCBI taxonomy): Eukaryota > Metazoa > Chordata > Aves > Gruiformes > Aramidae > Aramus > Aramus guarauna. Next base: position 427,605 of record VXBL01004419.1, read on the forward strand.
CTCCCCATATTGGAATACGCATGATGACCTCAAAACACAGACTCCTTTTGTGTGTTTGCCTGCACAGAAGGCCAATCCTTTCAAAACAGATTGATTTTCTAATAGAGGCAATATTTTCCTGACGAGAAAAACACCCTGAAATTATTTTCGTAAAGTGTCTATTTCTCTCCATTGACTACAGAAGTTGCTAGCTTACTTGCAGACATCTCATTCTGGATGTCTAAAATCAGATGTACCGCTCCCTGTACATCCATGAACTCGGCACTTATTTCTGCAAATTGCCACTTGCAAAGGATCATACTATACTCTTTCATCCTATAAGATCAGTATTTTTCAAGTGCTTTTCTCTTCAATTCTGTCATAAAAATGAGAGGAAAACAGCAGTTCACTTTAATGACCAGCATAACATTATACTGTTTTGAATCCAAAAGCACGTCTTTCATTTAATCATCATCCATAAAGATATTTTTTCTTACTTCATCTAGAAGAGTTAGGGAATTATTAGGTTTTACTGTAAGTCCCCCTGCACCACATTTCATAAGAATAACATTAATTCTGGCACTTTTATTTGGATTAAGCAAAGATATTCTGATAAAACCTCTAAGGATGTGGTATAGCTGTCCAAATTTGTGCAGTATTTAAGTGTTGCCATATTCAAATGCCACTTCCTGAAAGTGAAAGACATCACATAAATTAATGCACATCTATGGATCGTAATTTACCATATGTCTTATGGTATGATTACAATTGGTTTTCATCCCCTTTAAATTTGACATAAATGAAAATGCAGAGTAAATATAGCTATTTTTGTAGTCAGGAAGACAAACTACATTGTGAACGAATGATATTGCAAGTTCTGCAAGCACAACAGCTGCGATATACAAAATATTTTGAACAGAACAAGTGGATGAGAACTTTGTGCAGCTCCCACAGAATATTCTAGAATTTTAATTCTTGGGATGTTGATAGGGAGAGGTCAGCTACAGACATGTTAAATTCTGAGCCACTCACTTTCCAAAGAAATCATAGAGAAGACTGTGTAAGCAGTGGACACTATGCAATTTCCTTGACTTGAATTTGCATCATCAGTGATGTTCACTATACAATCACAAAACTGAAAAACTCAATGAATATAGACAATGAATAGTTGAATAGAAAGATTGCATGTCACTGCATCACTTTTCATTTGTCCCGTGATTTCTCTTACAGATTCAGGTGGGATATTTCACACTCCTCAGTGATCTTGTCTCTTTGCTCAAACTCGTCCAGGTATCTTGATTCCCAACCTTGTATCTCTTTAGCTAAATGTTTAACCAGCTTGTTTTTGATATTAGGGAGAACAGGGAAACCTACTTTCAGGCAGATTACTGCATCACCAGCCTTCCCAGAGATGCTAAAGCATAAGTGCTATGATGTTGCTTTTGTAGTACCAAGAGAATCTTCTCTCATACTTGTAGAGCAAAATGTTTTAGAGAGGTGATCTGAGTATTCTGATACAATAGCAACAGTGACTATCTCATTCCTTCCTTTTCACAGTTTCAATAAAGAACAGTAAACATTCATTTTATTTCCAACACTAACCACTAGATACGTTCAAAGAGTACACAGATGAACATTCAAACAATGAACATTCAAAAGAATTACCACAGATTTTACCAATTCTCAGAAAGGAGTGCTATGCTGATGGCTAAATGACACTTCATGTGGGCAGAGTCAGACAAGGCTAGAAGTTGAAATGGATATGGTTTTGATTCCTTTTAGGAAAATATATCAATAATGACCCACGGTCTTCTGCAGATGTTAAATAAAATTTGTAAAACATCTGAATTATGTTTATAGTTGCTAAGCACTGGGAGAGAGAACATGCATGTTATCTTACATTTCCCAAAACTAAAGGAGAGAAGAAAAGCATGCGATCAGGTCACTGAACTAAACTATAGGTGCTAATACTCCTTCTGGCTAAGAATTCTGCTGTAGTCTAAAATTACAATTTTTTGGTTAAAACAAGAATCTCCATTCTGCTTCTTTGGGTGACAATCCTCAGAAAAATGAATTCGGTATAGCAGGTGTAGGTATGCGATTCTCTGGGAGGGATAAGCTACTCCATTCAGCTCAAGGACATTTTCCTAAAGCTATTTCAGACAAATAACGTAAGTATCAGTCTTTGAATGACTGCAATATGAGAAAAAGGTCACATATGAGCATTTCTTGATAGCATTATTTCTTTCTAATGCTAAAGATTAGTAGCATATAAGAGTTGCTATCACATTTTATGCCCAGTCAGAACAAAGCTGAGCCCTTAGAAGTCTTAGTGTCCTTGGTCACAGCATAAATCAGCTGGACTACATCATCACGTCAAGAACATCTGCTTAATTCTTTTACTGTTCTGGATTTAATTTGTTGATTTTTAAAGATACAGATTGATAAAGCACGCTACTACTACTGCCTTCTGAACTATCTCAACTGGCCAAGTGTGTGGTCTGTAATTTTAACTGAGTTCTTTCTTAAAGTTTCAGAAAGACAAGCAACATGAATTGGATAGTCACAAAGAAGGTGCAGTGAATGTTTGGGTTTGGGGTTTTTTCTTAAATTATTTTTCTTATTTTTTTCCTTACATTAATTTTCTTAAATTAAATCTTCGGTACAATAGCCAGGAAAAGAAAACAAGTTATATTAGTTCTTCAGCTTGATCCACTGATTTTACTCCAAAGGCCAGATTAATTGTCCTTAACACAGTTTATAATCCCTAGTAATATTATTTGCTTCAGTTTAAATAAATAACAGCAAATTAATATCTACAAAATATATGTAATACATAACTAATGCAAAGGTTCAGGGAAGGAAGCTTTCCGAAGAGAAATGGATCACTTTAGAATCTGCTTTATGACCAGCTTAAGGTATCATAATATTCGTATTGCCATCTAGTCCAAGAATTCATAGACACCAGGACTCATCTGACTACGTATCTTTAGTGCAATGACATCTACATCTGAGCTAATCCATGTTAACAGGCTAACCCTGACACCCTCCAGAAGCTTCCTGAATTGCTTTCATCCCTCCACATGATCCTTTCAGTAAGTGGAAGGACAGAATCTCCAGTCCCATAGGAACAAAATGATCTGGAGATTTCATCCAGTACTTTCCCATGACTAGGTAGTTTGTAACGTCCCCTGCATAATGTCACTCTCACTGCCCTCTCCTCTGATCCTGACCTAAAAGCACTCAATCAGCCTGTTGTGTAGTCTATAGAAAAGCTCCAAACATCTGAGCAGCTTTCTTATAGAGGGTAATACCCTGCTCTTTGTCTTCTTTGCCTTTCCTGAAGAGCCTGTATCTATCCATCATCACAGAGCCCCAGTCATACAAGCCATTTCACTCCACCCTGACAATTCTAATGGCATCACAGTTCTGCATCCACATACAGGAGATCTAGCTCCTCCTTCTTATTTCCCAGGCTGTATGCATTTCTGTACAGATATTGCTGTGCCCTCTTTTGACCAGTTTTATCCTTCCCAAGGATATTACTCTGCCTCATGCACTTTGCACACCTGCCATTGTTTGCTTCATCTTGTCATAAGACGTTAATGCCAACCCCAAACTTATATACTTTAAAATTTCATTTGCTTGACGACCCTGCTGGTGAAGGTAGTCTTACATATTTTGTGGATGGATCCTGTCTCTTGCTCTGCTTTTGAAAGAAGGATCCATGGTTACAAAAACCTGCAACACCAGCCACACAGCCAGTTACTAACTCACAAAGCATCCATTTCTAATGGAGACAGTCCCCTACAGCAAGTCCAACTTAAGACTACAGAGAACCCATCAGGGCTCCCATGTCCTTCACTTTTGTTCCTAGAGCTCTGCAGTGTCTCTTGATTTGCTCCAGGCCTCCCTCGGTATTGCTGCTAATGCAGACAGTACTGGTGCAGAAGAACTTAGTGCAGTATTGGTGCAAGTGTTGGACAAGCCTCAGCAGTCCCTCTGTGGCTTCCCAGAGAGTCCCTGGTAAGCAACAAGACACCTGCAGCAGCATGTTCCTTCCTTCAGGGACAGTACTGTACAAGTAGGACACCATAATGCCAGCAGAATACTTTTACATGAATAAATATAATACAAAATATATGTATGTGTATCAGAAATTGCCTGGGGATGGGAGCTCATTCTCAGTTTGCATGTAGCTAATGAAATATTTTCTTAGCTGAGGGAGGGAGGCAAAGACTACTGCAGCATGGTCAGCCCTGAAGTGGTCAAGCAGTTGGACTAAATTATTGTTGTAGGTTCTTTAAGTGATATATTCTATTCTATTGGATCCTGGGACTTCCAGGACTTTGATGCAAGACTGACTAGAACCTGTCTTCTTAAAAAGTATACAAAACCCACCACTAGCAGACTTAAAAAAAAAAAACAGACTTTGAGAGCAAAAACAAGTGTAAGACTTTCTGAAGTGGAAGAAACTCAAGAGGAAGCAGAACAGAACTAAACCCCATTGATTCTGTCCGCACACTGTGTCTTTGCAGGTGCAAATTTTTTCATTTAAGCTTGGTCACAGCTCAAACTCTTTTCAATGGAATCTTGAATTGTAATAAAGTCACCTGTAGTCACTAGGAAAAAATATTTTCTATTACACGAGGCATGGTTACGTGTCAGTTCCACCTTTCTCAGCATTTGATCTCCACTGTGCTGTACCTCCTGCTGTTTGCGTGCCCACCTCTGCATTCCACAAACCTCCTCCTTCAAGCGTAGCCGGTTGCCTGCTGGGAAGAGGCAGTCTCAGCCTTCCTCCAGAGGGTTCTCCACTGGGAAGCACTCTGAGAAGCAGAAGGGAAAACGTGAAACTACCACCCTGGCACTCAGCCATACCCTTTTAAAAGTGTATAATGTGCATACAGTAACTGTGAACAAGTTAAACAGCAGTAAAATCTCTGATGGATACTCTGAAAAGAATCAGAGTTTTGTTATGTTGCATCTCTCTCTGACACACTTAGTGAGCATACATATCTGAGTGGAGGACTCCTGAATATCCCTTATCCCTTACAATACCATTGCAAAGCTTTTTGCTTTTAATGGGATTCCAATTGTGTAAGCCTGAGGCTTACCCTGCCACTAATACGGAATTACACTATTACAATGGATAAGAATTTTCCTTGACAATCTATCTAAAAGAATAAATTTATTTAATTCTATATTTAATAAAAAGAATAGGTTGATTTGACAGAAATAGAGCAATATTGAAGGAATGGAAAAGAGCAGCAGCGGGGATTTCCTAGATCAACTAGTCCTTTTTTATAAAAATAATAAAAATACATAGCTAAGTTCATAGCTTAGTTCCTGGCGAAGCAATGCAGCATCCTGTTTCTCTTCAAGCCCCTAAGGTCCTGGTCTGAAAAGCTTTGAGGATTGTACCTTGACCAGTACAGATAAGCCCTTAGCAGATAAGTACATATCAGCTAAAAACATCTAATGTATGGATACTCTCTCTTTCTAGAAAAGAAAAATGCAACTCCATAAGGAAACTGTATACAACTAAATCTGATTTAAATATACATCCCAAAAAAATAATGCTGATGGAGACACCTGTGTACATTCAGCACAGGCATAACCACGTGGAGCTGGATCCACCTTTCAGGGGGATTACTCTCCAATTCCACTTTCTGGTGTTTTCAGATCTGACACATAAGATGCTCATCTTGTTCTTTAGACAAGTATCTTGAGATACAGATCTTCACAGAGCTGTTTCTACTGCAAGTAAAAGGTTCTAAAAGTAGTACGTATCTCCTCGAAGATAAAAACAAGACAGATGTGACTAACCTTTCCACTACAACCACCTGTCTGCAACCATCTTTTCCCACATCTCTTCTATTTCTCACTTTTTCTTCTGTGACGTCCAGAAGCAGAAACAGTTATTCAGGATAGATGAGGCATTTGAATGAGGTTCCTGAGCATTTCCTCTGTGAAACTGAGTCAGAAATAAGAACAACTTATGCAAATATCCGCTAAATCAATGCAACATTTTTTTCTACAGCATTTTAAAATGGTGTTTGTATTTAAGTCACAACTGTCCCAGAAAGTACTGAGGCATTTAAAACAGATCCATTCTAGCACCCCATTCTGCCTGTCAGTCATAACGACACTAAGTTTTATGAGACAGACCCCATGCTGATAAGATTTCTTGCTATTTTTCATGTAAGTCTGAGTAGTTTCAGAAATGTTACACCAACATACACAGACCACAGATTTACTGTAGCAACATCTACGTTAAGAAACTACCAAAGCAAAATAACCAATTACAAAGCAATAAAACCCTATAATTTAGGAATATTCACCAAGCTTTCTTGGTGAAAGGAATACCATTTTAGGCAAGCAGATGCAAGGGAAAAAGCAAGAGCTGCACACATTGATGCATAAGCTCAAATCTTTTAGAAAGATCAACTAACACTTAGAATTCAACTGTTGCACAGAGCCAGGGATCTGTTTCTACGCATTTCTTGCCATAGTCAGTCATATAGCAGCTATTGCAAAACTTTCCTAATAAGCCTCATGGCTTCACCCATGGATGTTTCAAATTCTCTATGCCATGTGTCTTTTGCACAGAGTTGTTGCAGAACTGTGATTAGCTGTACTGTAAGACTTTTTCATGTTGATGAACTCCTGCAAGAGCAACTAGATAGAAAAAAAAAAAAGAAAAAGAAAAAAAAAATAAAAAACAGTGAGGGGGGAACCCTCTACTTCTGACCCTATTTGGCTCATTTTTACTGATATGAGAAGTTTGGGGGAGATAAACACAGGTTCTCTCATTGTAACTTTCAGTGTTATAACTGTTTTTTCTATACTTATTCCTAAATGAGGAGGCAGGTGCTCAAGATCCTCTGTCCTTGCTTCCAGAGAGCCACAAGTAGCATTAGGCTACAAGTTCTAAGCTGGTTTACTGCAGTAAAGTACAGATGCTTAATTAAAAGTTAAAATACATCTGCTTAAATATGTATTTGAAGAGTGAAGCCTGTGTGTGAAGAGTGAAGTAATGTAACGCTGAAACCATTTAGAGCTCTATAACCTATAGCTATGTTAACCTGCCAAAGTTTAAAGGTAAATATACTTGAATATGTCTTTAATTCAAAATGTATCAAAAGAGCACTAATCATTGGAGCCATAGTTCATTAAAATCAGACAGAACTAAAGCATAATTTTAACTACAAAAGCATCTGCTAGATAAAAACAACCAATAAAAGGTTCAGTAAACAAAACTGTGTATTGTGGGGTTGGGTCAGGGAGAAGGGGGCAACAAATTGTTCACAATTCCTTTTTGGAGCTAGAAAAGCTTTACTTTTCACTTTCATTCACTTATCAGACTTTAATGTGAATCTGAGGTTTGTTGGCCTCATTCACTGCTGTGTTTCTAGTGGGTAGATACTAGTATCTCAATTTGACAACACTTTTATTGACAAAATGTGCTTCAACTTGGAGACTGAGACTGTTCTGGCCAAATGAGATTTGGTTACGCTTGGAAACTTTGCTCCTAGGCTTATAAAATCAAAATATCAATGGAAACTGTGCTGAAAGTTAAGAAATTGTTCTGGATAAACTTTAACTTAACTATAAGAGTGAGAAAGAAGGAAAAACTTAGTTTTCTTCTTGGTGAAAACTAATCAAAGAAAAAAATTCAGGCCTTCAGATTTCATCCTGTGTTTTTAGGGATTTTGGTTTTTAATTGTGCTTAGTAAATGTTTAGTTCATATTCTTGCCAAATTCACAAGGTACAGTCTTTAGGCTGAGCTATAATCTCCAGTGTATATAAGTAATTACAACTCCCAATCACTTAAAAAAAAAAAAAAAAAAAAAAAAA
>VXBL01004419.1:435487-468036 GCA_013400195.1 Aramus guarauna
AAGAAAAAAAAAAGATAGGGTGGATTAACTATCTAAATGACAGATGATTAAGGACAGACTTTAGATGTCCTGGCTCCTATCTTGTGGTAACCTCCCACATGCTGAACAACCTAAAGGTTTTCTCTCGTTCCATACTTAATTTCTCTGGCTCAGATCATCTGGGGTTTGAGCTTATGATCCATACACAAACTATTAATGGTATCTGTCATTTATCCCTCTTGCAATAGGCCAGTCTCAGTATCATAATTCTGAGTCTCAGCTGAATGGAAACCAGATCAAATGGACTGCAAGGCATGCAAAACCACTACAATTTCAGTACAATGGACAATAATAGCTTTTTCTTATCTTTCTCATGCTTCCTTCTGTGCTGTTCACCTATTGTCTTGCTCTCCTGGTGAAAACAGTCCTTAGAGACATAAGGGATACCCCTATAACACTGGGAAAGAAAAACTAGTTACCTGTGTGGCAGTAATTCACCCTGGATCAAGTAGGACTAGCCAAATAGGTAAAAGATGCAACAGTACCAATTAAACATGCAGTAAAGGAATCAGTTTGTATTCCTCTTTGAATGATGGAAGCCCAAACTGGAGGGCTTTATTTCCCTATACCTGTTCATAACTTATACAGCTATTATGTAACAGCTTGATGAAGTATATAAATCTGCTTTAAAAGGGTGTGAACACGATGAATTTTATACTGATATACTTACAGATTTGAGACACTGGAAATTCGGGCAGGAATATAACCTTGTAGCAAATGATGTATGTGTGTCCCCAGAGAAATAAGCAATGGCCATCATAATAAAAACATCTCAGAAGGGTTTGGACTACAGTTCTGCCATTGGAGTAGAGCATGGCAAATTCAGATGACCAAGACATCAAAACAAGAAAATACATATTTGTTGGATGAAGACACTGAATCCCCAAAACTCAAGTCAGGAATTGCATAAATTCCTGCTTTGAGTGAGTATCACATTGAGCATCCTTTGTGGTTGTTTCTGTTACTCAGTCAGTTGTTCACTGTCGTCAGCAGCCTGTTAGCAAAGTGCTTATAAAATGCCTACTAAATTGGTGGGGGGGGAGGGGGAATTCAGGTATGGATCAGAATATTCAAATCAAACTATTTATTTTCTGAATTCCTCACAGTTGAATGCTGTGCTCACTGAGAAGGAGTGAAAAATAATACTTATTAAAAAGCAGCAGCACTTTCAAGAAAGCTGTTTTCTTGAGAAATTAATTTTGCTTCTTGTGCAAAAGTTTTGATTCTTTTAATTATTTATTCAGCAAGAACTCAATATAGACTCTTGCACCCAAAATTACACAATGATATTTGGTACACAGAAATAATTGGCCAGGAGAGTTATTTCAGTACCCATGATTTAATTATTGGCGCTTCTGTGACTTCCCTTGTCTAAGTGTCTTTACACTCACAACATTTTACTTTCATTTTACTTTTTCTTGATTCTTTTGATGTCATGCTAGAGACTGTGTTATGGCTGTCCCATCTAATTGAACTAAGGATGATGTCTGAGCATTCATATGTGATCATCTGAAATTTCTTAAGCAACTGCTGAGATAACAGGAAAAATAACTCTCTCATGAGGTTGCTTTTCTGGGATACAAGTTAAATGATTTCCAAGAAGTGGATTAAAGTTTCTTTAAAAAATAGGATTTTTACTTTTTTTTTTTAGTTCTTTATTTATTAAAAGAATAAGTGAGGGCTTATTGCCAGAGTTCTGGATATCTTCAAACATTTAGCATGAGACTGTGTCTATCCCTTCCCAGGTGCCCGTTTCCATAAGGCCACTCTGCTCCCTTAACAAAGAAGGGAAAGAGAAGATGTCTCTAGTAAGAATCAGAGTTTTGTTCAGTTAATACCAACTGTGAAAAAGTTTAAGAAATTTGACTGGGTTTTCACTGAGATTTACAAGTCCCAAAACTTCCAGTGTCCTATAGCCCCCAGTTATCTGATGGCAAGGTAGGTGAATAATAACACATGAATAATATCCTTTAAGTGATAAGAAAATGATGACCTATGATATAATTATGGAGTGATTGGCTACCAACAAACCTAACAAAATAATAAGTGTGCAGCTAGGACCTGTCAAACAACGTGATAGTGCACTGGTAGTGCTTCTCTCCATTTAACAACTTATCTGTCTATCAGAACTTTGTTCACCTCCCCCCCCAAAAAAAAAAACAAACAAAAAAAAGCCCAAAACAAAAACCCAAATCTTAAAAAATTATGGCTAATTTCAGTGTAGTGAAAAAAAGAAAATGATCTTTTGATCACTGCTGTGCTGTAGCTCATTTCTTACAGTCCATCTGTCAACACAAATAATATATTTAAGAAAAGTCTGATATCTGGTTATATCTCCTGTAGGAGTATCTTCCAACATTGCCATACCCTTACTAAGTGGGTTCATTTATTTGGGACAGTTTTGTTGATCATGGGTTTCCTCTTTTGCACTCACTCTTTGTAGCAGTTCACACAAACCCAGTTTCCAAGTCTAGAGTCTTTTAGGAGTACTTAGAAATTTTAGTAGCTAAAAAGCAGGAATGGATAAGGCTCCAACTGGACACATTTTCCTATTCTTCTCTCCAAGACCCAGTTCTAGAACTCAGTAGTTTCTTCAGCTAAAATTCCCAATTGCTAGGCAACTTAGGATACAGGGCCATGTGACTAGCAGACTTTATTTTATGTTTGAGATAAACTCAGAAAAGCTGATATAAAGCAGTACAAAAATGTCTTTCATGGCCTAGCCAGCTCACAGAGACAGAAGACTCACAAGTGACACCAAGCTACTGGCAGTGCTACCAGGAATCTCAGGACAAGTTGAACACAGGTACCTACTTGACTGCAATGTCAGGGGAAGACTTAGAAGTCAAGGTAGTAATAGAAAACTTATGTGAGAAAATAGTAAGATGCACATAAGCAACACAGGTTATAGAACAACTCAAGAGTGGCTCTGAGTGCAACAATGGGTGCTAAGGACAAGCCATGAGGATCAACGGTTGCTGTAGGAAGATCCTTGAGCAGCAGCTATGAAGACAATAGATGAGTTTAAATAACATGCTCTCACCTGACAGTAAAAACCTTTCCCCTTAGGCTCAGGAAGAAGTGATCACAGGACAGGCAGAGATAACAGAGGAAATGAATGAATTTGTCCTCGAACTGTGAGACTTATGCTATCAAAGAAGGGGTAAAGTTGACAGTACCATCAATGGCCTTTCCATTTAGGTTTAGATGAGCTTGGAGGTGCAATTCATAGCATCCATAACAGTCTTCTCACTGCTCTCTTGAAGAAATGTATTGTTCCTGACAATGGGGCACAAAACAATTACTCCTTTATGAATAAAGTTTCTCTAAAATATAAAAAAATAGTAAAGCCAACACTTGACCATTCCACCTCTGTCAATCTCAGTGAGAAATCACCAGTGGCACAACTTTACTATGGAAAATTAATTCATTCTATTTTTAGCAATCATGAATGTTTTTCACCTAATGATCCCTGTTCAGATTTGTCATTGTCTTTTGACATCAGGTTATCCTCTATAATTGCATCATACCCTTGCAATAAAGGATCAGAAATAAATATTATTTGCTAATTACAGTTCCAAGAATTTTTGTCTTGAATTGAGTGATTATTAGGCTTTAGGTAAACTCTTCAGATTCTTTCTGGTTTACTTGGTACACACTCACTTTCTTCCCTCTGCTAAGCAAACTGGCACCAATTTTCTCTAGCCCAAGCCTTCCGCAGTACCCTCTGAGCAAGCATTTGGACAATGGGATTTTTGTCTTAGTCCACTCTCTCAGCTAAGCTTGTTGGGCTGCAGGGCATGGCATTCATGATACAGAAAGTATTTAAAAAAAATGGGAAGAGATGGATGGATGGATGGATGGATGGATGGATAGCATTGGCTTTAATTATAAGTTTATTAACATGGGAGGCAATTCAACTAGTCATTGACTTCTAGAATATGATCTGTATATAATGGACTGCTCCTGTTCAAAGTAGATTCATTCAGAGTTAATACTAATGTATGTATTAGACCTGAACAAATTAAAAACCTTCACATCCTCTTTCAGTGACATAAGAGTGAGTTTATACACTCACCAATAACTGATTTTTTGAGTATTTCTCAGCTGCCTGCCCTTCAATTCTCCAGAATCCTCTTGAATTCTCAAGTCTAAAAAAAATAATAAAAGAGAAAAAATGTTCTGCCTCAGTTGCTATGGCTGTCATGACAGTTCAGAACAAGAATATTTCATGGTGAAATAAGAATTCTTCAATGCTACTGGCTCCTATTTCAAAATGACAGTAGGATACACTTTGCAAGAGATTACCTGTGGTAAATAGTATATCCCAATTCATCTGAAGAGGGGGACAGAGTTCCCTTAGCCAAGCTAGCAGAAAAGGGATTTCATAGCCTCTGAGATGGTTCTGAGTATTTGTGAAAATCAAAATCAGTCAAGCTCCAAACAGAACAGCTTGGGCTTATACGGCCAAGCACACATACGTGCAGGGTTTTTGCAGATTAATGTGTCATTTCTAGAATCCATGTTCCATGAGTGCTGTAATGCTTCTCTACTCGGTAAGCACTGTGCAGTTTCTAATCAAGTTTGTAATCAATTCAACACAAAAAATGATTGTTTAACATCTGTGATTTTAAACTCCTTCCTCATAAAGTAAGCTGTGTTGTATAATGTAGGTCTAATCCATTTAATCTTCACTGAAGATATATGCTCAAGCCAGGAAGAGCTGTGACTAAACTTCAGGAGTCTCTGATGTTTAATAACTGACTGGAACCACCACCAGAACATATGTAATCTCGATAGGAACAGCACTGGCTGAAGATAGCTGCGTCCAATAATACTATAGGACACAAATATTGAAACTGAAGATAAAGGCTTTCTCTTCCCAAATTGTCTTGTCTGTCACTGCTTCAACGGGATTGAGAAAGATTCATTCCATTTCCCATCTGCATTACTCTCATGCATTTGATTTCTATTCATTTATAATCCAAGATATAATTTAATGTGTTGAATAAGTGTCTGGTAATATAAATTCATTATAGCTGGCTATCATGAGCTATGGTCCAATATATAGTACTGAACACCTGAAGAAGTGAAAGAAAGAAATCCCTTTTATCCCCTTTTTATCAGCGAGACAGTCTCTGCAGCATACTGAAGTTAGTGAGACTTCCATCACACATTAATATGAAATTACTGCTGAGTTATTCATAGCACAACAGACAATTTGTGATAGTAACAAGTATGGTTTCCCTGGTCTTCCCGTAAACTCCTTTGCAGCTAGTCTAGCACCTCCAGCAAAGTTTTCCTTACACAGCCAAACACCATTTCTGTACATTCAGAAACACGACAGATATTTTCTTTCTTGGATGTAGCCTCTTCTTCCCAAAGTTTAAAATACATTCAGGAAAGGACTTTCTCCTTGGAAACCATGGCTAGTAAAATTCTTTGAATGAGTTCCTGTATCAAGGTCTGTAAAGCTGACAGCATCATTTGTATGAAACTTTGTAAGAAAGTTTGTAAGAACTTTACTGTTCATCAGCAGATAACTAGATTACAGCATGAAAAATTCTGATTTGTTATGTTAGAGTCCATCTTGAAAAAAGCACTTTGAGAATATATTCTGGTTTTTCAGAGGTGAAAAAGATTAAGTTTTAATTACTTTTTACCATTATGTTACATTGTCTGCTATAAAAAAAAACATGGATTAAAAAAAAAAAGCATTAAGAGCTTAAAACAGGCATTCTCACAGATTAGGTTTGACTTAGAAATAAGAAAAGAAAATCTTTTCTCCAACACTGGTATTAAGAATGAAGAATGTCTAGAGAAACATATACTACTTCTATGGTGTCATCTCAATGATATCTCAGATCCATCTAAAAATATATCCCTACTGTGTGAATTCTGAGCATAAGCTTATATAATTAACTCATTACTTGACTTAAAAGGTTTAAAGACTGTGGAAAATGACAGTTGCATTTCACAGAACCATTCCTTCAGGTAACCTGTAGTCAGCACTACAAGTCTTGCATGGCTCTTTTTGCTCATTTACTTTTCCCTTCAATTTACATGGACTGGAAAAATAAATACTTTTTCTTAGAAAAAGCAGACTATGAGCGGATCCCTTTTTTCAGAATCTTGTTCTTCCTCTGAAGGTATTCTTATGAGCTCTCATAGTGGAGAAACACAACTGAAAGACAAGATTAAAGTGATTAGCAATGAAAGTCCATCTCCTGCTTATCTGAGGGAAGAAATATGGAGCAGACACGTTGAGATTTTCCACCAGTGAAAATTCAGATTGTATAATGAGCTTTCCAGATGGTCACTACATTTATTAATAATGGGGATAAACAGCCTCTGACATGGACTTCTTTGTTAAGCCCGGCCACATGTGTCTAGATGCACCACAGAATCATCAAATTTCTACTATACAAGAATTATTCACGTCAAAATGGAATGAGTAGAACATGCATTTGAGAAACTGGGGCACTTGTGCAATCTATATCTTTTGCTCTTCTGTTTGATAACATCCTGAGTTACACAGGCTATAGTCATCAGTAAATCAAAGAGGAAATAGAGAAGTTACTTTCTCCACATTTTATGATCCTCATAGAAGAATGTGAGTTTTCTCAATTTCTTCCAGACACCACTTTGTTGCATTGAGTTACTTCAGGGATGCAATAAATTTTTACACAAGAGAAAAATTAAGTGCTAATTTTTGCAAAGTGCAGAACATCACTCCAGGATGTTTTTAAGCTGTTTATGAAGCATGTCACCAAGAGAATTCTGGTCTGATGGCAGAGATCTGGAACAAAGGGCAGACCTGGGTGGGCAAACACACAAATAAAAACTGAAGTGCTCAGCAGCTGGATGACTTCTGTGACATTTCATCCTGAGGGTTGATCTATAGATCAGATGAATCTTCTCATATCAATGTGGGAAAAATTGGATACAGTTCACAAATACAGTTTAGATAATGTAGAACAACTTCTGGGCTGTTGTGCAGGAGCCAAATCCCAGATGAAAATTTTTTATCGAGAGCTCTGCTTCCAAACGTTCCACAGAAATCAGTCTCATTTCCGCATCTTCACTGAATGCTGAGACTTCCCATCCATCTGCCAACAGCTTCCTAGAAAAAGTGTCGAACGTTACGTTATTTTTTGCCAGAGAACCTTATTTCAACATTATTGCTTTTTCATGTCAGGAGCCATGTACTGAAATAAGGTCAATCATTTTCCTTTCAAGAAGAGCCAGAGTCCTATAAATTCAAGAAAAAAATGTAATATGATACATAAAAAAGCAAGGGCATGCAGCAGTAATACCTACCATTGCATATGCAATGACATTGTGCTAAGACTAGCCTTTTCTGGCATGATGTGTCACATACAGAAGCTCTGATTTCTCCTTTATGATGGGGTTAAACTTCCCTTCTCTGAGAAAAAAAAACAAACAACACATATATATAAAAAAAAGAGAATGTGCAAATTTGACTTTGCACACCTAAAGTGCAGGTGACCTGTTAATAACATACCAAATCAGGAAGATGGTCTTCTAGGAGTGCTTCAGTGAAGGCACAGTTCAATGTAACATACTAAATGGCCTTCATAAAAAATCAGGAACTGAGAACAAAGTGTAGAAACAGAGAAGAGTAAGCACACATGACTGATGGCCTGCAGATATATGTGCAAGAGGAAAGGAAAAATCTATTAGTATGGCCCTGAGTTTATAGCTATCCACAGTAAAAAGGAAGTTTATGAAGGTGGTATCATCTTTCATAGAATCATCAGTTTAATAAATTGAGTGATAAGAAGATGGGTAAAATTTGGAGATTATGAGTTCTTAGTGATATAGTTTGTAGCATTGCTTCATATTGTATTTTTTTGGACAGTGAATTCTGAAGCACTTGTGTAATTAGCTCCTGTAAAATGCAAAACAGGCATACAAAGAACATATTTTATGAGCTGTTAGGTACTTGCCCTTTTCATACTTGCTATAGGGGCAAAGCAAGATGCATATACTGTTTTTCCTTTATATTAGACAACATTTTTGTTCAGAATGTTCAATTTATGATGATGCATGGCAAATATTGATGTCAATCCACAACCATCTGAAACTACTGTATTCATCAAGAAGCTCTGGAAAGAGCCTTCCCTTCCCCTCACTTTGAAGTTCCTACTCTGCTGATAGTGATGCATTAGTTTGTATTTTCCAGAATCAAGTGAAACTCCACTTTCCCTCTTCTATCATGTCTCTAGAAAATGGGTAGAAGAAAGGACAGAAATGCACTGTAAATGTTCCTGACAGGAATATCTAGATTGTATTCTTAATACCCAAAGGGATGTGCGGGCATTCCTTTTTTCCCCACTAAGAAAGCATCATTAAGAATCTTACTGACCTTTGAAGACCTGAAATAGAAAGAGCTCTCTTTCCTTTCCTAAAGAAAGTTTTCAGTAGTTACTTTTCAAGTAGTTTCTTGAGGAGGAGATTATTTTGCGCTAACAATGAAGTGCAAATTCCCCATGAGCTGTCCGATTGCATCCAAAAGTCATAGCATATGTCAAGTTTTATTAAAGCCATAAGAACACTAGCAAGTGCAACTTCATAGTGTCTTGCCTAGAAGAATTTAGTCATCTAGAAATTTGCTTGGAAAACACTGAGAATAGAGTGGCAGGTTGGCAGGTTGGACCTCAAACAGCTCCTTATTGCAGGCATACAGTCCCCTGTAGTACTGGTCAGCATGCTAGCCTCCCAGGAAGAAGTCTCACCTTATTTCTGTCATCCTTGTCACACAGCGTTTGCAGATGGGCACCAGTATCCTGCAGCTACACATTGGAAAGACTCTTCTGGTTTTTATGGACTTAATTAAAATAAAGTCAACCCAGCCCAATTAAAGTGGCAGGATTTTATTTTGGTTTTGCTTTTTGTTTTGTTTTGTTTTGTTTTGTTTTTTACCCAGAGGGTGGTCAAACACTGGAAGAGGCTTCCTAGAGAGGTGGACGATGCCCCAAGCTTGTCAGTGTTTAAGAGGCATTTGGACAATTTGGACAAATCTGGACAATATGCTTTAACTTTTGGTCAGCCCTGAATTGGCCAGGCAGTTGGACTAGATTACCATTGTAGATCCCTTCCAACTGAAATATTCTATTCTATTCTATTCTATTCTATTCTATTCTATTCTATTCTATTCTATTCTATTCTATTCTATCCTATCCTATCCTATCCTATCCTATCCTATCCTATCCTATCCTATCCTATCCTATCCTAATTTATTTTTCCTTTACCCTTAGAAAACCACCAGTTTAGAAGACCTGTAAGTGTTCAAAAGCCATCCTTTGAGGAAGAAGGAGGCATATCTTTAGCCCATATAAGAACGTAACTCCAGTGAAGACCGACTAGGAATTCATCACAATGTGACCCAAGAAATACACCAGCACCAAGTGAGGAGAAAGTAAACTGCTTTCAGAATACTGAGCTATTTTGAAAAGGGTCAGACAGGCCTTTTCTCATCTGCTGTAACATGAGGTTTTCATAGGCGAGATGTTGAATGAATTGTGTTCCTTTGTACATAATGACAATGCCCATTTTATTGTGATGGCTCTGGAGCTAAAGAGAGAAAAACATATTTAGTTTCTTTATGTAATCTAATCACCGAGTGACATGTTTTCAGAAAAGCTGACAACAATATAAGAAATCTGTTCCATATGGTCAAAATGAAGAGTATTTCTGTATGAATAAGAAAATATTAAAACTAAAGCAGGGAACAGTCTTGAGATATGAAAAACTGGAGCACAGTGGCAGATCTATGCAGGATCATTGGGCAAGCCAGTGTAGATGCTCAAAATTTTGTGACTGCTTTTCACATGCAGTGAAGATCTGGTATTTGCAGCATCTACCTGAGAGGTCTGCTTTCATTGACAACCTAATCTACTTAATTGAATTCAGTGAATCTTGATTAATGATGTTCTGGGATCTAAATATAGCAAACTCCTATACAGTTAGTCAATTTAGATAGTACACAACGTTTGTCATTTTCAAAGCACAGTACAGATAGTTTAGGCTAGACTGAGACACTTGAGTCAAACTTAAATGTTAACGTGGAGTCACAATAAAAGTCTGTGCCTCAAGCAGTTATAACCCTCCCATGGAGATCTCAAGAGAGGAATGGAGCATATAGGCTCCATTCTTTGGTGCCTTTTAAAAATATCATTGGGTCCTGTGGCTTTAATGAGAATCATTGCACACTTGTACAAGCAACTCAGCCATGCCACTCTTTACATCTTTTTCAATTCCTTAATATACGGACCTGGTTATTTTGGTCTCCAGCTTGCATTTCTTCTGCTTTTACTGCCATTTTGTGACTACTTCATATCTTTGCTATCTATAACATAGATGTGAAGTGTCTCCACTGCTAAGAGATGCTATTAAAAATTATTTATCTATGGAAACATCCCTATTTTCCTCCGAAGATCTCTTTGCTACATGGACATTCATCAGAGCTGAAATTTTAACTCTGATTTCTTGTGAGTGCAAAAAGATCTCACAGTTTTAGGACTGCACAAGAGACAAATCAGTGTGGTTTGCTCATAGAGGTGCTAGGATCACATTCAGTTCTCATATTGTCTCTCGGAATCTACCTGATTTTTTACTTCTCATCACTGCTGCTCCCTGTCCCAGATGCCTGCTTTGCTCAACTTGCAGTTCTTTCTCACTCTCTGCCCTAAACTTAATCTTCTGTTTCTTAGGAGTTTCCTTTCGCTTCTTGCTCTTCAAGCTTAGTAGACCCAGAAATCCTTACCCTTAAGCCTCTCTGGGAGGTGTGATCACTTCAGACTTTGGAATACCTTTTTTCCTGCAATTCATAAACCTAAAAATAATTACTACTCAAAGAACAATTGTATCATGTCAATAGAAAATATCTAGTCCAACCTTTTGCATGGTATCAGCCAGAGAATTCTACTTATGGTTTCCTGAACCTATTACAGCACTGAAATTTGAAATACAGGGCATCATTTAAGAAGCTAATGAAAGCTTAACACAATCATGTAAAATTATAACATAGTCCTTGGTTTTCTTGTCAAGTAAATTACTTATTTGAATAATAAATCAATAAAAAAACTCCCTACATTTCTATTTTGAATATCTACCAAATATATTTACCTGTTTATATTTTGATTATATCTCTTGCTAAAAGGAAAATTAAAGGATAGTTTTGGTCCAAAATTTCAGGCTAGCATAGAATAGCAATTAGGTTTAAGTGAAAAATTACAGGACACAAAGGAGCTTATTCTCCTCTATTCCAAAATATAGGAAACCAGGAAAGCTAACTTTGGCAATAAAACTGCCCTACAATACTGAAACATAATCCTTTTCCTGTTTCATTTTGCAATTCTTTCTTCCCACTGGATAAAAAAGGAAAGAAAATCAATTCAAATAAACCTCAGAATGGTTGGCCATATTTAGTTTCACACAATTTTTTCAATGCATTAATTTCACGTCTCTTACTGAAACAAAGTGTCTCTTGTTTTGGTGGTGTTTTCTTTTTATTGGATAAGAAAACAAAAAGGGCAGAAAACAGAATTATTTGCTCAAAGACATAAAACCTGTTAGTGATAGAGCCAGGAATAAAATCCAGGTCTCCTGATTGCTATTCTAATGCACTAGTGATTGGATTATGCTATTTCATCTTTTCTTAGCGGAGATGCTGTTCTGTAGACTGACCTCTGGAGCCAATATAGACACAAGTGTGACATTCGTTAATCTAAAGACTCTCAAGAGAGTAAAAAAAGGTATTAGATACAGGGCAGGCAAACACACCACAAATAAAGATCCAGGGTTTATGTGGACTTATAGAAGCTATTTTTAAATGAATCTGGCTGAGTCATTAAATTCCTTAGTCATGCAAAAAAAGAGGATGTCCAAATTTCAATCTGAAAGAATTTGGAGAATATGCCTCCCTTGAGGAGGTTTTCCTTCAGATCTCCCATTTTATCTAATATACATTTTATTTACTGTAAACAGAGAAGACTAGTATAGCAAAAGGAGAGGACTGTGACACTTACAAATTAAAAATGCACTATTCAGGATACAACAAATGTTAGCTTGCCTTGCACCCAAATATATGCATACTAAAATAGTGTAACCAATAACACATAAGATTTTTGTAACACTTTTTGTAATACCAGCAGAGCAATGTGGTGGCTAAAGGGGGGGAAATGGAAGACACTCGAATGATAAAAAAGGTGCCAAACAAAGAACAAGATAAGCACAAAGTACTGCAAATGGCCAGGACATCCCACCTAATACGCATGACTGGCAAAATCAAAAACAAGGTTAGCACTGTCAGGAGTAGATGAGAACCTCCTTTTCTGGCTGGTCAGATTGGGAGGGGCAAGTAGCATGAAACAAAAAGTATGGAAAGGAAAGACAAAATATCTATTATAGAAAAAAAACTCTAAAAATAAACTAACAGGAAATGTTTTGTTTACTATTCAAAAAGTTTCAGGCACCACAAAATGTGAACACAGATTTCTTTGCTACATGAGAACTCAAAAAATGCTTTATTTGGAGACCCAACTATGAAATACAATGTCCTTCATTAAGACAAGTGAAGTTTCAGATGTGTCTTGCTGAGCTTCTGTTTTATAAATCCTTCTGATCATTAAATGCAAATGTTACCAGAAATCACTGTAAGAGTGTCTGACTCAGCACCAGGTTACCTGCTGAGTGAATCGAAAGGATACTGCTTAAGTGTCTATATAGCTGAATCTTATAATCTACTCCTCTTTTTCTTTAAAACAACTAAAAGAATTGTGATAAGTTAGCTTGCATCTATGTAGTCTATCATGTAAGATTACTGGAAGTCTCCAAGTGATGAAGAATAGAAAGGTTCACAACAGGTTTATTAGTTGGGAAAATCAATCTTGTTAGTGGCACGCGCACTTACCTCAGTAACCTGTTCCTTGTTGTATAGGGGCTGTCTGCAAAACCCTGCGGTGCACTTACCTCTTTCTAGACATTTTATGATCCTGTGGTCTCAGATACTTGTGTTTGAAGATGCATTCCTGCTCAAATTGATGACAGAGTTCTGTTATAGAAGTAGTAGTGACTAGTAAAGTACTAGAGCAACCTTCAGGCATATTTGTTCTATGCATTTTAGGGTTTTTTCTCCTCTACATATGGTAAACAGTATAAAAACATTTTATCTGTGAAATCTTTTCAAACATAGCTGAAGCCAATAAAAATCACCTCTTTTGACTTCCATAGGCTTAGGGTCAATCTTTACACAGAAATGAACCCATGCCATATTACAAAGGAGGGTAAAAATTATTTGGACTGTGAAAATGGATGAACCTTTTGACTTTGTACTGCGTGAAAGAGTATATTCTCTTTATTTAAAATTTCCAGTTTAATTGTTTTTTGTTTCCTTTGTCCATTCTTCACACAGACAAAACACATACTCATCACCTGTGGTTATCAACTGCCAAAGCTGTGTTTTCTTTTAGCGCATTAATTATGGTCTCTCAGGCCAAGTACATTTATGAATATACATTAATATTAATTAATTTATCATCTATTTTATACACTGTTTACTCACTTGTTCCTTTAACAATATCTGCAACATATGCTGTATTTTAAAATGTATAACAAAAGTGTGAAATTAACGCATCAGCGCAATAAAAAAGACATACATTTGTCTTTGGTTCATTGTCCATCTTTAAATTTGAGTAGCTAATTTAATCAATTATACCTCTTTTTTCCTATTCTAATCTTTGACTTAGTGTGCAAGTTCTCTTTTTGTAGATGTTTGGTCCAACCTTCAGAGGAGTCTCAGTGATTTAGAAGCTCAATGGCTTGATTTACAAAGAAGGCTTAAGGTTTCAGCTGAGTAGCCAGCAGAATTTACACAAGCAGCTTAATAAATTGAATGTTAAACTCCTACTGAGAATCAACAAGCTTCCTGGAGAGACAATGCTGATCACATGAAATCTGGGGGGGAAAAAACTGAAATCCATCCATTCAGAAAGGGGACAAGTCAGTGCAATTTTTGCCAATATTGCAAGTGTTCATTCTATCTGTACATATCCCCAGTGATGTGCAAGTGAGATGTATTTGCACACATTGATGGAAGCAGGTTATGGATACATATTCTTGTTTTATCAAATTTCTTTATGAAGGAATGATATTATGTATTGTATGCAGTGTTTCCGAGTATATAAAGGGGAAAACACAATGTATTTTCCTTGGAGAATAGGATTTATGTGCTGCAAGTGTCTGATATGAAGTAATGGTTTTGTGAGGGATTACTGTCAATACTGCCTGTTTATGAATCAAAACCTATTCAGCAATCGTAAGCAGCTGGAAGCTGAACATCTGGGGCACGAGTCAGCAGAAAATTTTGCTACCTCTAGATACTGTCTTTGTAGGGGATCAGTTTATCTAGGTTGAAATACAGGCCAGCTGTGAAAAGCCAAATTGAGAAATAAACTTTCCTCAATGGAGCAAGGACAGCAACGATGACACAAATGGAAGTATAGAATCTGTTCCTCAAGAACTATTCCCTTTTCTTAATATGCATAGGTAGACAGAGACAAAAGAATTTTGCATATGCCGTCTATGGCACACACCAGTGCGCCATGGGCAAGAAGAAATGAGGGAGAAATGGAAAATAATCTTCTCAGGCAGTGGTCTATGTCTGTGGGTTTAGATTCTTCCCAAGTGCAGCTTCAAAACTGGGATTTGAGGACACTGCAAGTCATGTCACCGATACCCTTGAGGAGACATCCAGCTCTGCTTCCTAAATGGGTATGTGACTAAATGGGATTGGTCAGAGGAAGATATTTTATCAGAAATACAAAGTAATTTCTCCCCTAATTGCTAATCTATGCTAAGGAATTCAGTTTTCTCTCCAGGCAGTACAGGGATATGCCTCTTTCCTTTCTCTAAAAATGTGCCACAAAGTAATTTCAAGCTTTTCTGTTGAATTTGATGTGCTTTCAATTAGACCTTTTAAAAAGTGTATAACAGAGCTCTTAGCCAGTAATTCATGCTTCTTTTTACCATTAACAAATGAATGTTAGAAAAGACTCCAACTTTAATGTCTGCTGAACACTGGGTAGAGTAATGAGATTTCTCCAGATCCACTGCTAACTTCCACAGTCTGACCTCTTCCCCACTAGCATAACCATGGTATTATCAAGGTTATCTACTAAAACCAAGATCTTAATTTTGGCCACATGGAACGTTGGTTGACAAACCTAAAATGTTCAAACTGATGTTTTTGCATGCTAAGGCTCCTAAATTTAACATAGCTACAGATAGGTAAGATGAATCCTACACTGAGTCAAGAATTGGTGGACAGAAGAAAGGGGCTTAGAGGAAATAAGAAAATCAAACTGTCTTGGTGAGAAAGATAGTCTTGGATTTTCATGACCTTGTCATTCAGGAAGAAGGGAAGTCAGTGAGTTAAATGGTTTGAGAGTGGGAGAAAAACTAATTTTTCTCTCCCCTCTAAAGATTCCATAAGCTGGCAGTGCAAACAGATACAGGTGAGCAAGGAGTTTGAGACAAGCACTGGGCAAAAGCAATACTTAGATAAGTATTCTGATGGACAGAAAGAAACAGTAGAGGCTGATTATGAATTAAGGCTGTATGAAGGATAACTGCTTAAAGGCCAAGGTAAGAGAGTTAGAAGCAGCAATGAAGCCAATTGAGCAAGTGACTGGACACTAGGTCATGGGATGTGTGAAGGAGAAAGGATGACATTTAGACAGAGAGTTTGGAGCCCTGGCTAGGGAATCTGAAGGAAAGGAGAAGCTAGGACTTTTTGAACTAGAGAACTAATAAGTGGCCAAAGGAATAGCAAAGACTTGGTTATTTAGATGAAAAGAGTGAGCCTAAAATGAGCAGTTGCCTATGAGAGAGAGGCAATCCTGTATCAGGGACTAGTCTGAAAGGTCAGGCTTGAGGTAGGATACAGTATGCTCTACAGAACGCTCCTTCAAAGCTCAATGATGGCTCTGGGCACGTGGGTCCACACAGTGGAGGTAAAGCTTCTTGTCCTACTGACCGCTCCTCAAGGCATTAATGTTTCTCCACACAATGTAATTTTTATTTTCAGTTTACTTAGTGGGAAAAAGCTCTAGGAAAAATATAAGAGCAAAACTTGAGACTATGTTAATTCTAATATTCTCTAGCTTTCATGCACCCAGCTTTGCAACCTTATTTCAGGAAATTAATGGAATTGTTCTTCGATGTAATTATTTATTTGTAATAAGGCTGTGTAAGAGTTTATAAATTCTAATGTTAGTAAACAAAACTTACATTCCCTGCCCTGGGAAAAACAGGGGTTTATATTAACAGCTAGTGTTGCAACTTTTCGTTATGTCTTCTTGTTCATTAAGTCATTTTTCTTTACAGCTACTGCAACAGCAAATGGTTCTGTCATTAAGAGCTTCATAGAAATTTACTATGATTTTATTGAAATGGAAAAGAGGCAATGCTTTCAGACTTTAAAAAATTTCTTAATGCACTTCACTAATTTCTGCTTTATTTGAAAACTGCTCTTCATTATTAACGCAGCTTCCCCTGCCTAAAGTAATTCCTGTTATTGCCATCTCCATATTCCCAGCCATAGAATGGGTCTACTGGCTTGTCAGATTTAATCTCTAAAAAGCAGCAAAGTTATCAAAATCTGTCAAAAATATATGTGCATTAACATCTGATTTAGCCCAAGAAGGGAAGGAATGGAGTGTGAAGAGTATGGCTGAATAGACTAATGAAATTTTAATGGAACTTCAGTTCTATTTATTGGATCTGTATTTGTCACAAAGTTTATTTCTTTCCTTGTTTCAAAAATTGTCAGTTCAACAAAATTTTGACTGTCTGCCATACTACCTAGAGCAATTCAACTAAATAGCCTGCAGCCTCTGCAATTTTGCCATTCTCCAAAGAAAAAAAAAAAAAACACAAACCACCCCAACCCCCCCCAAAAATAAACAAACAAAAATCCTACCATATAATATGCAGTGAGAGGGAAAACATAAAATACAATTGTAAAGACTTCTATTACTGGAATTTTATGTTCTGGGAAGAGACTGGGAAACCCCAGTGAAGGTAACAAATTAGGTTAATGTGGTTAATCTATTTTTGTTAATATGACTAATTTCCATTTGTATTTCAATTACATACAAGGTTTCCAGCCATGGCTTGCTATCTTATCCCAGGCCTGGACGTTTCTGCTTCAGCTAACTTCCTTTCTAAGACAACGAGCAGCTGATAGGAAAGGGAATAAAAATCATAAACAGAAGGCACAGAATATCAGCGGGTAACAATCAAATAGTCTAGATGAGGTTCTGTATCAGATCACAGGAGGAAAACATTCCTATACCAAGAAACTAACAAAGCTCTGAGTTCAGTGCCTTAAATAAGATAGATGAGAGCAACATCAACGCTCATACTGAATCATTAAACATTACTCTATGTATATTTTTTCTCAGAATTAGAGCCTAAATAGTCACCTGCTTTCTTTCATAGTTTACAGTGTCTTTACAATGCAATAAGATAACATCATCTGTGTTTTATGCTCACAGATAAAGGGTAGAAAGAGTGAGATTTTGCATTATATCATGTAAGCAGAAACAGAAATTAATAACTTTTTTTACTGACCCAAATTCTTGAAATTGAAAATTAGTATTTTCTTGAGAACAGGAAAAAGAACCAAACCTGCAGATTTCTTAGCATACTGCCATCAATGTCTACCTAGAAATATCAATAATGAAACATTATAATGCTTCTGAATCTAGTTCTTATTTGGAGGACTTGTCCAAATGTATTTCTAAATGACTCTCCTCACTCTGTGACACACACTTGCACACACACAGTCACATCCCATGTATCTTTGCATTTCAGGGCTTTCTGGCATCCTCCATCCTAGTTTCTCGGGGCGGGGGGAGGAAAGACAATGAAAGATTATTTGAATGCTTTGTTCTTACAACTCCTGTATTGCATCTTCCTTTTATATGTTTTGATTCTATCTTATAAAAGCAAACAGTTTCAAAGAAAAGGGATTCAAAGATAAAAAAACCATGATTTTCACACTGCCCAGAATCTATTCCAAGTAGGCAGAAGTTGAAAGAAGGACTGATGTGTCACCATATGGGAAAGTGAGGAGATACTCAGGTGTCTCGTCACCAAAATGGGGTTTGAATCAGATCGTTTTAATTAGTAATCTTACTGTCTGGGTATTTGCTTCGTTTCTTAGTACAGAAAAAAATCACAGCAATTCAACAATCAATGCCAAAGATAGCATTTAAATACATAGAAAGAAAGAGAGTAATGACACATGTTTCAGTGACAAAAATGACATAGGACTTCCCTCCTGTTGTTGAATCTGGAGGGTTGTATCGGATGTTTGAAGAAAGCTCTTTCTGCTCGCACTCCCTGGAATATGGCACTCCCTGAAATATGCACCAGCAGATTCCATGGGATGATCGTGACTGTTTGGAGAAGGAAAATGAATTTTCGCTCCAACTGTACTTGTGTATGATTTTCATCCATGATTGGAGGAATATTGGGTGCTTTTTCTAATGACAAGGGCACATCCAGATGGGATGGACCAGACTTCCTAACACATTTATTTTGTGAGAATAGGAATGTATATCCAACAAATAGGTGAGCTACAGGACCTCTAAAACTCTTTGACTTTCAGTGATGGTGCTCCCCTCACCTTTCTGGTCTGGTCTCAGCTTGGTACCCCACTTCTAACACTGCTAAGTACAAAGTACAAATCCATTTACTTGAAGTTTCATTTCCTCTTAGGTGGTCTCAGAAGTAACACATGAAAATGTATGTAGGGGTTTCAGGGATACATATTATATAAAACTGTGTTACATGAAAGACCAGTAGATTGAGGTAAGCTGAGGTTTGCTCTGCTCTTTCCTTGCCCTCCTCACACAACTCAGTTGAGTAGGCAAATAATACAAGATTTGCCAATTCAGATCTACCCTCTCACAAACCTTGTAGATTCATTTGAGCAGCGGTGAGGGAAGGAGGCTGAGTGACTTTTCTTAAGCCTCCAAACAAAATTACTTCAAGCTTTTATAAAATGAGAGCTGTCTTCCAGTCTCAGAAGAATCAGGGTTCCCTCCCTGTCTGGAATGAGAGGAGTTCAAGGAGATGCAGTATTTTGGCATGATTTATGTATTCAGCACAGACATATGTCTGAGAAAGACTCTTCCAACCCAGCTTTGGACATTCTCCAAAGCCAGCTCCAGCAGAGATCAGGGTCTGACGGGGCCCAGAGCTTATGGCTTAGAGACAATTATTAGAAAAGCATGGGGTCCAGGAACAAATAGCTAAGGAGTGTGCTCATGGTCAGTGCCCTTTATTGTTTTCCCAGGCCAGCTTTCTCAGGCCTTGGGCAGACAGCCCTCCTTCCTAGGCAATGCCAAAATTGGACAAAAAGTTGGGTAGGATTCTTTCTTGGCTAAGGACAAGTGTTGACAGGGGCACAGTAATTTGGAAGACAAGAAAAAAGATTTCTTTCAGCACTGCCTGTCTTTCAGAGAGTATTTTGTCTCAGGATTCTGGCAGCCTACTTGTGGCTCCTTGCTAGGTATTCTGCAAAGCAGCAGGAGAAAAGGGTCCTTTCTGTAAAGACTTTTAGGTGACCACAGACTGCTGAGCACAGCACACTCTTCTTTATGGGTGGATTGAGACAGGCTTTTTCTTTGTCTATAAGGTTTGTGGAAAAGGCCAGTAAACCAATATTCCTTTACATCAACAAAACAGCAGGACTCCTTCCAATAGATGAGTCCCTGCAATCTGATGATTTGAGTCTTGTTTCCTGACTCATTGCTCTCTGTCCTGGCTTCCATACTCCTCTCTTCCCCCATCCTAAATAAGATGCTGTAACAACTCGCAGTTCTGGGTGCTGGAAGAAAAATTACATTTTTGGGCACACTTACGTGTTCATTACTAGACAAAAACACCTGGATCCAGTCATTTTCTAGGGAAGTGACATTAAATGGCCCTGTTCTGCTCTATGGAGGAGAGGCTGAGCCAGTGGAATTGGGTTCTCACTGCCCTTCCTTAAGCAGGCTACAAGGTATGGACATGGATGATTTGATGCAGAAGGCTGTTCCTGGGGGACTTCAAATCTGCCTCAGTTTTCATATATTTTCCCCATTTCTTTCACTGTGCAGTACCGGCAGATAATGAACTAATCCAGGCCTCTTTGGGGGTTACTGCTGCAGTCAGAATGGTCTCAAGCCATGGAATTTTACTTAATTTATTGCTAATCAACACAAATATCTGATGACTGATACTGGTATTGAGAAAAAGGAGGACACAAACTTTTAAAGAAAAACTAAGATGGACACCTATCCTTGCAACTCCTGAATTTCAGATTTCCTTAGTTTTGCTGCAAGTTACACTCAGTTCACCCAAATTCCTCCAGTGAGGCGAGTGACACACAAGGCAGAGGATGTGTACGACCCTCTCTCTGAGCTGCTCTTTGTCACTTACTGGTTTTCTACCATGTGCTGCTTACTGGTTTTCCTGTCGCAGTGGTCCTTAGTGTCCATGCCTCACTGTGTGACATCCATGGCCGCAGCTCCCAGGGGTTGTCGCTGCCTGGATCACCCACGGCGGCTCTCTGTCAGGGATGTTCCTGCCCCAGCAGTTGCTGTGACCAGCAACAGGCAGTTCATGGCTTCCTCCCACACGGAGCAGCACTGCAGCCCCCACGGCATTAACCTCATCACTTGTGCCCATGGCAGTGACGTGCCACCTGGAGAAAGCTGAGGTGCTTGTCCACATTGGCTGAGAGCTGAGATGCCCTGACTGAGTAGGTCCCTCTCTTATGATCCTCAGTTATGTGAATTAATGAGACGTATAGGACTTCCACAAAATTACAAATAGGCTCATAACAGACTTAAACTCACATTTTCCAATTTCAGCATTAGTCCCATATTTTCTCTCACATTATACATCTGCTCCCTGCAGAGAAGTTTAAGCAAATATTTTTGCTATGTTTGATTTTGCCCCTCTTATTTATTAATAAGATCAAATTTAATTTCTGAGGAGGTGGCATTTAAATATCATGTAATTTCAATATGTTTTCTGCTCTCAAGTTTTGATGCAATGGTATCTCTGTTGTGAATATCTATCCCCATAGACATTATTTTATTATACTTGTATGTTTTAATAGTCCAGACAACAGAAGCACAAAAAGCTATCTAGGTGCAATAAATTGAACAGATTAGTTGTAATGTTTTGTTATATTTAGTATTGCATAAAATAGATGTGCTTTATAGATTTAAATACAAATAGCTACTTAATTCATGCAAAGAACATTTTCTCTGTCTGTTTACTGGACAACAAATCATCAGACTAGCACTGTGCTTTGTGTTCTTAAAATCTTCTTTTAATTATTTTCTTTATTTAACTAGTCCTTTTGTGGAGTCCTCTTGTTGCAGACATCACAAGTCCTCTCATGGTGAGTTAACCACAGTTAATGGCCATATTCCCACCCAGCTGCCCGCTTATGCTCCCCTCCTCAGCAGGATAGTGGAGAAAATAGGATGAGAAAGCACGTGGGTTGAGATAAATAGAGGGACATCACTTTGCACTTACAGTCATGGGCAAAACAGGCTCAACTTGGGGAAAGTTAATTTAATTTGTTGCCAATTAAGCTAGATTTGGGCAGTAAGAAACAAAAACAAATATTAAACCACTGCTTTTCCTCTCTCAAGCTCAACTTCACTACAGTGCTTCTTCAGGCAGCAAAGGAGGAAAGGGAGAGGGTGGCCAGTCCACAGCAGCTCCTCGTGGCCTCTGACATTTTTCTCCTGCTCCAACATGGACCCTGCCCAGGCTGCAGTCTTGCAGGAAAGGATCTGCTCCAGCATAGGCTCTCCACGGGCAACAGTTCCTTCAGGAAATATCCATCTGCTCTGGCATGGGCTCTTCCACAGGCTGCAGGGGAATATCTCCCACGAGATGGAGCACCCTCTTCCACCTGCCCTGACCTTGGTATTCCTTCTGTTGTTCCTCACTCTTCTCCCTTTTCCTCTGCCTGTCCAGAACATCCTGCCCTTTCCTAAGCGTTTTTTTCCCCAGAGGCACCACCAGCATTGCTGGCTGAATCACCAGTGTCCTGTGGTGGGGCCACTGTGGAACAAGCTGTGCCCTGAGCCCTCCTCACAGGAGGTTCCCTTCAGCTCCCACCACCACCAAAAACCTCACTACGGCCACTCAACCATCTGTTGCTGTCATTTAAACAATAATGGCTGCACAATTTGTTACATCTACCTCAGCCTCTTTAGAGCGCTGCGGTCACATCCGTACAGCTTTTTGGTACAGCAGGACAAGCTGTTCCACCACTTCTTGTGCTTCACCATTGCCCAGCTTATGAGACTCCATGTTTTGTGGGTGGGAGGTTGCTTGCAGGCCCGGTGATCCCCCCAGAGTATTCACTGAAAGGAGCTCCACCTGCAGAAATCCTGCAGTGCCATTTGAAAGGTTGCCACATAATCATGCTGCTTGCTGCTGCCTCCAACCCTAGTACTTTATTAATTAGTGCTTTGGGAGAGCATTGGGACCCTGGCAGCTCTAAAGAAGCCATTTTGGAACTAGCTACTATTTCCAGCATTTCTTGTTCCATGTCTGGTTTAACACTTATTTATTAATTTTATTGTGTGTCCACAAGAACATTATGTTACATGTGAAAATATCACACTGAAGAGTATGAAAGTGTCTTGGGTATAAATGGCAATGTTTTGGGAGCACAGGGCTGCAAGACTGCCTGAGGTGGGAGGAGGCTGTGAGCTGCCCTGTGCCTGTCCCAGCCACCTCTGAAGTGGGTGAGAACACCCCCTCTAAAGCTTCACAGGAGTGCATGCTGCTGCTGCTTGGGTTTATTTAAGAAAGGGCAGTAACTGCTAGAGGGAGGAGGAAAAGTTGTGGGGTTTTGTTTGTTTATGGGGTGGGGTTTTTTGAGGAGGTGCACTATGCCAGGGGAGGGGTGCCCTCTGAGGGGACTGCAGGTGACTCACCTCAGGGTAGGGAGAACGTGAGGGATCGGGGCCCTGGGGGACCCCCAGCCTGGAGGTGGGGGAGCCCCTGAGGGACTGCATCTGCAAGGACAGACCCAGGCTGGCTGAGGGACTGTGGCCTGTGCTGGAGCAAGAAAAGCAAGGAGCAGTGGTGGAAAGGAGCGAGAAGGAAGAAGCAGCAGGTGGAAATGGTTATTTGCTGACCCTAATGTCCTGTGCTGCCCGTTGCCTCACAGAAAGGATGAGGAAGGCTGAGTGTAACTCGCAGTAAAAACAAGGCAAGTTAAAGCTAGAAGTGGGGAGGAGAGGAGAGGGTTTGGACTGGGGTTGAGCCTGTGGAGGAGGGGTCTGTCCTGAAGTGTTTATTTATTTGTTCCCCTCGATACCCAAATAAATAATAAACCTAACTACCAATTAATATTAACTTTTAAGTGAAATGCCCTGAGTTAAGAACGTATTGTCCACTGATAGAGTGTGTCAGCAGCACCAGCACCAGACATGGCCTGGGGTTGGAGTCTGCTGGTTTGCTAGGTGCAAACAGTGTGTAAACAGGTAGCAAACAGCTTTTCTGTGTTTATAATAAGGTTGTGACGATATTGAAAGTAGAGCTTGAAATGGCTGTACATTCAAACAGTTCTTAAACATGCTTCACAGAGACAAGGGGTGGAATATATTGGGCACAAATTGCAGGGTTTCAGTGGCAGGTGAGCTGTGAACTGCCCAGAGCTGGTCACAGCCACTTCCAGCACTCCCCACTGGGTGCCAAAACATGCAGCGGGATGAGCCCTTTTCATCAGATGTAGGGAGCAAGAGAATTCTCTTTATATGAGATACCACAGTCAGGGCTGACCATAAATTCTACTTTTGGAGATGTAGAGTGTGAGACGGTTTATTGGTTTTGTGGGATTTTTAGTATGTGTAGTGTGTTGTGTTTTGGGGAATTTTGTTTGGGTTTTCTTTGTGGTTTTTCTTGGGTTTGGTTGTTTGTTTTTTTTAAATCGGTTGGTACAGTTGCTGCCTCTGACCGATTTGAGAACAGCCGGTATTGTAAAAGTGGACAGCTGACTCGCTGTCCCCATGCTTCCTCAGCCCTGGCTTCAATTAGATAATTTTGGACCAATTAGTGGAACCCAGCAAATTGGAGGATGTCACAAGAACTGACCTGCGTGTTACCTTCTTATTTAGGATCTTTGCTATTGCATGAAAGGGTTAAAAAAGTGTCATAATTTTGTTTATCAAGTCTGACATGGTCATTTGTGATGTGGTGCTGTATCACCATGATTTGACTATACAGTCTGACATGGTCATTTCAGATTAAACATTGAATTAGTGTTGGGTTTTTAAAACTGGGCAGAAACATTGCTAGACTGTTAAATTTTGCATTCTGATAGGCTTATGCTTAAAGCTTTCTTATTGGGTAGCCTGCACTAAATTATTATTTTCTCCTTCAAATCCTTTCATACCTTATTGAGTGAATTATTTTCCAGGTGGGAAAACTAAACTGTGTGGAATATAATAAAGCTCCCAGATTGTCATTCTTATCAGTGCAAAAGTAAGTTATAATTTACACCAGATAGAAGAGGTTCAAAGAGGTTAGTAATAATACACTGGAACTTGATATATGTCATGCTAAAACCTCTTCCCCTCTTGTCTAATACCTGAAGCAATTTGGCCTCTGAGGTTCTATGCTTAGGGACTGTATCTGTGCTGGGTTATGTAGCAATTTGTGCATCTGCAAAATTTTGTACAGTGTGTTAAATTTTATCATTGCAAGAAAGCCATTTTCAACCAACAAGTTAATGAAATCTGTTTCTTGATACATAGAGTCAGATGGTAGCAAGGGGAAAAATTATTCCTTTTTTAAATCTCATAATTCTGAATATAAAATATGGAAGTTAAACTTTGTGTGTTATTTTGTAAAGTCTGTATTTCTTGAAAGGCGCGAGGAGGATCTTCATTTTTTTTGCTTTATCTTTTTCAACTTTATATATATGCATATACTGGAAGTAATTCTTAATTTTTTGAAAACTAAAGAACAGGTAGGAGATGAGAAAATGTCCTAGCAAGGCATTCAAGCAGTAGAAAACTAAACTGATCTTATTGTGTGCCGCGTTAGAGTTTCATAACAGTTACTACCTAATATT
Organism: Aramus guarauna; assembly: GCA_013400195.1. Lineage (NCBI taxonomy): Eukaryota > Metazoa > Chordata > Aves > Gruiformes > Aramidae > Aramus > Aramus guarauna. The sequence goes on from VXBL01004419.1 coordinate 460,719, forward strand.
TACCTTTATGCCTTCAAAAGCAGTGAAGGGTTTGGTTTGACTGAGTCACCAGTAATCTGAATTTTGAGAAACAATGCAATAGAAAGGGCAGCTTTCTTGAGTTGACTTCCAAATCCTCTGGAGGATGAGGAAAATAATGTACATATGTCGAATTGTCTGCCATGGGAGTTAAAACTAAGGATGAATCAAGTGCATTTTCTTTGTTGTGACAAATGTTTTTTACAAAGCTATTTAGGGTAAAGAGCTTTTTGCTTGTGGAAATCTATGGAAAAGAAAGGGTACACATAGTTTTCCCTGAAGTAAGACATTTTAACTATTTAAACTTAAAATATTTTTAATTTAAACAAGTATATATCCATTTGTAATCATAAATATGCTCTATAACTATACTTTACACAAAATTTCCACCACTTATTGCTATTATCAATATAAGACAAAAGTTGCAAAGAGATCTCTGATTCCTGAAACCACTGCCTCAATTTTCTGCAGGAGTACAGAGTAGGTGTTCCTGGAGGGAAAGGAAAGGAGGTTTTTTGCTCTGATCTGCAGTAGCTCCCACTGCCTTGCTGTGGTGCTGTCACCTGCATGGTCTTAAACTCCATCCCACAGCAAGTCTCCAGTTACCACAACTCCCTGTGCCAGGTTTAGGATGCTGAGTGATGACCTGTGCTATGAACAGGGGAGGAGGTGGTTGTGGCAGAAGCATGGGGGTAAGAGGTGATAAGAAACTGAAAGATCTGCTCAGGTAGTGCAGAGGTTCTATCCTGTCATCTAATCTAATGTGTTCCCTAGCCTATAACTTGACATGCACACACGCTCCATAAAATGGCCTAGATGAAGGGGCAAGAAGGAGTCTGAGCCATTCTCATTCAGATCTGTCCTGTGCTGTTTCTGTGAGTGCCTGTAAAACACAGAAATACCAAGATTATACTTGGATTCCTTAGCAGTGATTTAGATTCGAGTAGAGAAATTACTTTTAAACCTTATTGTGAGCCAACAGTCGGGATGATAATTTTTGTTGTTGTTCCACACCTTGCTCTGCTCAATCTCTTGCTCCTGTTGGAGTTGAGGAGCTGGGTATTTCTGATTCATCTGTCACTTTGTCAGAGTGGTATTTTTATTATTTTTTTTAAGATACAACTTTTTTCCTTCAAAACTACTGCCTTTCATAAGCAGTCAAAATCTGCCATATATTTGGATATTCAAATCCCATTTCCAAAGCTAGTGTGTTGTGGTTTGAGGCATTCTTTGCTCTCAGACATGATATATTGTCAGCCTCGTTACTAGAGTGACTGAAAGCTACAGCACAATGATATGAATATAATGTTTCTACAGGCATGAAACTTAATAGAGTGCTAACTGGAAAAAGCATTAACATAAAGTTGAAGAGCAGCAGTTATGAGTTGGATGTTTGAGGTTCAGATTCAGCTACATGCTCCATGAGCTAAAGTTTTCTGCTTTAGGCTTTTACACAAGATAATGCAGTATTGTTGAATTGCCTATGTTCAAAATGTGTACGTGGAGGGGCTCATAATTTGTCCTCTATACTTTTGACTGATAAAACTGTCTCAAGGGGGAAAATTAGAGCTGAAGATTTCAGTGAGGAAACCTAAATACAATAAAACTTGGGACTTTAATCCAATATCCATTGAAGTTAATGGAGAAATATTGTCTTCATGAGTGGATGTGGAATTACTGATGTATACTTTTACTGTGAAAGCTCAGCAAATTTAATATTGATTTTATGCATCGGTGTGTTACGGGCCAGGTTTAGCAGAGGTTAGTTGTGGTTCTGTCAGGTGGAAAACAGTGGTTCATATATACCAAAGTTGGTTTCTTAAACAAACATTGGTCACTGCATTTCGTCTACTTGTTGATTTTATTTTATTTTTTTATAATCCTGTGGAAGACTGTATTTCTGTACAGATTTCAGATTTTGTTTTTACTAACATTACTATCTAGGGTCATGAATCCTAGAAATGCCTGCCTTTCTAGTAAGGTGCAGCTCAGCATGACTTTTTTCTGAATGTTAAATCTTTTACTTTTTTCTGATAGTTAATTTTTTTTTAATTTACTTATTTTTTTTCCTCTCAATAGAAGACTCCATCCTGTTGCTCAGGGAAGGTTGAGGGTAGGAGATGGGGAAGCAGCTTGAGCCAAGCAGTTATTGGAGCTTTTCAGCAAGACAGAATGTACTTTCCTCAACAATATTTCAGTCTTCTTTCTAGAAGTGACAAAGCAAAGAATGCATATGTATGTGCTGCTACTTAAAATACAAATATGAGAAGAGAATCTTCTTAAATTGTGGTTTTGCTTTTTAATGCTAAATTGTGGCACTCATAAGCCTCAGGCCTTGTATCTATTCCTGGCTGTGGTAGGGGGACTGCCTCATTGTCTGACTATTAGACCTTTTTCACTACTTCTTTTTTTTTTTTTTCTTGGGGAAAAAAATCCGTCTTCCACCTTTTAGATAGGTTATCAGAGCAGAAAATATCTCTTTACTATTTTATATGTGTAATTGATATACCTAACAGAACTGGGCTAAAACCTCAGATGAAATCTTGGATCCCAGCTAATCCCCTGGGTTTTTTAGAAGGAATATGCTTTTCATAAAGGCCTTGGATTTTTTTTTCAGAATTTTTCAGATTCTTTCCATCTGTTTTTGGCCGGTATGGATATAAAATCTTGTTCTGCATTAGCGTATGTTTTACTTCTTGGATGTTTCTTTACAGAAAACATTAATGTACCATGCAACTTGTAATCAGATTTTACACTGTTATTGCTGTGTTTTTTGTAGAATACAATTTCTACTAAAATATGAATGATTAACTCGGTAATAATGCTTGTTTTAACACAAAAATGTGGCATATTCCATCACTGAAGTATCTTGCTTTGCTGATGAGCAGGTTTCAGTGAAAAATAGTTTGAAACGTGGAAACATGCAAGCTTTAGAGTTATTTACTGTTCAAGAACGTGGGTGTATCATGGTCAATCTTAGAAGCCTTCAACTATGGTGAGCTCTGTTAAGTACTTCATGACATCATCTCGATTATTGACTTGCTATTTTTGTCTTCTCACCTAATTTTTGGTGCTGGGAGTTTTGTTAGATCTATTAGTTTACTCTCCAGGGAGTGATAAGCAGCAAATTCCTGTTGGAATGAGTTCTGTGTGGCCAAGGCTACTGACTGGTGCAGCAGGAGCATCAGCGGATCTATAACCAGGGAGTTTAACTTGTGAATTAATATTAAGATACAGAAACCTCTAGTTCTTCTATATACAGCATACCGCTAACTAACCCTGTTGCTGTGACGACAACCAGAAAACATTTACACTGATCTAGAGATGCAAGAACCACTTTTGTAGAATAGTGTTGCAGGAACACTGGTCGTGATTCTGGCCAGCCTGAAGTGCCAGCCCCAAGATGTCCACAATCCAGTACTGTGCAAGCAAGCAGATCAAGACAGGTGCTGAGCTCTGGGAAGGAAGAAAGTAAAAGCTGAAGTCATGACTTCACTTTACCAGTGTGTGCTGTAATTGTTTATTTTCTTAACAATAGCGCTGTCGTGGTTGATGGATTAGGACTGACAGGCTCTCAAACAATCTATCCACCTTTATGCCCTTATCACTAGAGTATCTGAGCCTAGTCCATTAAATACTGTCCATGTTCTCTCTTCCCCACTCCCTACTGTATCCAAAGAAGGCTGGGGGATTGCTCTGCTCTTTCTAAATGAAAAGATTTGATGGAAACTGCTGAACTTGCAGGAAATCTTGGTCAGGCTTTTCATTTGGCTCTTGGTGTGAGCTCAGAGTTTGCTTTTATTCCTTCTGGCTCAGAAACTTCTGTTTGATCCATTTACTACAGAAGTTTTTGCTCCAGCCATCATGACTTGCCCTAGAAATTCCAGATTCCTAGCAAAGAAGTAAGAATGCTTTCTTTAAAAAATTGTGAAAATCAGACCAGTATTCTGGCCAAGGTTCAGTAAGGAAGTAGCTGCACAGAACAGCATCACGTACACCTGGGCATCCATGTACCTCCACTAACAAGACGTTACTTGTTGAAAAAATAAACTAGTATCTTAAGGACATGCAGATTTTTGTCTAGCTAAATAAAGTGAAGCTACTGAAAGGATTTGAAATTGGCCACAGTGGTCTTTGCTCTACCTGGAGAGGAATGACATCGAGATACAGGAACTGATTGGTAAAGAAACAGAAGACCACTAAGCTTAGTGTTTCAAATAAGGCATTTATAACCAAATTAGAGAAAGATGAGCTAAAGGACAGATGGAGGTGACAAGAGTCAGCAGAACAATGCAATGGGAAGAGAGGTACCTTGACGTGACATAATAGCTTGGGGATCATTCGGAGCGTGTATGTCACTGCAGTTCATGAAGATGTTATGCGTTCAGATTTCTTAAAGATTTTTTGGACAGAATGTAAATGACAGAGGCCTAAAACCACTAACCTGGTTTAATTCCACATACTCAAATTATGAGAATTGAAAGGAAAGTATGAATTCCCCATAATAAACTTAAGTTATTTTAAGTCTTAGCACATTTCTATTCTTAAAGTGAACTTTGTTGTAGTTAAATAGTTCTTAATATTCCTTCTTCTTGTAAAATGCCTCCTGTCACCAGTGAGTGACAGTTAAACCAAAAATGGGTGATGCAATCAGACAAGCCACAGTACTGAAGCAGTGTTTTTCCTGCCTGAGACTTGTTGAGTGCTTGAGGTTCAGCCACTGCTCTTAAACAACTAAAAGAAGAGTGAAGCTGATACCAATACAACAACTAATTTCTGAAGAGTTTATCTGATGCACTGCAAAGTGAACAGAAAAACTTAATATTGCAACGATATGTCTGAAGTATCACTTTATTTTCTTTATCATTTTGTACATAGTTATTAAAACCCTAAGAATCTTTAGCTGTAAGGATTTACTCTTCCCAATAGTCAGGCATTGCTTCATGTCATCAGCCACCCTTTTGGTGGGCTAAGCATGGCTAACAGGTTAGTTGCTTGTTGCTTATTTGGCTGATATTTTGCTCCTGTGCCAGACTTTACTTGGATATTTAAACTACAGTCTTTTTCCAGGTTGCTACATCTTTCTCTCTGCATGGTGCTATTAATAGAATACTCATTTGTTATGTGCCATTTTCATAATTGTCTCAAGTTCATAGTATTAGTTATACTCGCCTCATTTGGGTTTTGCCTTGCCTGGCTGGAACATCTTTAATGTGGAATTTGTGGTTCAGAGCAAGCACAGACCAAGTTATCAAGTTACCTAGAGAACACCAGCATCTTAATCTCTTAAAATTTGATATAAAGTGAGGTATAGACCATGCACTTAGGAGTGTGAAATCTAAACAGACAAGATAAGACATGGAGGCTCAGAGCAGAAGTGACTGGACTGAGAATAGAACAGAAATAGCACAATTAGTGAGCTTTCTGTAAAAAGGAGAAAGTAGATGAAAGCTGCCTCAATGAGAGGTTTGGGGTTTGTTCTTTTTAAAAAACAGAAGTGCTATAAGTGAGGGATACTTGCATGTATATGAACGGACAGGGTGTCAGTAAGTGGTTCTAAATAATGTAGTTTTCTTAGTGGATTTTTAGCACCAATAATTCTTATGCCTTGTTTTATTCATGAAATGACAAAGGCACTCAAGGACTAGGCTTTTGCTAATGTAGATATCAGCAAAGGGTTTACTCTTCTCTTCTTGTGTTCCCTGAATGCAGAAGGTTTTACAGTGCTGAGTGTACATGTCTTCTGGATACATTAAAAAGTTGTGTTTTGGGTTTTGGTTTGGTTTTTGGTGTTGTGGTTTTTTTCTGTTAGGGCCTTCAAAATACTTCATTTGAGCACATACACTCTAGTAGCTACATAAAAATCCGAGGAACGTTGTGATAAGAAAGATGGGAATACACTGCAATAAAACAGACTTACTTGTTTGACCTTTGATTCATTTAGATCTGTGCCCAGGGCCAAATCACTTCTTCCACACAAACTTCTGCCACTGACTCTTTACAAGTGACAGAAATGTATTTGCTCAGGAAGGAAATCTGTGGTTTGGAGATTAAAAATGGAAGATAGCCATATAAGCCTAGTGTGTCCTACCGTGTTTCTCTTCTTTGCCACCCCTGCCCCTTAAGAAGTCTTTAAATAAAGCAAGTTGTGGGTTGGTTTTGGTTTTTCAGTTGCTCAGATCTTTGGAACACAGCCCTGTATTGTGGGTATTCAGCATCAGTGTTGTGTCGCTGACATTGGTTTATAGTTAAAGAGCAGGTTAGTAAGGAATTTGCAATGGACAGCATACATGAAAAGGTCACGAGCTGAGTTATAAAGGAGGGAAGAGTAGCATGCATAGCTGACAGAAAGGCAGCTCCACATTTGAGGCTACAGTTTCCCAGTAGCTCGGTTAATTGGGAAACAGAATGAATTCTATGTTGTGACAGACTTTGGGGTTTGAAAGCTTGTCTGCGTGCCTATTAGAAGTAATCTGCCAGTGTGAAGTCTATGAGAGTGTCTTTTTTTTCAGAGGGGGGAAAAAGAAATTATTTGGGATTGATCGAAACATTATAGTAGGTGGGGGGAGATCTAAGTATCCTTGTTTATACTGTAATCCAAACAATCATAAATAAAAAATAAACTCAGAACAAAAATTGAAGTGTTTCACTTCTGGGAATTTGAAATGCTTCACTCCAGTGCATGTAAATGTTACCTGGTTTTATTTTAAAACACACTTTTGCTGAAACTGGCACTCATTTGCAAAGTCTGTATTTTTCAGTGCTTTGTTTGTGACAAAGTGGATCACTCCCCCCCACCCTTAACCAGCTTTACATGGAAATTTGTTCATGTTGTATCAGGCCTAGATATCCTTTTAGAGACTTTAGAGAACATGTGTAAACTGTGATAACACCTGACGGCTGTACTTGAACAGTAATGTGGCAGAAGATGTGTAAGTGAAACAGAACAAGGGCAGGACTGTCCCAAGAGCTTGCATTCAGGAGAATGTAAGAGGCATGAGCGTGGTGAAGTAAGTCTGTTACCAGAATAGTCACAGCTACTGATTTTTGAACCTTGCTCACAAATGGTGTCTGCAGAACTAAGTTGGGTTTTGGTGGGGGATTTTTTTTTTTTTTTCCTAATTTGTTTTGTGCTTTTGGGGTTTTTTAGTAGAGGGAGATCAGAACAAGAAAATCCATCCAAAATGCATGGCTCTGCAGCATCCAATCCACCTTTAAAAAAACAACCAACAAAAAAAAAAAAAACAAAAAAAAACAAAAAAACACCAAAAGAAAAAAAGAAAAAACTAAACTAAAAAAA
>VXBL01004419.1:468069-530197 GCA_013400195.1 Aramus guarauna
AGGCAAGCCATAACTTTAGGTGACTTCTGACTTTCCTTTTGTTAAAGAAAAGAAGCCAAAGCTGTGACCGTGTGCAATGTGTATAATTATTTAAACGGCAGCTTGAGCTTTAGTAAATAGACTTACATGTAAATACCATTATTAAGAATTTAAGCAGCTCAGACAATAATTATATTAAATATGCTCTTGTATTTAAAAAAAAAAAAATCATGTGTTACTTTCTGCCTGTTGAAAAGGAAAAGTTGACTACTAACTTTCAGCAATAGATGTCCCTGGTTTTTGTAAGCAAGATCCAGTAAAGCAATGCTGAACACTGCTATGCCTAACTTTTATTCACCGGTCTCTAAAGTGAGATTTACAATGCATATAAATCCCTTATTCAGTTGAGTGGGGAGGTACTTGCATACGTAAAACAAGCTTCACAACACCACAGCAAAATGAGTAGAAATGCAGATAGAGCAATAGAATTTGTTCAGTGAGAGACAGAAGACAGTGTGTTAAATATTAAACACATGAGTAAGCAGGAAATTGTAGGTCAGGTACATGTGTTTGGTAAAAAAACAAACAACCCAAAGAGACTTATGTGCTTCCCAAAGCTAGAAATTTAAATAATCCTATTGGTTGTAACTAATTGGTACACTCCTTTAAGAAGCCCATGTGACCTGAAAATATTAGTCCTCCTGCTCATCTCTTAACTCACCAATACTAGTTAGCTACTTAAATAGCTGACAGGGAGGTGAGAGAGTAGCATGTTAGAGAACACATTGGCTGGAAATACCTTCCACGCTTTTTAATAAAACTGGATTACAGTGCAGCCAACAGTGCAAGGATCACGGTGCCATAAAAGTACCAAAAAGTAGCATAATGATCCTGTGGTATAGGTGTTACAATATTTACCTGTGACAGTGTGCTGTCTAGCATCTGTTCTAGAGTAATCTAAAGGCCTTCTAATGTAACTGTTAAATGCCCTGGGGGAGGAAAACCTGAAATCTGCAACCTGTTACATTTTCTTCTGAGGGAATGAATGAACCAAAGAGAAGTGCAGAACTGTTGCAGTTGGTAGATGCCTCTTGATCGTGTAGTCGCACTCTTGTGCTCAATGCAAGGTCACCTAGAGCAAGTTGGTCAAGGTCATGTCAAGCTGGGTTTTGAGTATCTCAAAGGATGGAGACTCCAGAAAGTCTCTGGGCAAACATGTTCCGGTGTTCAGTCATCCTCACAGTGAAAAGTGTTTGGGTTTTTTTTGTCATGTTTGAATCCTCAACCAAGTCTTTTGTACACCATGGATTGTACAGAGAGAAAACTTTACTGTGAATATATCAGTAAGATTGCCTACTCATTACCGTGACTAATGCAAACTGAGCAATTAGTCAAGATATGAGTCAGGCCTTTTTCTTTGCTATATTAATCAATTGTTACATCTGGGCTGAACTTTTCAGCCAAAAAGACTATGCAGAAAACTGCAAATTCAAATTGATAAAGAAATAACAGAACTTCCATGTCAGTGCTGACAAGTAATTTCAATTAGAAAATATGACCTTAAGAAAATCTGACATAAATTGAAGTATTTAATTTCATCTCATCTGAACTGCAAGGTTTTCAGCTTTATTAATCTAACTTTTTAATGATATAAAGCCTCTCTTTTGGTCCTCAAACTTCTAGTAAATATTAGCACTGTGAAAAAAAATCAGGTATTTTTGCAACTACATTAACTATTTCATTGTAAAAGATCTATCTTACTTGCCTTAAAGTCCTGTTACAGTACTGATCAGTTTGAAGAACTGATTGATATTTTTAAAAAATTGATCAGTATCATTAGTCAGTATTGTGGCAATGTCTCTTAGTCCTCATGGAATTGGTCTCTGTTATGCTAGATATTGTTCATTCACAGAAAAATAAAAGGAGAGCAGAACCTGTTGCACCAAAGATATGACAGTCTGTGTTCCTTGGTAGGATGATGGAAAGGTCTGTAGTGACCTCTTAAAAATAATTAAAAAAAAGAAAAGAAAAAAAAAATATGCCCCTGCCCCATTCCTCCCTCTGTCTCTCAGCTTCTTATTGCTGAGCAGACATCATATGGTGTGGAATAGCCCTTTGGTCACTTTGGGTCAGCTGCCCTGTCTTTGTCCCCTCCCAAGATCTTGCCCACCCTCAGCCTGCTGCTGAGCAGAGGGAAGAAATGTTGGAGAGACAGCCTGGATGTGTGCCGGTGCTGCTCAGTAGTAGCCAAAACACTGGTGTGTTACCAACACCTTGCTGGTGTTGGTACCGATACGCAGCACAGCACTGTGAGGGCTGCTATGGCGAGAATTGACTCCATCTCAGGCAGACCCAATACAGTAGAGTATAACTGGTGAATTTGTGTTGATGAAACCATGGCCTTGATCCTTTATATTTAAATGGAAACCCCACTATGCGTAGAAACAAGAACATTTAAATGATCAGGAAATTTTCCTGGAAAAGTATGTAACTGATAATGTAGCCAGAATGCAAGGACCCTTAATCAAAGTAACTGACAGCTTCCTCTCCTGGTTCTTTTTTGAAACTGTTTGCTGTGTTTCTGTGCCCATCTATTGTTTGAACTGTCATCCTTCTTCTGAGGTGATCTTTTTATCTCCACTGGTGGCTGACTTGGTTTCTTTGCAAGTGCCAGTGTGCTTGCCTGAAGAAAAAGCCCCAGGGGAGGGAGGGGGAATGAGTTGACCGAGAGAGTTTTGAGATGTGTGGCTGGGCCTGTGAAGTGCTCTTACTGTCAGGCTGCCTGCTGGGATGCCCTCCCTTCTGAAGGAGTGTGCATGAAGTAGCAGAATCAAAATCAGCAGGACTGAGGTAGAAAGGAAAATGTGCAGCTAACCTGGACTTTCCATCTTCTTTGCAATCATCCCCTCCGCATCTGTCCATGCGGTTCAATCCTGTTTTAGCTATTTATGGATTAGCTGGAAGCTGCAATTACCAAAATTCCTGAACAAATTGAATTGGTTTGTTTACCCAGTCTAGATTACCTTAATTTCCTGATAATTTTTTGTGACTCAGGCCTTATCTTTCCTTTGGCTTCTGGCTCATTGACAAACCACAGCAACTCACTGTAAGCTTAAAAGAAATATTACAATCCCTATTGCTAACTGCACCTTTCACTTCCCAAGCTATTTCTCCTGTGATGGTTCCTGCACGTACTTGTAACAACCTGTACTCATGTAGAAAACTTCTGAATGGGTATTACCCAGGATCTTCACTTTCTCTCTGTACAGGCATCTGCTGCTTATGGTTTGCTGTTAAGTGACCCCTGACATCTGATATAGCCATAGGCATTGCACTTTTTGATACACAAAACTTGCCGTTTAGTAATAAAATCAGCAAGTATCCTATGAAATACCTGTCCATGTGATGGCTGATTATAAGCTGCTTTCACACAGAGGTACAAGAAAATGTTTGGGAAGGTACTATGACATGACCTGTTCGCAGAGGGGGTTTCTGCTAAATCTCCATTAAAATTAGCTTAAGCCCAAAAGCATGTCAGTTCATAATCTTCTTGAAACTCTTGTCATCTCTTTTTAATATTTATAACTCTCAGAATTTAAATGGATAACAGGAATACTCAATCTTTTTTTTAATCCAGTTAAACCTAACAATATCTTGTGGCAAAGAGTTCCACAACTGAGCATTCTGTTATGAAGTACTCACTTTTAATCAATTCTAAAATTGCCCATATGAGAGCTTTTTGTTTGTTTGCAAAGATTTTTGGATTAAGGATGAACCTGGAACAAAGCCTAACATCAGATAAAATGAGCAAGTTGAGTTCTGAATCAAGATCTGTGGCTACTCTTTTTTGCATAAACATTTGGTCTTTTTAAATGCTTATTTCAGCTGATGTTTTCAGACTTTCTTGGCTCATTCATCACCACGAAAAATCTTCCAAGAAGGGCAAAAAAGAAGGAGCGAGGGGGGGAGAAATGCTAGAAGGGAACTTACAAATGGGCAAGAGGGGAGAGATGTTAAAAGGCATCCTCCCATTTCTTGCTATGGAAAGGAAAGGTCAAACAGAAGATATCATTTTGTCTGGTTATACCTGTCTTATTCCTCAGGGTGTTCTTATCTTGTAACGCTCTCACTTCTCAGCTACAAAAGCAGTTGGTAACCATAGTTAATGTGTTAAACTCAAGCTAAAGAGTATGAAGGAAGCTGCATGTTTCAATAGTGTCAGGAATCTTTGGGGAAAAAAAAACTACTTTATTCCGTTAAGCCTTTGTATAGGGCTGCAGGAGGGAGTGAGAGTAGGGGCAGTGCATCCTGTAGGGTTAGTGCTGAGCATAACCTGCGGAGGAAGAGCACTGTCAGAACAAAGACCACAGTGTCAGAGGTGGGAGCACGTGCCATTTTCCTTTGGCCAGTGTTACATCTGCTTTGAAGTTAGAGCTACATTACTACCAAATATTCTTTTAAGATTTATAGGATGTAAAGAACACAATTTGAAGCAAAAGTAATTGCACTGCTGTCTTCAGATAATATTTCAGTGAGGGTATCTGGGTGAGATACCTTTTTTACTGATACTGTATCGTTGTATACTTGTGTTTGAATGCAAATACTTCATTTTCAAATGTAAAGTGAAGTCTCAAACTGTAGTTCTGTGTATCCATGCTTCTTAGAGTCCTCATTTTGATTGACTCTTCAGAAAATTTTTATCTAATGTACATAGAATATATTCCCTAAATGAGATGTTAATTGAGTTTGGTTGAGTTCCTGACCAAGATGCTCGGATGTATAGAGATCCTGGAAGATTCTGGAAGAAGGGTGTTACAGAAGGATGGGTGGGTGTGCATGTTTATAGGTAGATATATAAAATGTGTATGTATGAATGGTTTTATTTTTTTAAGGTAGGCTATAATGCCATCCCTATTTGAAATGAAATCATAACATAGTTACTGGATGCTTGTATAAAGTCTATCTCTTCATATATGAGAGGATAATAGAAACTTTGAAGGCATTTTCTGCTGCATAAGTGACAGTTATGGGTGTAAATCATGAATTTTAAGCTTGGGTTTTCTTTTGCATAAGTTCCTATACTATGCTGATACCTCTTGTATCTAAGTGACTTACCATAGTTGAAACAACATTATTGACATTGTATACCTATTGTCTCCTCTTTTATGGAGAAAAGTGCTTGCAGTGGAGTATTGTTTTTTGATACAGTTTTAAGTATGCAGTTTTAATGTTATATACCTCTACCCAGAGCAGAAAGTGATGAGAACTGATTATTAGATGTCTACATGCTAGTTTGGGATAACATGGGGTGCTCTCTTCATTTAAGTTGACCTGGCAAATGGTCCTGGGAGCACTAGTTAGTAATTGTAAGGTGCTTTGGCCTTGGAAAATAGGTGGTATAGCGATTACAGCTGACAAAAAAAAAAAAAAAAAATCTATCAATCAAAATAGTTAAAGCCGTGTGAATGGTATCCTTTAAGTAATGCAAAATAGATAGAGATAAAAAAACCTATACAGACTACAACAACTTACACAGAAATTACAAATTATCAGAGAATGTCCCTGTGTGTATTTTGAACAAGTGACATTAACAACCAAGCCCAAAGACTTCCAATCCTTCATGCCTGGTGCACTTGTACAAACATATCACCATTTCCCAGGCTGGAAGGAGTCGTGTATAATTCCCTTGTGTTTTTTCAGTGTTCATGTGTTTTTACAAATCTTTTGTTGATCCCACTGTATTGATTTGATTAGTTTCATCCTTCTAAGGGCTGCCCTTTTGTTTCTGTCTTCCTTTGGCAAACCAGATATTAATTCATACCATTTTCATCCTGTCACTGATTAACTGTTTTTCTCAAAGATCATTCAAGCATACTGTAGTATAGTATAGCACTTTCATAACTGCTTTTTCTGGATTGCCTCTTCTCTGGGGCGTGTATCCTATTTGTATTTTTTTTTAAATATCCAAACTACTCCATTTGGTGGATCTGTTTATGATTAGATACTTTTGCATTTTTCTGTGTTATGAATATTGAAAGAAGATAAAACCAAAAGAAAAAGGATATAGGTTTTTTGTTTTTTTTTTTAATCCTGTATTTTCCCTACTCTACTGTTATTTGTGTAAATAAACAGTGAAATAATAGTAGTCCTGTACCCATGAAGGAATACAGGTTGGGAAAGAGCAGAGTAGCACAGAAACAGTTGTCCTTAAGCCCTTCCAAGATATGTTTACTTAACTCTGTAATGGAAGCAGAATATGTGATTGGCAAATTGAAAAGTAAGGTAGCTAGACTGTGTTATGAGAGGAAGAGATGGAAGCAATTTTACATTAGTACCTCTAAGTTCTGGAAATTACTTACTTGATTATATTCTATTGCTGGTTATGGCACAATCTGTTTATTAAATACTATAAAGTGCAAAGAGTTCTGCCATTATCCAGGTGTTTTCAGAACTCAAGCTTAGTATTAAAGTCTGCTCATTGATTTCCAGGGTCAAATCTAAATACCCTCTGGGCTGTTTTCAATATCTATTTGTATTTTAATGTTCAGTTAATAGAACCTATTTTAAGGCTTACAGCAGATTTCATATTTGGCTTGTTCCCAGTTCCAAGTCTTCAAAGGATTACCCTGGGCAACAGCTATCATATCCATCAGGAGCAGAATGAAGGGAATCTGTGTTATCCTGGTTGTTCATGAAGACGTTGCTTTTGTGCTCTGTAAAGGCACGAGCTCATACCTCCTTTTCTATGAGAGCATTAGTAAAGTCTCTTATACCATCTCTTCAAGAAACTTGTACAACTTTTTTGAGAGTTAACCTTTCTGAAAAATACAGGTGAAAATGAGCAACATGATAAGAATTTACTAAGGAGATAGAATTAATGGTGACATAAGCTTTTTCTTGGAGAAGACATGTAGGAGGAGACATTGTGAGGTACACAGCTGGAGACACGTTCTTGGAAGGACACACTCAATGCTGGAGCAGGGATAGCTTGGATGGTAACTGTGACTAAGGGTGACACATGCTGTAGCAGGAACTACCCTGAGGGGCTGTGGGTGACTTAGACTAGAGCAGAAGACAACAATTTAGAAGTAAAGAGCAGTGGTGGAAAACAAGTCAGAAGCAAGGAATGGCAGAAAGCAACCATTATGCACTGACCCCAACCTCTTGAACCTGCCCATTGCCACACTGTGGGGCTTAGGACTGAATGTAACACATGGCAAAAACAATGAGGTGGAGACTGAGAAGGCGAGAGCCGAGGTGTAGTGGAGTCTGGGGAGAAGGTCTTTTCCTACATGTCTGTTTAATTGTGGTTTGTTTGGTTGTTGGGTTTCTTAATTTGTTGTTGGTTTGTTTTTTTTTTTTAACTTGATACCAGACTCAGTAATCAAAGGTCTGTGTTGATTGGCAATAAATTACTTGACTCCCTAGTCAAGACCGTTTAGCTTGTGACAAATGTATAAGGAGTGTCTGCACATTCCTTTAGATTTAACTATTAACTCCAGGCTTTCTGTGCAATTGCAGGACAAGCTTGAATCCCAGAGCATTGGTATCTTGCAGACATTTCTTTCTTCACTGTGTCCAGGGATGTATTTTTGAGACTCTAGGTTTTATATATCTCTGTATTTTCCTATTTCTTTTTTGTGCTACAACAGGAAAATTTCCAGTGGATCCAGTTTTTTTTTGAATCCTGTTTCCAAAAACCCACAGTTAGGAGTGGATGGTTTTGGTCCCTCTTCACCACCTCTCCACTCCTCCCTTCATAGTTTTCCAGGCCTAGAAAATAGCATTTGAAGTAAATATCACCTTACTGTGATATTGTTATAATAACCCTTCTGAGATGGAATGCAAGAGGCTCTTTTCCCTTCAGTGTAGGAGGGAGGGATGTGTGGACATCTTAAAGGGAGACTTCTGTTATATAGGATTCTGAAAGATTTCACTGTGATATGGGATGGCTCTCTTCCCCTTAAACATTGATTGATTTGTTTGCTTGCCTTGAGTGCCAAAAGGGAGAACACAGAACTGATGCGGAATTGCAGAGTTTTTATCATGAAGCACTGCAAGCTAGGTGAATAACAACTTTCTGCGTTTGCTAGCTGCTTGTGAGGTAAAACCGCATAACCTGCATCTAGTTAGTGATGTTGACCTTGGGTCCGCAACACCACCTAATAACTTTCAGTTGACTGGTGACAAATACAAGACTGGAATGTTTGGTCTTGGACTTTGTTTCAAGAAAAATCATTTCTCAAGCAACATTTTTAAGCTTTTGAATTTTTGCCATATTCCATTGTACTTTCCTTTGTGTAGCCCTGGCTCTAAGCGTGGTTTTTAATATCTGGTCTGCGGTCTTTTGTTGCATATACCTCCTCTATAGTTGGCATGAAGAAATTTTTTAAAAGCTGACTTTAATTTACTGATGCTGCATTGCCCAGATCAATATTATTGCATTTGGAAAGGCTATCCTGCGATTAGATTTACCAACCAGAAAATGGGGACCACTAAAAGGCTTGACTTCAGTTCACATTTCTAATAAATCTTCTACAAGTATATATTATGATGCAGCAATTTTTTGTTCTTTTGAAGTAGTAAAGAGATTTTCTAGTATTTCACAAGGGCCACTCTATCATTGCCATATATGATCCTGTAGCCCACCTTATATTGTGTGTGTCTTGCACTGATTTAGAGCTAAATACTTTCCAGCTTACTCATGCAAACGGATCAGAGAGGTGTAATGGGACTGCCCAGGAATGAAGCAAGCAGAACCTGTCCTATTTTCTTTCTTCTTTTTTGAGTACCTCATTGTCTGAATACTATTAGCCAGTAAATGTGTTAAGGAGATGGCCATCCTCTATTTATATGTTCAAATTTGTCACTCAGGTCACAGAGAGTATGCTCTCTGGCTATTACTCAATATTAATTATTGTATTAAAATGAGCAGTTGCCAAGAAACACTTCTGAGAACTGCCTCTGATTTTCCTTTCCATTAATGTAGGATAACTACTTCTACTTTTCTTCCTTACCTGCATTCTCAGGTCACGTTCCCCTTTGGGATGTCCTCTTTTGTTGGTTTCCTTTGACTGTAAACTCACTAAACTTCACTCAATGAAAGAGGAGCACTGAGAGGAGAAAATTATGCAAGCTTGATATGTTGCCCCTGTGTTACCATAGTGAAGACTAGTCAGTGTTATCACTATAAAGATCTACATATGATGAACAAGCAGATTGTGCTGCTATATAACAAAGTGGTGGAGTCATATTTCTCCCCCTAATAAAAAAATTTTTGTTTTGAAGTTGCCCTAGCCGACAAATGTTTTAATGTTACGTGAAAGCTTTTCACAATAATTTTATGGATTCATCTCGTAACAAGCAGAAACTGATTTTTATGCTGGTGGCTAACAATTTTCTGTGCTTAATATACTTGTATTTGTAATGAATACCTCAAGTCCTGGTTGTTGTTTTTTTGTTTGTTTGGTTTTTTGTTTTTTTTTTTCCTTTTACTGGCTTCTAAATATGGAGTTTTTTTGGTGGAGGAGGGAGATAACACTGAATGATCAATTTCGAAGTATCAAAGCATGACTGTAAAATGCTAACTTCTAATGCATATTCCCTATCTGCAGAACTAAAAGGAATTAGCAAGCTATAAAGAGCAAATCTTTGCCTTCAAATCCAGCTGCCATCTATCTGGTGCTGCCTTTAAATCTATATCCTGGAGTTTCCCAGTAGATCTGTAAATGTCTGTATACACTCTGCAAACAGAAATACATAGCTCTAAGGTTAAGGGAATATCATTGTTAATGATGCTACTTAGAGCAGTTACAATTTCCTTCCAAGAGTTATTGGACTCCAGGCATTCCTATGCCATATGGATATATATATTCCCTTCATCATGAAAATTCCAATATAAATATCACCACCTTCTTTTCTTTGGACCTTTTGGCCTGAAAGTTTTAGATAATCTGTAAAATAGTAAATTAAATGTCAGTAAAATGGCCTGCAAAATTTCTCATTGCTTGAATGGGTTCATTCTGCTGCTAGGCCTGCTTTACATTTAACTGGAACTGTTACGTACTTTAATTATTTTTTAATTTATGAATTATTCCAGTGACATAACAATAGAATGTTAATCTCATTAAAACTGATTAGTACTTTATGTTTTTTGGGTCTTTTTACCTGGAATCTCAGGCTCTAAAAGTTCAGCAACAGCAGACCTTGAGTGGCTCTGAAAAGATGGTGCTGGGGACTTGATATGTTCCCTTTTTTGCAGTCAGTATTTTGCTACGCATCATGGTGATTCACAAATTGCAGTGATTGATAAAAGGGATGAATTACAGGTTCTTTATCACTATACTACGTAAACTTGTTTGTGTGGTTTTTGGTAGACACACATTTAGAACTTTTTAACTCTATAAAAGATACTGGAAAAGATTGTCATTCATGTAAAATACTTGCTTCTAATTAAGATGTTCACTGTAGTAGCAAGAAGACTGACTTCTTGGCTTTTGGTTCTTGTCATGGTTATTGAAAATACAAGGCCTGCTACAGACTCCTCTTGTTTCCTTCTGCTTCTCCATTTTGCCTGTCTATCTAGACCTACTGCAGATCACTTCACAGTTTTGCACCTAAATGTACCATCGCTTTATAGAAAGCCATCTGAGCATGAGTGGTCGAATGCATCTCATGGAGCAGCCCATCTCAAAGATAATTACCAGTTTCCGTGTTGGTCATTTAGCCTCCCTCTGCAGTCAGTAAGTCTCACTGAGATATGTGTGAACAATTAGTGTTTAGCTCATTTCAAAATCATGTTAGTTATACAGCCAAGTCCTGGAAGTTCTGGGACCAGCTGGAGGTAAAAATAAATGTAGCCAGACGAGCCCAATGATTGCTCGGGTCCTCTTGCTCCTGGGATTCCTGTCAAGAATAGCTCTCTTCTCCAACAAATTATCTTGCATCAGCTGATTTGTGGTAACTGATGCTTGCATATTTTTACTTCCTGTGTATAATTTAGGACCTTCCACTTAATCTTCCTTGGCATACTATAATACAGAGTACTGACCTTGCTTTACATTTGACTGGTACAAGAAGCTTAGGGAGCCACTCTGCCAGATACCAATTCTTCCTAAACACTAGCAAAAGTGATTAAACACTGAACTGTTCTTTGCCTGTATGCAATCTAAGTGTTTCTTGCTTGATACTTTTTTAATTCAGTCCTGATGGATTAAGTTTGATATTTTTTATTGTATTTTATGTATTTGTTCCTGAAAGAATGGTCTACTTGTGTCTGACGTAAAATGAGGACATAACATTCATTTCACTTTACTGTAAAATTCAACTATAGGAACATCTAGATCTTTTTAATACATACCACTTTTCTCTTTTGAATGGTGTCCTGAATTGTTTAAATGTGTGTGTTATTGGTACACTAATATAGAGTTGTGGCTTTGTCCAGTAAAGAGAATGTCTGTCAGCAGAAGTCATAGAGACAGTGGAAGTAATGGATTGTGGTTTTTGCCTTTTAAGTCTTAAAGCACAACAATGATTGGGATGATGTCCTAGGTTGGACAGCAAGTACTACTTCTGTTTTCTCCTATTTCTCAGTCCCTAGTAACTTTTATCTGTTTTTCTTTTTTACTTCATCTTTTCTAACAAGTTTTCAAGATTCCCATCCATAAGTCATTGCAGGAAAGGCACGCTGATTGAAAATTTGATAAATTACTTCTTGTAATATGATTTAGCTTTCCAAATGTTCTTCATTCCACCAGTATTTTTCTCCTCACTTGCTCCATATGTTCACTTTCTGTCGCCGCCAGCTGTAAGAAATGTTTTTGGCTCTTGACTCCAAGATATGTCCACTTACGAGCACTGTCTTCTAGGCTGCAGAGTTCTTAAAATACAGTTTTCATTTTTACGTCATGCTGTTCATTTACCTCTGTGGCTCTGTAGTGGAATGTTTACTGTTTCTGAGATAGGAATAAAGTCGTAGTCTCTGACTTGATTTAGAAAGGGCATGTTTGCTTTGCTAATTATTTTTTTCTTTCTCTCACGTTTTCTGTTGGGTTTTGGGGGGTTTTTTGGGGGGCGAGTTTTTTGGTTGTGTGTGGGTTTTTTGGTTTGTTTTTTTTTTTTTTTTAATCTCAACTTCTTTCTAGTGTTGGACACTACCAGGGAAAGAGTCTAGGCTCTGTTTTGTAGATTAGTCTGATGATATGCTACTGATCATAATACTTACATGTCAAAGGATTCAGAAAGCTCCTACTAACTATGAAATAATGGAGTTTTTCTTTGACAATAATTAAAGTAGTTCAAAGAACTAATGTTATGGTTCCCAGGGCTGGATGAAGTTATGCACCTTTTCTTGACCTCTACTTTCTTATCATATTGACTCAGTTTATTGGTACCTGAAACAGAGAAGATAAAAAGGAAACCTAACAGTTAATAGTCACGTTAAACACGAAAAATCATTCCACTTCTCTATAATAATTTCTGATCCCTGTTAAGTCCAATATACACTATTCTCTGATAAGCAGCTATCCTGCTAATGTGGATTACTGTTTTGGAATTTGTCCCATCCTTAGAATTAAACTTAAAACACAGATTGTAAAATGTCCAGATTTAGAATCGTAGAGTCATAGAAACATAGAATATCCAAAGATCAAGGGACCCATAAGAATCATTGAGTCCAACTCACTGGTCCTTGCAGGACTACCTAAAACTAAGCATGTCATCTAGGTGCTCCTTAAACTCTGACAGGCTTGGAGCTGTGACCACTTCCCTGGGCAGCTTGTTCCAGTGACTGATCACCTTCTCAGTGAAGAACCTTTTCCTAATGTCTACTCTGAACTCCTTCTGACACAGCTGGTCACCAAAGGGAGGAGATCGTACCTTCTCCTCTGCTGCCCACCTTGAGGAAGTTGTAGACTGTGATGAGGTCACCCCCCAGCCTTCTCTAAGCTGAACAGACCAGGTGACCCTACCTGCTCATTGTAAGTGTTGTCCTTGAGACCTTTCACCATCTTAGTCGCCCTCCTCTGGACACAGTCTAATAGTTTGATGTCCTTCTTATGCTGAGGCACTCAAAACTGCACACAGTACTCCAGGCGGGGCCGCAATGGTGCAGTGCAGTTTGTGACAATCACTTCCCTCGACCAGCTAGCTATGCTGTACTTGATGCACCTCAGGACACAGCTGGCCATTTTGGCTTCTGGGCCACACTGTTGATTCATATTGTACTTGCCATCAACCCAAATCTCCAAAGCTCTTTCTGCAGGGCTTCTCTCCAGCATCTCACCCCCCAACTGGTATGTGTAACCACGATTGCCCCATCCCAGGTGGAGAATCCAGCACGTACTCTTGCTAAATTTGATATGGTTGGTGATTGCTCAAATCTCTCTGTAAGGCCTCTCTACCCTTGAGGTAGTCCACAGCTCCTCCTAGTTTATTACTGTCAGCAAATTTACTTAATGTAAATTAGATTCCTGTGTCCAGATAACTTATAAAAACATTAAAGAGCACACTGGCCCTAAAATTGAGCCCTGGGGAACCCCACTGGTGACTGACCAACAGCTTGATGCAACCCCATTTACTCTAACACTTTGAGCCTGACCCGTCAGCCAGTTGCTCACCCAATGCATTATGGACTTGTCTAGCTGTGTGCTGGGCAGTTTGTCCAGAAGGATACTGTGAGAGTCAGTATCAAAAGCTTTGCTCAGATCCAAACCCACCACGTCTACTGGTTTCCCTTTGCCAACTAGATGGGTGACCTTACCATAAAAGGAAATTAAGTTGGTCAAGCAGAACTTTCTGCTCATGAACCTGTGCTGGCTATGACCAATGACTGCGTTGTCTATCAAGTGGTTTTCAATAACTCCTAGAATAACCACCTCCATAATTTGACCAGGCACTGAAGTGAGACTGACAGGCCTGTAATTACCAGGGACTTCCTTCTTACTGTTCTTTAAAATTGGGACAACATTTTCCAGCTTGTGGTTGATTGGTACCTCTCCAGATTCCCAAGACCATTGAAAAATCATGGAGAGAGGTCCTGTGATGACATCAGCCAGCTCTTTCAGTACCTAGGATGAATCTTATTGTGCCAAATAAATTTATGCACATCCAGGTGGAACCGCAAATCTCAAATAAGTTCAGGGTTGGCTAGGAGTTTATCATACCCCTAGTCACGGACTTCCAACACAGCTCCAGGGGCCCCAGGGCCCATCACTGGTGTTGAAGACAGAGGTGAAGAAGGCATTAAACATCTCTGCTTTGTCTATGTCTCTATTTGTGAGATGTCTGACCTCATCAAGAAACAAACCAATGTTATCTCTGATCCTCCTTTTGATGCTGACGTATTTAAAAAATACCTTTTTGTTGTCCTTTACAGTGCTGGCCAGCTTGAACTCTAACTGAGCTTTGGCCACATGAATTTTCTTCCTGCAGTGGTGAACACCATCTCTGTAGTCATCCCATGTTGCCTGTCCCTGCTTCAAATGACCGTACACTTTCCTTTTCTACCTAAGTTCTAGAAGAAGATCCCTGTTCAGCCAAGCAGGCCTTCTGCCCCACTTTCTTTTGGTCCCCACTTCCCACCTTTTGGAGTTGCCTACTCCTGTGATCTTAAGAGATGGCTCTTAAAAAGTGACCAGGATTCATGGACCCCAATACCTTCAAAATCAGATTCCCAGGGGACCTTACAAACTGGTTCCTTCAACAGCCTGCTGCTCTTCCCATATCCAGGGTTGAAAGTAGAAGTTTATTCTTCCTCCTGCTGAGAATGAGTCAAGCACCAGCATGTTAACTGCTCTGGAGTCTTTGGAAAAATTCAAGTAAAGAAAGTTCCCTCTGCATCTAGATAATATCTCAGTGACACTTTTCTATATAAAAATGAATGTTTCCTTGAAGTACTTGGTTTCTTAAGACTCTTACCCTCTACTTTCTCACCTCTCTTGCCATGGTTGGTGCATTCCAAGTTTGCCAAATGCTTTGAGCTGACCGGGACGATAGAATTACCACACAATTAATCTGCATGTTGTGAATGAAGACTCCTGTCAATTTCAACCAGTGTTCCTTCTGTGAGACAAATTCCGAACGTGGAACAGCATCCAGCACAGAGCATTAGCACTGTTCAAGAGGGCTGGTTCTTTTTTTTCACTGTCAGCTTGTCTTGGAAATAATACAGGGCTTGCTTATGCTAAGATTATCATATAAGTGCTGAGACTTGAAGGAGTTACACTTTGTCCAAGTTCTAGAGAGCTCTACTGGAGACGTTTCTACACGTTTCAATAGCACATACGTACGTGCTATTGAAACTTATGTCTAAGAATCTGACAGGCTTTGGATACCTCTGCGTAAAAAGAATTTTTCTCTGGGTAAATTGCAAAGAAAAGGAATAATGATGAACTATAGAAAGAGGCTGCCTGTGAGAATGGGCAAAAGAGAGGAGACTATTTTATTTCTTCTTTTCATTTTTTAAAGCTGTATGAAAAGTAGTGATGGACTAAAAAGAGGTGATGGCAAGGAAAAGAAAAATAAATTTTAATTTTCAGATGCTCACAGAATAAAAGTCAACTGTCCAGTAGAAATTTTTGATTCCTGAAGACTTAAGGTAGTTACTTAGTGAGCCACAAATGCTTTTGGTGGGGTTTTTAGTTATTGAAAAAAAAAAAAAAAAAGCCTATACATTTATTTCCTTTTTCCCTGGTATGCTGTAAATCCTTCATCTGAAGTTGTTATGAGAAAATTTTTAAATTAGCTATTACCTTTTTATCTCTTTGGCAAATGGAAGGAAGTTAGATCTTTCTTTTGTGATAGTACTGTGACAGGTGAGTGATGAACCACTGACTCTTCAGTCTCACTTGCCTATGGTTACCTTATGGAGGTTTTCCAGATACCAGCCTAAAGATATCATAGGGTAGATTCTTGTCTCTTTTACTACTGTATAGTTCCTGGCAGTTCAAATGCTACTAGCTGGTGTATGCTCTTGTGAGTGCAGGTCTGAGCAAGAAAATGTGGAGTTGTATAATTCAAGTATTATAGCTATGAAGTTTTTTATACACACTGTCAAGCTGATTTGGTGCACAGCAAGAGACAGACAAACATCTTTCATCTTTGGAAGTCAAAGAAATGCACTAGTACTGTCTCCTCAGAGTGGAGAGGCACTCCTCTATGGATGTTGTATCTGTATGTGTCTTTATGTATCTACGTATAGCTGAAAAATCTTGCAGTGAATTGCATTTTTTCTAAAAACTGGGTAGGTGGAGAGGTGCAGCAAACTGCAAGATTATTCAGATAAAGGAAAAAAGGGAAAATAAGTATTGGAATAAAAAGCTGGTTTGAAATGCAGGTATTTGCTTAAACTGAAGACTCCTCTGTAGCTGATTTGGACCAGAGACTATATATTCAATTTTGAAAATCCAATGAGTGTCCTTATCACTAAACTGTTGAGTGCTCTGAAATATAGGCCATAAATGGAACAAGTGTAAATGTTCCTTTAGACAGCTTCAGATAAATAGCTGAATTGAATGCCTTTTTTCTTGTTTTGACAAGAAATTTCACTCTCAAATACTCCCTGTCTCTCCTATTAAGGGTATTCTGTGTATGCCATGAAAGATTTGCTGGTGTCCCAGTGGTTATAGCACTCACCTGGGATAGGGGAGACTGGTTCAAGCCTCTGCAGTAAATGAGACCTAGAATGGGCATTAATATGTCACCCACATTTTGGTAAATGCTTTAAGTGTGTCTTGTGAAATAGGCATTTATTTCAACCTTAGTAGACCCTACATTTATCTCTGCAGTCTAAGAAAATGTTCACAGCCTAGCAATATCATTCATCACTTGACTAGACATCTGAACAGTCTGCCTCTCTATTCTGACTAAAAAAATATGATCTGAATAGTTGCCATGGGTTGATGTTTCCAAGCATGGTGAGCAAGGCTAATCCAAATGCCTTAACCTTTCAGTTTAGGAACTTACTACTCTTTCTGATGGGAGTGCAGTTAACCGTGCCCCGTCTAAATTTACTGTGTTAATGGTATTGATTCAGCTGAGTATGGTTAGCACCACAGGTGCCATCTTGCTTCTCATAAGGGAATCTGGAACACAAAAATTCAAGGGCGAGAGCTCTTGTCTTAGAACAATTACTTACTATGAATTTCTAGCCTTTCATAAGAGAAATTTTCTAGAAGTACTATCAAAACAGAAAAGGATTTTCAGGTTGGCAAGAAGCAGACAACCAAACAGCAGGTGAATTCTTTTAGCCACTACTGCAGAGTTTATTTTTCTTCTTCAATGCTAAATATGTCAAGTGGCAGGCTTTCTCCAGCTTCCGTTAACTGGTTTTAAGTTGTCTCATTAGCAGAAGGGGACATCAAGAAAAAAACACAAGTGAAAGCTATCTTAGTGTAAAGCTCCAGGTAAAAACATGTTACAGATGAGAAACTCTACATATAATATCCCTAGATTACTGAGCAAAGTAGCAAGCCAGGACAGAAGGAAGCATCCTGACTGATCTGTTAAGTGAAGTTCTGTTTTAGTAACTGAATCTTCTTTCTCCATGTCAGTGTCTAATGGCTGAGTTTACTCCCATTGTAAAATGTCACAAGAATGATAACCCCAGTTTTTTAAGGGAGAATCAAATCTGTTAAACACTGGCAAGAATCCTGACATTCTTTTAATTACAGCAAATAGGCAAAGACTCAGTTAACCAGAAAAAATTTTTGGCTTCTAAGGAACATTCACTGAAGCTGTGTGGCATTTTCTGACAATAACTCATGTTGTTATACGGTTTGTGGCACTGGAACTTTCAAAAAAGATGTGCCAGTTTTAATGAAAGCCTCCATTCCAGGTTCACACCAGAACAACCATTTCACAGTTGTTACGGCACTTAGCAAGGATTCAGCAGATGCAGATTTGCCCAGAGTTAAGAGCAAGGATAGATAAATTCCATAGATTACAAACTTGTACAAACTAAACGAATCGAAGGGAAGTGGAATGCAAAATATTTATGTAGATACAGTCATGTGTAATAATATTTCAAGATACAGAAATATTTTTAAGAACCTGATTAAGCCTGAAGACTATCAAGATGATGTATGTTGCAATAAATATTTAAAGAAATTTTTTGTTCATGCATGTACTAGAGTATTGTGTCAGTCAGATTGTTCAAGGCATAATGAGACTGTTTCTTGTGGCAAAAATAATAACAAAGTTGAAAGTCTTGCACACAAACTCATTTTCATTTTACACATGGGAAATGAGTCAGGGATTAAATTACTTCCCCAAAATTATGCAAGAGTAGCATTCACGCTAATCGAACTGAAATGTGAAAGTACCAACTCTGAAGCAGGATGACCCTTGCCTCAATAGCTTTCCAAACCAGCAAGCGGTAGGAAAAAGTGCTCCCATCCCATGTTTGTTTGTTTAACGTCTTTCTCAGAGGGCAGAAAAATCCATATTTCACACCTTTGCAAGTCCACAAATTGGAAAAAAAGTATTTCAGGTTAATCTTCCCTATAAAAAGTTTCAAAAAGCATTCAGTATTGATCTCAATTTCTTGGAGTTGAAATAAAACACAAACTTAAAACAAACTGAAAATACTTCCTTTTCATCCCTGATTGAAAATAGCTGAAATGGAAAATACTCAGTAAGTTTGAGACTTTTTTTTTTTTTCCAGTATGTTTCTTTTAGTCAATACTGACATCCAATAATTTCAGTTCTGCTGAGAATTTTTGGGGGAATGGGCGGGGAAAGAAATAGCATTTATCAAGCTGTTGGCATGCATGTCCTATTCAAACAATTTGTAATAATAAACCTTAGTCTGAGAGAAACTCAATTTTTCCCCATCCTGTGTAGTAAGCTGATGTATTGGAACCTTTTCAGTTTTATATACAACCAGGAAAATCAAAGCTTTCCTTTTACATGTCCTTTATTTCAGGAGTAAGGGTGAGAGATGTTCAGCACAATCCCATTAATCTCTTGGTAGATTTTGAGCTATAGAAATTTCAGACTGAAAGTCTTAAGCTTCAAAAATCAGAAACAACTGTATAATAAATATGTATTTAAGAAGATCTGAAATCCTTAGATCATCTTCAGATATGGTTACAGCTACTAGAAATCTTTCTGGTGAGACAGATCCAGATGGTAACCTAAAGAAATACTAGTTTAGATTCCACAACTTTATTTCAAGATGCCAGAATTTAATGCATAAAATATAGAATAGGAACTGAAAGGCTTCATTTCTGAATGTACTTTGTAATAATCTCCTTCAAAATGGTTTTCTGGAATTTGGGGGGGAGTAAGAGGAATTGAGTTATTTGAATTACTGACAAAAGAGATGCAGGATGGAAACTGTCTTGTTAATTGGATGGATTAGAATGTAAAAGTACTAGTCTTCTAGGATAGAACAGATATAATCTAAAACCAATGGGCACCTAAATTAAAAGTGCTTTCAAACTTGCCATGTTATTCAGTTGAAATTCACCAAAATCAAGCCCTTAATGATATAAGAAGATGTAAATTTTAATGTATGTTTTCCAGATCAAACGTTGTAAAACAGAAGATCAGTAGACAACTAAATCAAAGGTGCTTTTTACATTAATCTAAGTCCAATTAAGTTTGACTGGATACTTAGGGAAAAAGGGAGCAGAAAAAAAAAAATCCCTATTGATGTATTGCTAAGCAAATTCAGATATGCTACTTTTAGTTCAGCGTTTTTAAACCAGATGTTTTTAGAGGATAACTTAATATGCTGACATGATCCAGAGATGCTGGCTTGAATTTTATTTTAGATTATTAGTACTACTTTTGTGTGTTGTGTGTGAATGTACTCTCTGCCTGTGTGCCCAGCTTCCTTCTTTTCTCTAACTTCTGAGCTTGTTGGCTTATTTTTGCCAACAAAGGGAGAGTGAGAATTTAAAAAACAAAACAAAACAAAAATTAAAATCTATATATTCAGCCATTGGGGTTTTTTCTTAATTTCTCTTAAGAGAATAAATAGTGGGGATCACTCAAGAACTATATTGTAGTACCTGAAAGTTCCCCTTTGTATTAGTAAAGCACCTACACTGGGGAGGGAAGGGGAGTGAGGAAAGGATTTGGCTAGAGATATGGTGAGCATACTAACAGCATGCAGAATTTTCATCAGGTCTTGCATGTGGATAATTCACTAGTGACTCATTCACAGGCAAAGGAAGAAAGGCTTAATAATTTTCACAGCTTGTGAAAATTTCTTCTGTGGTGATATGAGGTGGAAGTGTTATATCTTCAGAAGGCATCTTCTGTCATTTCTGTGCTCTCTACTTAGATTAATCTCAGTCATTTCAGAGTTCGAGCTTCTACAAAGCATTTCTTCTGGGGGTTCAGTTCAAGGGGTGCTACAATGCATGTCTTAAAATATTTTTCCCATTGTTCATTTGGGACTTACCTGCCACTTTGATGCATGCTGGGCAGTAATTAATCATGTATTTCCCCAATGATATGCATGTGTATCATTGCAACGTAGCTGTACATATAGCATAAATTCTAATACTTAATGAGCTATAAATGAGGAGATGACCTAGAAAGAGAGATAGTAGGAGGAGAAGAACTTTCTCTCTTTAGAGAAAATGTTCAGTTTATCTTTACTATTTTAATACACTGCTTATGTAAATAGGAAATGTCTGTTAAGATTGCAAAGACAAGAATTTAAGGTTGTGACAATATGGGTAGAATAAAGCCCTGCTGTTTAAGATGGGCCTTTGGCTTTCTTGCTGTGCAAACAAAGCTGTGCCATCTGATCTAGATTTTGAAGCCCCATCTATAATAATCTGCTTCCCTGCAGTTACCAGGGGGGAAAAAAACAAAACAAAGCAAAAAAAACTAACCAGAAAAACTCCCACCCAACAAATCAACACCTCTTTATCTATTTGCTCGCACTGCAGCAAATCAATAGAAAAGTTTGACATGTGGATTTTGGTGGGGGAGTGTTTCAAACAACAAGGACTCTTTTTGTATTCTTTTTGTGGATGTGAAGAGACACAAAAAGTGAATGGGATGTTTTAATTATTCTCATCATAAACATCTTCCTGTAAAAGAAGGCTGTTGGATAGAAAATGTGTATTTGCAATGTATTTTAGTAGGGCAGTGAATTTTCTTATTGCATCAGTCTAACTTGAGATGTAAAGCTTCTGAAAATGCTGGAGGCATGGGAATAAAACTATTTTTATTTGGTTTGATGTTCCTGTTTTATCAGGAAAAGAATCGGAATTTGGAGAAAAAGGAAGCTATGCAGGAAGTGCTTGCTTATTGTCACAGAAGAATATATATTTCAATAATGAAAAAAGTTATTAAGTAATAAATAAAATAATTCCATAGTTAAAAATTTTGCTGAGCACAATGTACTGATGGATATTTTTATGAAATAAGCATAAAATTTTTCCATCTTACATTTAACCAGTTATCCAGTATTGAAGATAGATATTTGCTATATACTGCAGCTAATTAACATGGGTTTTTTGGTTTGATTTCCTGAAGGAACAAGACATACCTATATACTTCCTTTGCAATAACAACTTCTGTATTCTACAAATTTCAACTAAATTTAGCAGAGGCGTAAAATGCAGGTGGTTCCTACAGGCTTTATGTAACTTGGCAACCATATAGCAGACAGAGACCATATTCATGACCTTCACTACAAGAAGAGTCATATGATTATCTAATAACTTTATTAGAAATTGGGAAATATGCTGGTGAAAAAGTTATTGTGGGCTCAATCATGAAAAAAGCTTAAATTAGATTTTACAGATTATTAATCATATGAAAATCTAATGCTGGAATACAAAACAAACTTCACAAATATTCCTTGATATTAATTTATTTAAACAAATGGGCAAAGTACTGAAAATACTGTCAATATGGGTGGCTTAAAAGGAAGGTTATCGCATGGAGCCAAGAAATTATATGCAAGAGGCTAAATGTTATAGTGTACGTGCTTAACAAAGCTGTGTTTTCAGAGGAAAAGAGAAGCTTGAAAGAGGTGTGATATTTAGATACCTACCTCAGCATCATGTTTCAGCCAAAAATGGGTATTTCAGGAAAAGTAGAGGAATCTGCTATCATGCATAGTATTCCCAAATGTTCTCCCTACTTGCAACCAATTTTTAAGTCAAGTTTTTCCAGAGAACATAGTGGTTTCTATGTTTGTAGCAATCCTCACCAAACTTTTTGTTCAAAACCTTGTACAGACTCTGTTGGAGTCTTTGTAAGCTCCTAACATCTATAGCCTTCTTTGGAACGGATTCCCCAGCTCAGATAAATACACAAAAGTCATCCTGATGGGGCTTGGGGTTTTTTTTTATTTCTTTGTTTTTGTTTGGATTTTTTTAATTCTTCCTGTTAATTTTGGTTAATCTATGGTCATTAGTTCTTCCATGGAAGGAGCCAACATCAGTCTTTCTCTATTCATCTTCTCCTTGTCACTCATGATTTTATACTTTTTTATCATTTACTGTCTCAGTTATCTTTTTCCAATGTAAGACAGTGTAATAATGACATCATACCACTGATAGATCCTCACTCTTACTCTTTACCCCTTTCCCAATCATCTGGTATTGTTCCTGTGATGGCAGACCGTACCCATGTAGGTTTTGAGATAAAAGTAAGCTCTGGGTTTATATAATTGCATAATGATGTTCCTTACTCCTTTTCTGATGATCCTGACTCTAAGCTTAAGTCCAAGAGTTTATTCTTCGTCTAGAAAAAATATTTTTGTATCAAAGTCAATTTTTATTCCCCCCCCCCCCTTTTTTTTTTTCTTTTTTTTTTTAAAATAGGATTTGAAGCTATGGGAGGAAGAAAGGGACGGGGGATATTTTTGGTCTCCAAAGGTATATTTACTACCAATGTAGTAAAGGACCTTCCTTCTTTCTTAGGAATAAATTCTTTACTGTGGGCATGGTAAGGGACTGGAACAGGTTGCCCAGAGAGATTGTGGAGGCCCCATCCCTGGCAGTGTTCAAGGCCAGGTTGGATGGGGCTTTGGGCAACCTGGTCTAGTGGAGGGTGTCCCTGCACATGGCAGGGGGGTTGGGACTAGATGGGCTTTGAGATCCCTTCCAACCCAAATCATTCTAGGATAGTAATTTTGGCTTTAAAAAAAACCCTAAATAAAACAGTTGTTCTGATGATGTAAAAATGTTTTGGGTTTACATTCTAATATAGTATTAAATGGCTAAGTTATATCTCATTTTGTATCAGAGAGCTGGGAATAGAATCAAAATAGATTTAAACAGTAAGGTCTGAAAATTTTCTCCCACACCAAGGTATCAGAATAAAAAATATATATATATATTTTAGCTTTTATTTCGAAACTGAAATATCCAAAACATTTGCATGTTTTTTTTTGTTTTGTTTTTTTAATTTGCAAAGCAATTTCTGGCCACCTACATGATCTTAGTGGGCACAAAGAGATCTGTAACAAATACTCCAGTATATTGCATGTATTCATGGACAGTCATTTTGGACAAGTGACAGGAAACAGCATAAAAATTTGAGGAAAAGGCAAAGCACAAAAAGAGGCACAGTCACCAAGGGGCAGCAAGAGTAACAAGCAGATTAGTGCTAAGAGAAAGGCCAGTAAAGCGTCTAGCTAATATTCAGAAGAGGGGCAAAAGACCAGATTGATTTGCTGGTATCGATGAAGTATTTTGCCCTTGGTTTCCTCATCCATCTTGAGTCTAGGGGCAAAAAACCCCAAACACATCATTGGGCTATTATACATAGCCAGCCACTGAGAAACACACAAAAACCCTTGGCACAGAACACATTAACACTTTCTAATTGTAATTTAGAGGCTCTTAAACATCTGTGCCCCATAAACTTAATTCTAGGTACTTATGAGGTGACAATGATCTCTAAAGCAGTTAAAGTTTGGGGAATAGATGAGGTAGCAGAGGATTGGTAAACAGAGAATTTGCTGTTGATCTTTAAAAAGAGAAGAGGAGGAAATGT
The DNA here is from genome assembly GCA_013400195.1 of Aramus guarauna. NCBI lineage: Eukaryota > Metazoa > Chordata > Aves > Gruiformes > Aramidae > Aramus > Aramus guarauna. Next base: position 492,022 of record VXBL01004419.1, read on the forward strand.
TGTGAGTTGTGGATCGATCAGCTTCAGGTTACTTCTCAAAAAAAAAAAAAAGTAGAAAAATAATCTGTTCAAATTACTAACAAGAAAACAGGGAGATGAATAACAGTTATGGATTTAGGTCAATTGATTGAGTTTCCTTCTACAACACACTAACAAGTGCTCTAGACAAAGAAGAGTTTCTGAAACAGCAGTTATATTAGTAGCAGTTTTCACCTTTTAGTAAATAATGATAATAATTTTAGTAAATCTTTTTGCCTGACATTCTTATAAGCAGCCCAGGGATCCATACCCTAAATATAATTTGAAGTACACCAAGATGGATACAAACCTGTCTTGAAAAACGTATGGAGAGTATTCATCAGAGATTTATTGTCAAAACAGAAGAATATATAAGAGAAGTTTCCTAGAGTTCTGGATTTGATATCAGTCAATACGGTAGTCAGGATTTTAGAAGATAGATCATAGCCTATGGTCATTACATTTTCATGGGTGCAGGAACATTGAAAGAAAGGACACAAGTCCAAATGACTCTTGCCAGTTTTAACATACAGTCTGAAAATGTTTAAAGGATATCATTCACTACAGGAAAATGCAAGTTTTTACTTTGACACACAAATAATGAGTCAAAAAATCTGAGAGGTGGAAAGCCAGCAAACCAGTAAGACTCAGTCCTGTGTAACAACATTCTAGTTTGAGGTCCTGTAGTTAAAAGACATGAAACACTTGAGTCTGGGGAAGAATAGAGGTCTGGAAGCCATTAACTATGAGGAGGGACAGAGTGACCTGAGGTTATTGTAAATAAAAAGTGATAGAGAATATAAAATCTTTAATAGTACAGAAAAGATGATAATAGGATGATTATTCAACTTTCTCTTTTCATGTAATGAATAACTAAACTGCAGAACTTTCAAAGGATATTATGCAAGCCAAAAGCATGAACAGGTTTAAAAAAACAACAACAACAACAAAACAAAACAAAACCCAAAAAACAAAACAAACAAACAAACAAACAAAAAAAACAACAACAAGATGGGCAAGGGTGAAAGTAATGTCACAAACTTCCAGACTGCAGTTGCTGAAATTTTGGGGAATAGTATGAGGGAGGTCTCTCTTTCCATATCCAGTTTATACAGGATTTTTCTAACCCATGTGTCACTGACTGCTATTGGAAATAAAATATTACGGTAGTTGGCTGTTTGCTCTGACAGAGTCTGGTCATATAGATGTTTCTATGCTCTACAAAGGGAGCTAGTGGTGTGGGGTGTAGTATCTTCTGTCTGTAACCATATAGAAGAAGAATGTTTCCCTACTCATCAGGCTTTGATTGCAAAGCAGCGGCTTAACTTGGTGGCTAGGAAAATTCATATTAGGCAATTCCAGGGGGCAGAACCACTGAAAATGAAGGACTAGGATAATGAACTGCTAGAAAATAGGCAGCCTTGCTGCCAACTTTTGAGGCTTTTGAGAAGAGGTTAGAAAAATATCTGTCATGAAGAACTGCAGGTACAGTTGATTCTGCTTTGCAGGATAAACAGCATGATTTCTTGAGTCCCTTCAATCCCATCAATCTGTGATGAATCTCTCCCTCTGTCTCAGACAGAACAGATCACAGCTAGTGTAATCAAAACCTTAAAATTTAGGGGATTTTCAGTGAGATGATAACTGAGTGATGACTCTCGTCAAATCTGTCTCTGGTCAGCATGCCAGTTGGCAATAGTATTGGCAAAGAGCTCAGTTCCACTTTTGACACCAAAATGGATAGCTGGATTTTTCCAAAGTGTGGAGTTGTTTGATACCAAGCTCTGTTGATTGATTTTACTTTCAGTTTTAGAAGCATTTGGGGCTAAGCAATTTTACAGTTAGATGTGAAGTATTATTACTAGCAGACTTATTGTATCTTTCCATTCTCTTTGAAATATAAAAAGAATTAGGAGTGTTAAGTTCTGCATTATCTCACTCTCATATTGGGGTAATGCAGGTACTAAGACTGTGCTCATAAATTCCCATTTTCTTTCAAAATGTGCTTCACATATAGATTAAATATTTAAAAAGAACCCCAATTAAATTTCTTTCCCTTTTCCTGAGGATTTCCTTTCTGCCTATACTTACATTTCAACTCAGCCAAAGGCAAACAATAAGAAAGCTTGAAGATGGATGTCAGTGGTACACACCTGTGTTAACAGAGTATAAAAATCTACACTTTAGTGCATTATAGAATCTAACGGCATAGGAGTGTCAGCAGGAGAATACTTCAGATTAGTTCTGTAGGTTCTTAACTGTGCAAATGTGAATTTGGAGTTTGCTTTGAATTTTAATAACCCTGAAGGATTAAATAATATTTTTACTCTTTGGAAGGAAGAGATTTTATTATAAAACCTGCAGAGGAAATAAGCATAGAAATATTCACCTAGGGCCTGCTCTAATTCACATGAAAGCTGAGACAAAAGCTTTTGTTGTCTCTGTTAAAAGTTGGTTTATTACATATAGTTTAGTAATTTTCTTAGTCAATTAGAGTGGGACTACTATGACCTCTTGGGGGGCTCATCATAAAGATGCCATTCAGGAGAATGTCTCCCTGTTGGATTTCCCCTCGTTCTGCTGAATTTGGCTGTATAGAACAGCTGCTGATGCAGTCACGTCATGTTTCATATCTCTCCTGAATCATGCTTTATCATTTGCTTGCATTTATTTAAAATTTTGTGAATGTGAATCTTGCCTACTACTGATAACGCTGTTAATCTTCATTGTTCTAAACCCATATCCTGTGCAGGTGTGTGAGGGTTTATCCTGGATTCTGGTGTTTTGCAGTTCTGGACATGATTATATTCCTGGTTTCACTGAAGGGTAAATCTATTGGTTTGTTGTTTGTATGGGGTGTTCTCATCTGGTAAGAACTGGCTTAGTTTGAGTCTTCAGGTCATGTTGACCCTGAGGAAAAAGCTCATAGTCTTAGGTAGCATTTGTTTTTCTAAGTAATATTGTAGTCATACTTCTGGCAGAATTTGACACCACCATAACCCNCCCACCTAAAAGGAAAATCACCACCAAAAAAACATTCCAGTGCATAGCCCCTGTTTGGGAGCGATGATGGGCAAGGACCCTTCAGGTAGTCTACAAATCTAATTTTTATACTAGCCTTGATAAATACATAAGAAAATAGTAAAAATCTTCAAATTTTTCAAAGCGCTTTTGGAGAGTCTTACCTACCAGACAGAATGTGCATGATAAACATTCTCTGAGTAGAGTTCAGAAACAATCCTGGCAGAATATAAGCTTAAGCTTTTTTTCATGTTTTATAAAAACTACAAATAAAATTTTAGAAGTCTGTGAGGAATTTTGGAATAAATCTCAGCACATCAAAATCTGAGTTTTCTAATCTGAAAAGGCATGAGTTCATCCAAAATCCGTTAACAAGTATGAGAGATACTGTACCTGTAAGAAGTGACAATTACCTTTCAAGTTAGTGAGTATTTCACTGCACGAGAAACAGACCTAACCATTCCCCTCTTATTTTAAAACCTTTGATAAGGTTTTTAGTTTAATAGTATACTGAGGTTTAACTTCTGCAGAAACTTTTGGTGAAATGGCCTCATTAGCCTGAGATGTATGAGAATCAGACTTTTACAGCTCTATTCTTTCTGATGTACAGAGATAAGTCATCTTTCAAACTAAATTAAAGATATAAGTGGTGACTTGATCCTGCGTCTCCTGTCTTACTGCTGTCACCTTATCCACTAAACTTGAGGTGGGTACAATTCTCAGCTAGTGTCAGAAACTCACTCTGTAGAAATCTATGTTTGAGTAAGTGTAAGTGCCATTTTCATTAAATGACAGAAATGGGCTTTCCTACACTCTTGTAAGACAGAGTGACTTGTATCCCTAAAGGGCCTCTTTTTCCCTTGAATAAAAGGAGAGCCAAAAAAGATTACCTTACAGTAAACCAACTACTTGGGTCAGATTAATCCTACTAAATTTGTCTGCTAAAAATACATTTCTATATCTACTTCTGGCATGATCTCCAGTGGATGTAGCTGGACAATGAATGGTGCTGCAGCAATGTAGAAGAATTTCTCCCTTTCAGCATCAGATGCTGGTAGCACTTGTCTACCATTTCACCAATACCCACACTACCTATAATACGTATAATTACCTTGGGCTTTCTGACAGCATTTAAGATAACAAATGTTTCTATGCTATGGCTGTGGCAGTTTGTGCCAAATACCTAATGAATCTCTTGTTTCTCCTGCAGTATATATTCTGCAAGGTATTTGAGTGACAGTCTCAAAACTGTGTATCACACATATGTTTATCTCAGTTGCTTGCATATACAGCTCTGGTAATTGGGTAGACACTTGCACTGAAAGAAGACATAGTATCAAAGAGTTCTAAATAGGAAAAGTAACTGATATGTTGACTTGTAATTGAGGCTAGAAAAATCAATTGAGGAAAAGAGTCTTTCTAAGATAGTTTTACATTTAAAGAAAACTAGTGACAAATAAATATTGCAGTATTTTACCAATATTTGTCTAGCTCACTGAGACTGACCAATAAAACCTTACAATGGAAGAAGATTCAGAGGAGATGGGCAAGGGTGATGTGCCCATGAAGCTCAGGGAATAATGGAGGATGGGACTGACCACAGCTGTTGCAAAGAAGCTGACTTTATCTCAACAGAAAGGGGTCTGGAAGATAGCCTTTGGTTTAGATAAACAGCTAAGTGGATCAACTGGTGGTAGAAATATTTCTTCCAAATCTTGTTAAAAGAGTATGAATGTCTCCCTGACCTAGCCAGACCAGCATGGAGGTAGTGAATATGTGGCTCGGTCCAACATAAATTATTAATACTGAAAAACTAACAGAAGAATTTCAGAGAGCAATAGGCTTGAGAGGACTTCAACCCACATATTCCTTTCCACCAATTAGAGATGCTCAGCACTGTGATGGTAAGCATATTCTAGAAATCAGTAATAGGAATTAGTTTGGTATTGTGATTGAACTGTGTATTACACTTAGTAGTGAATATCAATTGCAATTTACATTTGTATTGTGGTTGTGGTATGTTTTGTATTAATGTGGTAAATCAGAAATCTCATGTAACATCAGCTATCTTCAAGTAAGTAAATTTTATATTAAACATTACATCCTCCATGTTTGGAATATCTAAAAGAACCTGGTCCGTTTTGGGCTCTTGACACTCACTGTTAGCACGGTTATCAGGAGATTCTACTTTGTTTCCACAAAATGCATGCTCTCATTTAACCATAGATGATACAGCTTTATGTAAGGATTGTATTGTTGAGTTCCTGTGGATTGTGTTGGAGGTCATAGAGGAAATAAGGACATTCTTTAAAAAATCAGTCACCAATGGTCTTTGTAAATAGGTCTGCTTAAAAATAAATGTTATATAGTCTGTGTATGCTGACGTCTCCACGGTTACTCGCTGAATACCTTAGAGTTCTTTTTTGTTTGTCCTTGCAGTATCATTCATCTAAAGAAAAAAAAAAAAAATTCTTTTTACAGACTAGCATCTCAGGCACAGAGTAGCTATGTCCACATGCGTGGGATGAGCCTGAGCCTGTTCAGGTGTTACAAGCAGTATAACCTCATTAACAAGGTACTCCAATCTGTCGCTACTCAGCTATGATACAGGGTTTGAATTGTCAGTGTACAGCAATATGTTTTATCGTATTTGAGCTAGTTCAGTATTTTTGCAAAACGCTGCAGTGGGTCATGTTGGCATTCATCATATGACTTGCTAGAGATACCAGTGGATACCTGTAGTGCAGCAGAAATCCAAACGCAGGTCCCTCCAGCCCTAAATTCTCCTTCCTCCTCCACCAGACATTCTGCTGTCATTTAATAGGTAGTAATTTGAGGTACAAACACTTTTTCATAGCATTTTAATGAAAGAAACAGCTTTCTGATAGGAATAACTAATGATGGCAATTTGGAGACGGTTATGTAATCGATTTTTAAAAAAAATATTTTCACACTGGATTTTGTGGGCACAGACTTACTATTGGCATCTTTTCTGCTTAATAAGTAATTCTTCAAGACATTGCCTAACCAATTAGACAACTAGTTATGCATCTCCTGAGAGCAATAACAGTATAAGTAATGGAAAGCACCAGGTATGATGCTGGAAATAGACTGCTAACTATTCCTTACTGCTCCTTCAAAATTGCTCAAGGTAGTGGAATGGATGTCTTTTTCTTCTCTAACAGGACAAAATTATTTGGTTTATTATTATTCTTTTCTAAGCATAGTTAGTGAGCATTCTTGTGCAGGAACATAGTGGTTTAGAGACATTATTGTGGTATGGTAACCACCTACTGTGTGCCTTTCCACCTGTTTTATATAACTCTAATAATTAGTTTGTGTGCCAAAGTTACTTATTTTTAAGTTTCAATCTAATGCAAAAGGTAATTGGAAATAACATTTCCTTCCATAATATAAAATAAAGACAGAAAGTTTGCCTGGTGATGTCAAATTGGAATTTTGACTGATATTCATGAAAATGGGTACCTGTTTGCCTAGTTGCACTCCCATATGTGAGGGTGTTATATGAATGGACAAAGGAAGGTCAGAAAATTAATCATTGTCTACGGCATTTCAAAGGAACATGTGAAGTTTTTCTAGAACACCGTAGAGTCTAGAAAGGATTCATCTGTGCAACTGCTGAATCAGTGGTTTACACCCGCTGGCAGTAATTATTGTAGATGCTAACCCCACTTTCCCAGAAGAATGACTACCAGCTGGAGAGATTCAGAACCCTAAATTCATGGTGTTATAATGAATTAGTTAGTCTGTGGGAGCTCTTTCTTATGAATGATCACCTCTTAAACCCTCTCTAGTTATGACCCTTCAAAATTGGCCCTTGTTTCAATGAGGAATTGGGCCAGAGGTCCCTTTCAACTCACCGGGTTTTAAGCTTTTAGGATTTCTAAGCACACGTGTATGCATAAAATACTTGGGAGATTTTACAAGCAAAGGGTAAGTGGATTTTTGGGCTGAAAGAGTTTACAGGAGGAGATAACACCTATGGTACCTTCTGTGAGACAATGTGGAGGGGGTTTACTGGTGAGGCACAAGTTCAGTAGTGGTTTCTGTCAGAAAGTCACTTGACAAAATAATTACAGGTGAAGAGCAGGAAAGTGCTTGAAGAACAGGAGGGTATGAATAGGTAACACATAGGTGCAAGGCAACTTTCAGTTCTAAGGACAGAAGTAATCTCACCACACGTTAGTGTAGCTATCTAAAGGTTAAAAGACTAAGTTAGTTTTCCAGACTGCCTCTTCCATCAATGGACAGATAATATTTTAGAGGACAATTTGTGCTGTGTTAAAACAGGAATAAGTTGGGATAGTCATCGATAATAAGATTTGTTATCATCACAGTAATATTTTCAATTACAAACTGTTTTCTTAACAGTGATATCCATGCCAAGTGTTGCATTTAATTTAAAATATTTTATAATGTTAACCTGATTTCAGTTTAAATGCTTTTAAGAATCCCATTAATCTAAGTTCTAGAAACAACTTATTTAATGACAGATTTAAAGCTGGAAACGTTTGGAAGAATTCTAATCGATAAGCAAGTCTAACATTTTTTTTAGGTTTTCTCCTGTGGAGGTAATATTGGGAAGGGATGAGAAATTCAAGTACAGTAGTACATCATGTAAAATGGATCATAGAAACACAGAGCAATTGATGTTGGAAGGGACTTCTGGAGGTCATCTGGTCTAGCCCCCCCTCTCAAACAGGGCCACCCAGAGCTGGTTGCCCAGGACCATGTGCAGACAGATTTTGAAGATCTCCAAGGATGGAGACTCCACAGCCTCCCTGGGCAAACTGTGCCATTGCTTGGTCACCCTCACTGTCAAAAATTGTTTCCTGATGTTCAGAGGGACCCTCCTGTGTCTCAGTTTTTGCCCATTGCCTCTGGACCTGTCACTGGGCACTGCTGGAAAGAGCCTAGCTTTCATGAGAAACATGAGAAATTTGAATATGGACATAGCAAAACTAGGACCAATGGGAGAGAAGTGATTATGGCAGGGTTGCAATTTGGGAGGACAGAGGGGCAGAGGAGGCTAGATAGAAGTATGGGCATGGGAGAATGGGGATTGGGCAGGATAAAAGGGGTTGGTTGCATGTAAGCAAGCTGTTGGTTCACAGTGCTTTCTTTGCTGGCTGAGACCTATGCCAGATCACCAGAATCTGCCCTATCTGCTTATTTAAAGTAATAATGATTTCAAAGTAGTTTTGGTCTGAGTATGCTTTTTATTTTTGCGTGTGTGTTTTATGTGCCTGATGTGCTAAGGCAACCTCAGGTTGGACTAACCAGGGAGAAGGATATGAGATCTGGATGCACCATGGTCTGAGTGCTACTGTACAGATCACACCTGAGACTGGATGCTGAAGAGACCTGGGTGGGGGTGTGCGTTTGTGTTTATGATACCAAACCTCAAGCTGGTCTAGCCAGTGAGGACACCTCACTGGAAAGACCTGAGGGCTGAGATAGTAACTGGGAAAGGGACCTCGGTCCATGGCTCCCTGGTCCATGGGATTGTGGATAGACTTAAAAGTCCATTCTGGTATGTGGTAATGTGACTGACCGTGAAAGCACTGTTCTCGGTCTGTGTTAATCTGTGTCATTGGCCATGTGTATTTTGTGTGTGTGTGTGTGAATCTTTGGAGCTCAGCTTTACTAGCTAGACCTGGAAATGCAAACCACAGGGCCCCCATCCACCAGACAGGACTGGGAGGAATCCCCTGGCTCTCAGGCTCCGCCGGTCTGGCTGTAGCAGCCTGGGAAGGAGACCTCTGCTGCACCCCAAAGCCTGTCAGATTTGTCTACCTGGAACAAATACTGATAGGTTTGTGGGCATTTTCATTATACATAAAAACTCTTCGGTGGCACTTATATCTTCTCCCTTGGAAGCCAGACATAAAGACAAGCGAGCAGAGAATAGAAAGTGAATGAAAACAAACTCAACAAATAATCTATTAATTACAAACAAGACAATTAGTCTGAAAGTTAGTTATGTGGATTTCAACTTGACAGTGTTTCTTAAATTCAAGTTTTATAGTTTCTAAAAATGCTTGTATTCTACTCTGGATGCAAGTGTGCAGTGATGTGCCTTTGTTAATGGATTAGAAAAGCTGAATGTTTTAGCTTTGCTGAATATATCATGTAGTTGTATTATTTACATGTTAAAAAAAAAGAAGTAATTTCCTTTTTCCGTATAAATTGTATGCCACTTGAAGAAAATTGTACTGTTGTAAAATATTATCTAAAAGCCTAAAGTATTCCAATTTCATTCATTTGTTAAGTAAAATATGTAATTTGTTTTCATTCAAAACTGAATCATTTTTACTTCCACAGCTTTTATTAAAACACATCTGACGATTGTCTTGCGGATAAACAGAGTAATAATGGACAAACTATTAAATCCACAAAGTAATGAGTGTTGAACATTAAAACAGGTGCGTTATGGATACTACCATATGCTTTGAACTGAACTTTGCTGGGAATTCCTATAAATTTCTTCAGGTATTAAAAAGTAAACTGTCTCTCATCTGTAACAATCTGACATGTACAGATAACAGATGGCTTGGAAGGCCTTACAGGTTCTTTTTGCTCCATAAAGAAGTGTTAAAAATGAAGCATATCATCTATTATTTTCCTGTGCCCTTTTTATCACTTTCTGACTAAACAGAAAAGTGATATATTACAGGGCAGTTGCCCACACTGTGACATTTCAGATGTGATTATCAAAATGCAGCACACTGGTTGCTGAGGTTTTTTAAATGAATGTGACAGGAGTTAGCATTTCACAAGTGCACACTCTGTAATCTCAACACTCCGGTAATTCATTGGGTTGTCTGCATGCCACAGTGGGAGTTCCCACAACTCCGTGGCACAAATTTTAGATTTCTTAATCTATACAAATCTACAGGCAGCTACTGGGGATTTTTCTCAAATTATTCTTAGAAAGTATCTTTTAAAGGTAGCATACTTTGCAGACTCAAGCTTTCTTCTAAGATGAGTTCATCTAAGTTCAACCAGTTTGCCATATCTAGTGTCTCTCAGCAGCTGCTTCCTCCCTCAAGGACAGCATCTTTAAGCTATGCAAACTGCACACAAAAAAGCACATTAGTAGTCAAAAGCTAGATGACTTTTATTATTCTCTGTTTCGGTATTGATCAGACACAGTGACACGGCAAAGGGAATTGTGTTGACTATCAAGAGAAGAGCCTGGAGGAACCAGAAAGCAATAAGATCACTGAAAATCACTCATACTAGTATACCAGGAAGTAGAAAAAGTCACTAATTTTTAGCACTGCTCAGAAGAATCTTCTGTTACTGTCACTTCCCATCACTTTCATCTTTCTTCAGGGAAGTTAAGACCAAAAGCTTCAGGGGGAGAAAATTCCTTGCTTGTTGGATTATTCCTGTCTGGATGTATATTGGCATCTGACTGCCAGGTTATACAGACATCCCTAATGCAGATGTCACGCATCAGTAATAGAAAATAAAAGGAGTATCTGGTATGCTTATACAAGTTAGCTGCTTACAAGGCACGCTAACAAACCATAGACCATCTATATACATTCATGCACAGCACCAGTATGAATCATGTATTGACCTCCATGCAGAGACCTGTATCTCTGCGTGATTCTGCCGATGACAGAAACATCACATTTATTACTCTGTTTGAGCTACTACTGATGTATCTATCTGTGAGGCACTGGAACAGGTTGCCCAGAGAAGTTGTAGATGCCCCATCCCTGGAGGTGTTCAAGGCCAGGTTGGATGGGACTTTGGGCAACCTGGGCTAGTGGAGGATGTCCCTGCCCATGGCAGGTGATCTTTAAGGTCCCTTCCAACCCAAACCATTCTATGATTCTGTGATCTCTATCAAGTTTTTAAGGTTTTCTTCTCAAACTCTATATGTTGCTTGACATTCCCAAAGAACTATTTTACAGCTGTTTTGTATCAGAGGCATGAGAGGTGGCTAGTGAACTTCTGTGCAGATTTTCACTCTTCTAGTTTATCTCTTTATAATCCTTTTATACAGTTTTTTTGCATCCTCCAAGGAAGATGGACTTCCTTCTATTTCACTATGTTCAAGGGAGCTTTTTCAGGCATATTATGGAATGGAATATTTACTACTGTTTAGTAGAATAGAGAGATTAGAACACACAGGTGATGGAAATACCAAAAACTACCAAAGGTCAGCTGTGACTGTAAGTTACAGTCATGTGTGGGCTATTTAAATTTTTCATTTGTCTCCATTTGTTTCTTACTGGATGAAGGCTTTTGAACTTCACTAACAATGTTTTTTTATTTTTTAGAATTATATTTGTCAATAGAGTAGCTCATTCTAAGAAGTCAGACACGTGAGTTGGTGCTTATTTCTTATGTCAGACTGACTAGCCATTATCTTTCATACTTTGATTAAAATATAAGAACACGTAAGTTATTCCACCATTTTATGCTAGATAGGAATCAAGACATACATAAAGGCTGTCTGTCACTTCGAGGTGTCTTTGGTATTATTGAAGATTATCTTCAGATAAAAAGTGATTTCAGGTCTCTTCTGCTGTTTGGGCTATTTACTTCTAGGAATAAACCAAACTCTCTGATATCCAAAGAAGTCAGAGAAACACGTTTTGTTATTACTAAACTAGCTGTAGAAAAGTAATGCTATAGATTTATATTTAAATGGGATTATCTTTCTTTTTTCCCAGTGGTACATAAAGTCTTTAAATAATACATGGAAAGACCAAAACTGTTCAAAATCACATGAAAACATGGTTGTAAAACATGGAGGAGGGGATACTGGTGATCTGAATCCTCTGTGAATATTCAGCTGTATTGTAAGAGCCAGTTTTCTATTAATGTTGTAATCTGACACTAGTTTTATGGGAACACTAAGCTTTCTGATAATAACTTAGATAAACTAATCTGTGACACTAAGCAAATCCTGACCACAACAAAAAACAATATTTGAGGAAGATGTTGATCTGCTAAAAGCATAAAATAAGCGTAAGATAAGACAAGTTTTTCATGTGTCCTACCTTACCTTGTAGGAATAGCTGAGGCACCTAATCTGTTTTCTGTTTTTTAACAGCCTGAGAAAATACTGTCTTTAACCTTGTATTTTATTCTTGATGCACAGTGTACTCTACAGCTACTTTGACAATAAAATTATACTTCTGCTTAGATAATGAATCTTATTAAAATAGCAATTTTTTCAACTCTTCAACATAAATGTTACCTCTGGAAATGGAATTATGGAGGGTGTATATGCTGTTGAAAGATCTGAAAGGAATTGAGACTTTTACTGGGAGGGACAGAGAGGGGGGCATTAAGAAAGCTGTCCTGCCCCACCTCCTTTTCTCCTGCCATAATACTTTCAATTTGCTGTATCCCAATCTGCTGTGAAATGTATTTTCCAAAACCAGTACTTTAAAAATAATATGTAGGGGTTTTGGTTTTTTGTTTGGTTTTTGTTTGTTTGTTTAAGAAAAATATTGTGGTAAAGAATTCAAAATTTTGCAGCATTTAGAAAAAATCTTTAACCACTTTAGTATTTAGATATAATAGCATAATGTATTTTTGAAGTGTACTAAAATTTAGTAAGATTCTGCAGTGCACACATAAAAATCCAAATCTTGATATCTCTAATTTTTCATACACACATATCATAATCTATTTGATTTTACAGTTCAGCAAATTGAAAACATCCAGTCTACCCCACTGTGAGAAACATATTAGCAGCTAAGGAATCCAGAATCAAAACGTGCAGCGTTGTAAATTATTAGAAGAGGGTTATTTTTCCTGCTAACCCATTGATTGTGCATAGTGATAGGTTGGCATGGTGTGCTTGAACCCATACATCGGCAAGTGCTGTCAAAATGAGTTATTCGTGAATAGCAGGCCAGTATCTGCCTGGAATCCTTATCTCATCTGGAATCCTATGGTAAGCAAAATGATTCCCACTGTCACTATATCATTAAACTGTGGATTTTAAGACTGCATCATATTTTCTCTGTGTGTGTGTGTGACTGAAAAATCATTTCTCCAGTAGAAGACAATCTTTCCTTTACATGTTATAAGAGTTCTGCACCAACATGGATAACAGATAATCATGAATTTCTTGTTGATTCATGAGGATTTTTGTACCTCCTGTGTTGATTCCCAGTTTCACATTTTCATTTGAATGATGGCAGTATGCATGCCATCAGCTGATAAATTTAGCTTCTGTTCTTAGGTTATTATTCAGATGGATGCTTCGGTATTTCCAGCATCAGGCTGTGCATTTACAATGCACTGCTTTACGGTGTCCCATTGTAGGCACCAGTGTCATCCTAGTAATTGGGTACGCTTATATGATTTTATGTGCTTTGACTTTTTTAATTTTTTTTTGAAATGATGATCTTTTTTAGCAATGCAAGGGGCAGGAGATTAATTTCTTGCAGGTTTTTTCCTTTTTTTTTTTTTTTTCAGTTCTCTTACTGGGCCTTTATTTCACAAACATCTTTTGTCAAAACCTTTACTGTTTAAATGGAGGGGGGGGAGAAAACCAAATGCAAATTCAATGTTACCTAGTTTTCTGGGTTTTAGTATACCTTCAGAAGAAGATACAATCGCTGTAATCGTAACTAGTGTTGGTGCTATTCACTATTTTGCAACAGGGTAAAGGTGCTAAGCAGTGATGCTATATGTGCAGCCTATGAATTGGAACTGAGGCATGGATCAGAATTTGCTTTGCAGATTGACATCTAATAGTAGGCATCTACAATGCAGTATCAAAGCTTACGTTATAGCTCCCAGAGGTCAAATCAATGATGTCAATAAATATAGTTCAGAGAGTATAAACTCTGAAGTGATAAACTGACCCATAGCTGATTGAGTAGCTCACTAAACTATATATCTCTGCTCATTCGCAAGATCTGATGATAATGGCAGCTTTGACACCGCATTGTAGATTACTGAAATTAAGTCAGTTTTATCCATGGTCTATGACAAGGGCAATAAGGCCTTACTCTGCATCCACCTGACAGCTGGTGCCTCCAGTTATGCCACCTTTTTTTGTTGAGTTTTCATGAAGGGGGGAAGGGAGAGAAGTTAAGGGGAAAACTCACACCAAAGGCAAGATCTGGACTGAAGGACCATGCGGCAAGGTGAATAAACAAAACCTTTTAAAAGATAAAAATTATCCAGTGCCCCGATGTCATTTCCCTTCATCTTGTGCAGAATTTACGTCTTAGGGGACAAACTTCAGTGCAGAATTCAGAGAAATTATACTTCAGGCTCAGGAGGTGAGATAGAGTTTGCACTAGTATAAATGACAGCTTTTTTAAAAAAAGCTTTGTTAGTTTTGCCTGCCCTTACTCTTTTGTTATGTGGCATTCCCTCACCATAATTCTCTCATGTCACTTGGTGAAATGACCCTTTGTAATGGGAACTGAAAAAGTGCACATTAGAGAAGTGAACACGCAAGCAGGTTACTTTTATGCAATTAATTATTCAAGGGAATGTGAGGCAGAAACCCCAACCTAGTAAAACAATCAGGTAGATGAGCAATTTATTTCCTGGGAGAAGAAGATTTAAAGTTTGGCTCTAAGCAAGTAAGCAGCTCTTCTCAGAGCAGCAAAGAGTAAGGAATGTTAGGCCTTCTGTTAATAAGTCTCTGAATAAAAAAGCAGAAGTTAATGCATGGAAGCTAGTGTACATCACAGAGTGGTTTATTATATGCTTCTTTATTGCTATAAATTAATATTAAAATATGAACGGGGAAGAGGAACTGAAGTGTAGATGTGACCTGTCATTTTCATCTCTGCAAGAAGGGGAATTTCTTCTGTAATGCTTTCATCCTCATCAGAAAACACAATTTTAAGTGCATATATTCATATATATGCATATGATTTTTCTTTTGTGAAACCGTATATAAATGACTGAAGCCATGCACTGTGAGGGGAGAGTCATAAACATTAGTAACAGAGAATACAAATCCCTACCAATACAATTGCTTGCTCCTTCCCACGCTGTGAGGCCGTTCCCTGCAGAGGAGTTGTCAGTGGTTTCCTGGCAGTGCTCTTGTTTCCTCTCAACATGCAGAAGTGCAAGCACAGTTTCCAGAGAGGATAGGTAGCCAAAATTACCCCCTTTCTTTTGTTTTTGATAGACAACTGAACATAGGTTGAGCTTCCTCTTTACTTGCAGAGTTCAGCATTTTCTTATGAATGGTATCCTCCCCTGGTAAAGGCTCTGAAAAATCCTTTAAACTATGGATTACAGAGTTTTCCTGCCTTTGCTGTAGAAAGAGCTGGTGGAATTCAGGCCCAAAGGGCATGTTATCTATAGATGTTATGTACTAAGATGAAAGAAGCTGTTGGATGACATTGTGAGGGGAAACTGGTCTCTAATGCTGGCTTAAATCAGGTGAGGTTTGATGTTATGAGACGGTTGTCTCAGGTTACTAGTGTTGTTGTATTTCAAAGGATTGAAACCCAGTCCTACTACTCACAAACCTAAGCTATGTTACTTGTGAGAGCCTTGTTTTGGAGTTAGCAGGCAACAAGCAGCACAGAAGGCCCCTTCTACTTTCCTAGTTGTGTAAGTATTTGGGATAAGTAAACTGGTCCTGATCACCAGTCTGAAGTCCAGCTTAATGTTAAAATCATCTTTTGTGCCCGGTGTGGTAACAGGCAATTAGTCCTGTAATCGTGAAAACTCAACCCAAATCTCTGGAGAGTGCAGTGACGTTCTCTTGCTTTGTATGACACTAGATTGAAAATGCTGAAGCAAATGTGAGACAATGTCAAATCCTTTTAGGTAAAATTATGATGAAGGTTTTGCTGGATCGTTTGACAAAAATGGTATCTAGTTGAACTGTTACCTCAATTTATTTTGTGAGTTGTCCTGCTTAGCTCACATGTCATGCTAAGCAGTATAAACAGCAACATCAGAAATTGTTGTTAGTCCTCATAAGGTTGCTGGTCACCTGGAAGAACTCAAAATAAGCTTCATTTTTAGTTTTGTTCTGAAGGAACCTGGATTCTTTTTATATAGTTATTTGTGTCTTATGTGATGTTCAGCAATCCAACTCTAACTTGAAGGCTGGATTTGCTGAGGTTGCCCATATCATATATTTTTCCCGTCTTAAAATTGCTGCCAAATATCTGACAACCTAGGCTGTATCCTATTCCTTGCTATTTTTGTGGCAAAATAAATACAAATATAAATTCAATGAAACTTCTAAACTTCTTCTCAATTATATTTACTAGCATCACTTTCTGTCTCACATCTGACTTTCAAACTTACAATAGTAACTTCAGACTGATGTCTTGTTGTCCAGACCCATCCAAGACCAGGGTGTCCATCAGAAATGAGACAAACCAAACAGGTTTGGTAATGAGAGGCTACTATTGGGTCTCTGAAACTTGCCATCTTGCATATGGGATGATTTAAAATAATAAATATATTCTGAGGAGAGGCAGAAGCCAGAAGTTTACGGTGTTTTCTGGGAGGCTAGCATTACATTGCAACTAGCACTAGGATGGTTCACCTGCAGAAGTGATTCTTCTTGAAGGGAGAATCTGTAGACTTCATTAGAACAATCACATTACTTTACAAATGTCTTCCAGCCATGATGTAATAGAATATCAAGTGCATGTGGAAAAGGAAGTAGAAAAATTATGATATAATAGTTGGAGTGTTCCAAAGGTACATGAAAGGACAGAAAAACAGAGGTCAAAGCCTGGGAGTAGTCTCTGGCCTTAAACTTGAAAAAAACCTAATAGTTTCATATTTCAAAGGAATTAAAAAGTGTGGAGGGGGTGAAAGGATCAAGATTAACCCTTATGTAAATTTGTTCCATCTCATTGGGATCATGTAAGTGAAAATTCATAGCACATACCACCTTTTTCATTGTAATGCTAAAGATGTATTGATTAGCTCCTCACAGTTTAATATCTGACCTGACATTGAGCCAACAGCTGCAACAGAATATTTTGTCACTGTATTTTCTGTTCACCTGTTGTGAACATTTTAATAAATATGAATTGAATTCCACATAAAAAGCCACAATTTGAAGAGAAAAATGAGAAAACAGTGTTTCAAAACATGCCCTCCTGGATCAGATCAGAGTTTCCAGCAGCCTTAAGAGTATAATCTCATGTTTCTCACAGTGGCCAACATTCCCACTCAGGGAGGGAACACGAGAAAAAGAACAAGCACAGTCCAACTATGACATACCTTTCAGCAGTGAGGAAGGTAGGGATTTCTAAGTTGGAGACTGTCTGGATTCGTGTGCTTCTTATCTATAGGTCACAATTTCTTCAGTGTACTTATTTTACCAGCTGCGGGAGTTGCTCCTTTAGCTTGATTGGTAGGCATCTGTCAGAGTTTGGATTCAGTGTTAGTTGACAATGCCTGAAGTGCCTGCAAATCTGATGATCATACTGACTTTGGCTGGGGTTTTGCTTGTGAAGTGATTGTTCTTCCTTTCAGTTGCCACTAGTAGGAAATCTCAGTAATAGTTTTGCATGCAAAGGCACTTTTTTTCCTTTCTCCCTCTGCCCACCACCGACCAGTAAAAAATAAGGCTTGATTATCCCTGGCTAACAAATGAAATTAAGAAAGTGACTGCCACTTAATGTTTTTATAAATGATTGCATACTACTGTAATAAGTAATTATCACTTTTGTGCTTTAATGCAATTAATATTAGAAAAGCAAAAGCTCAGCTTAAATAGAAATTTTGCAGAGATGTCAAAAACTACGAGAAAGGGTCCTTCAGTTATGTAAACAACAAACATAAGCAAAAGGATAATACTGGCCCACTGTTAAACAGGAGAGGTGAATTAGTCACCAAGATTGCTGAAGAGGCAGAGGTTCTCAACACTTTCTTCACCTCTGTCTTTACCAGCTCCGTTGGGCCCCAGAGCTTGGGAGCAAAAGCTGGGTCGATGCAAACACGGACCCACCATCAGTGAAGAAAGAGTGGGTATGGGAACTATTACAAGGCAGCTCTGCGGAGAGGGACCTAGGGGTCCTGGTGGACAACAAGCCCGATATGAGTGACCATTGAATTATGTATGTCAGCTTAAACAAGTGCACTTCCATAGCTACAAGTTGAGAAGCAGTAGCAGGTAGAAGGGCAGGGGCGCCAGGTCCTTTTCCTGTCACTTACAGGTGGAAAGTGCAGATTTGAATACATTGATTGTACTCACCTCTGTTTTCCTGAAACAGCTTTCCCCTTTGAAAATCCTCTTACAACGTCTAGAGGCACTGAATATAAAATAACTCAACACTCAAAGTGTTTGCAAATACATCTTTTTTTCTTTTTTCTTTTTTTTTGTTTTTTCTTTCCTCTTCCTTCTTCTGTCAAAATCAGAAGTCTAAATGCACTGTGTGAACGGACTGGCCCTGGCTGTCTGGTTTAAGAAAGTAAGCTTAGTAATGGCAGTCACTGGGAGACCGAACTATTGTTTGTGTTCCCTAGGTTCCTGTGGAGTATTTTGCTTTCACTAGCCGAGAAAACCTATAAAATATGCCCAGGTGTTTTGTGAATAGTGGGTGATTTAAATGCCTTCAAATTCGTGACATAATCACACAGAAGGACATGGCATTGCCCATGTTTAGGGCATTTAACATCAAATGCTCATAAACCTAGTAAACTTTAAATTGTATCCCTAATTACCAAATACATCTCATCGGTTTCTGTCACTCACAGCACAAATGTGAAAAGTTGGCAGAGTTAGAGCACTTTACTACTCTGTTTACTGAAGGGCAATCTTTATGAATTTACCTCTGGAGAGTAAAAGACTTCTGACTTTTCAGTGCTACATCAGCTTCTCTGTCTTCTCTTGCATGCAAATGCTTTTCCTGATGCTTCATTATGAACTCCTTTAGAAGTCGCCGTCACTTTTATATGGGTAACAGTGCTGAATGATTAAATCCTATTGTCTGCACTTTCTATAAAAGTCATTAAAGTGGAAAAGAGCTACCTCTAAATTGAAATTCTGCCTTCAAGGTCATTATCATTTTACCTCTTCTGCCTTGTCTGACACATACTGGTGTATACTCTAAGAATAGAAAAATATACCCAATTTCCAATTAAAAACCCAAAGCAATACAGGCTGAGTCTAGTCAGAAAATGGAAGAATATCCATCAGTACATTGCTCTCTCAGCCTTTAGTTTTCTTGTCAATGACCCATAAAGCTATTCTCAAAGCTGTCCATTCCCCCTTTTTTCCCCTACATTATGGCTTGTTCATCATCAGATTTTTATAGCTGTGATGGGGCAGATCAGTCTGATTTTGTACCTTTCAGCAGAATAACCCCAAAAACATGATTTGAAATGCAGAGAGGGATATGTACCTTAAGGTCTAATTGTTCACCTGTGCCTTAGACTCATTACTAATCCTGAATGCTGATTATAGTGATATCTATGAGATTTTAATAGCTTTGGTGGGTAATATCTGATTCAACACTAATGGAAATAATCTTGTGTATTAGCTAGCATGCACCAGCAGCTGGGATTTTCTAGTATTAAATATGGGTTTAATAAAGTAAAGAAAAATAAAGTATACCAATGGCCTCATACACAAACTCTGTTTCTTCAGAAAATTACTGGAGCGTGTTCAGTGGAATTGGTCTATCTGAGGGTGAGAAATATCCTTTGTCAGTCTAGCAAAGTAATCAATCAAGAACTGTAGTAGCCTGTACAGATTCTCCATACCACAGCAGTAGCTGAATATAATTGGATAAAACATAGAGCCACTTAGCTTGTGTCTAAAGAAACAGCCTGAGGGAACTCACTCTCACAAAACTCTTATCTTCTTATCCAAGCTCTAGAAAATCAAAGAAGTGTCACAAGGAGAAGGTGAATTATCCAGCTGGTAGGACATTGGATTAGGACCCTGGGAAGCTGCGACTAAAGCTTCCCCTTTTGCAAAGGGGAATCTAAACATTAGATGTCTCTGAAGTAATTGCCCTAAGTACTGCAAGGGGACAGTTCATTTGACCTAAGACATCTTCAGATGTGATTTGCTTTTCTCTACCTATTGATTATAAAAGATATAGCAGCTTTGAATTTAAACTGTATTTTTAGGTAGTGAAATAAAAGCAGGGAAGTCCTGCTTATCTGCATTTTGCAAATCTCCATGTTTCCTCTCCACTTTTTAGAATCCTGGAATCATAGAATCATAGAATGGTTTGGGTTGGAAGGGACCTCAAAGATCATCTAGTTCCAACCCCCCTGCCATGGGCAGGGACACCCTCCACTAGACCAGGTTGCCCAAAGCCCCATCCAACCTGGCCTTGAACACTTCCAGGGATGGGGCCTCCACAACCTCTCTGGGTAACCTGTGCCGGTGCCTCACCACTCTCACAGTAAAGAATTTCTTTCTAATGTTACCATTACCCCTTGTCCTGTCACTACAGTCCCTGATAAACAGTCCCTTCCCATCTTTTCTGTAGGCCCTTTTAGGTACTGGAAGGCTGCAATTAGATCTCCCCAGAGCCTTCTTTTCTCCAGGCTGAACAACCCCAACTCTCCAGCCCTCTGATCAGCTTCATGGAGGCCATGGACTCTGGACTCGCTCCAACAGCTCCATGTCTTTCTTGTACTGGGGCCCCAAACGCTGGATACAGTACTGCAGGTGGGGTCTCACAAGAACAGAGTAGAGAGGCAGAATCACCTCCCTCAACCTGCTGGTCACACTCCTTTTGATGCAGCCAAGGACAAACTTGTCTTTTTTACTTGTTTTTGTTTATATTTGAAGTTTATCCAGGGCAGAGGAGGTTCACTTTCTTTAAAAAGACCTGTTGCAATGGAATTGCAATTCTTTTTTGATACTTAGAGGCTACTGTAATACAAATTGCAACAAAAGACCGGTTTTATCTCAAGAGTTAGCGTGTATATATGCACACATTCACACACCTGTTAAGAGAATGACATTCGTTATACTTGCTAAGGTCAATATTTGCTGCAAAGAAAAAGTATGACCTTTAGTCCCTCAACCTACATGCAAGAAGACATAACCCTTGGATTGAATTGTAAGTGAAAGGTAAGTGATTGGTGAATAGCAAACAATGACAGAGTGCGTGGGAGACGTCCCTAAGATCTCTGAATATTTGAGAAAATAAAATCCAGAATTACTGCTGGTGTAACTCTTCTGCCTTAGTGTGACTCCTTTTATTCTTCAAATGACTGGCTACAGGGAAGCAAGCTCTTCCTGCAAATAACAGAATGTTCTTACCTGCATTAGTATGTGCTTAAACAATGATCCACAAAATGATACAAAGCTTAGTAAAGCATTTTTAGTAGGGGTACTTTCAAACATGCACAGTGTTTGACCTACCTTTCCTCCATCAAAATTATTTGGAATTTTGCCATGATTTCAATGGCAAAGGTCTTGTATACTGGTTGTCAAAAGGAAAGAGAATCAGAGCAGTGCTGATAACTCAGAAATCCTCGACTCCTGAATTCATGTGCATTTCTACAAAACCATAATCAGTATATGGAAGTCATGGCCAATATTAGCCAGCATATGGAAGTCATGGTTCAGGGTAATTGTTGCAGCCTACGCCAATGTCCTCTCCACCATTCTGAGCACCCTTGGGGGTGACCAGGCCATGAAGTGTGGAGCAGGTGAATTTTTCTTGAAATCCAGTCCTTTCTGCTTTGCATATCAAGGCTGCAGTAAGGAAATATGTGGCTTGCCTTATTAAAAATAAGTTTCTAATTTCTTTTCCATCCACCATAGTTTATCTTACACTATCATTCTTTGTGAATTTAATCATCTGGAGTGGACTGAGGAGGAATGCTTGAATTTAAATCACTCCATTCTCATCTCTATAAATAGTATGACAGCAGGAGGGATAATATCACCTCTGGCTGTATGTGTTGGTTCCCCTAATCTAACCAAAAAACCAATAATGCTAATGTGTCCCACAGAGATATTGGTTGGCTTGCAAGAATAACTTTTTAGGAGGTTTATTCAGTGCAGATTTTGTGAGGCAGTAACTGCTGTGGTAGTTCAGGGTTTTATTTATTTATCCTTGAATTTCAATCTCAGGTGGCACATGTATGTCAGAAATGAACCTTCACTTTATAAGACAACTTCCTAAACTTCAGTGTTTGATTCAGTCTTACGTGACTGTTTCCTGTGGGTTGGGTTTGGGTTTTGGTTGGTGATTTAGTTTTGTTGGGGGAGGAGGGGTTGTTGGGGTTTTTTTTAAGTGATTCATTCATCTCTCTTATGAGTGGGATTCAACATTTGTTTGTTGGAATGTGGAGATGGTTAGGTTGTGGTGATTTTTTTATTTGGATTTCTTCTGTAAAGTATATTACCTTTAATATTCTGTGAAAAAAATTGCTGCAATGACTTTCAAACATTCAAAATGTAGCAAGGACTTATAACAGTTTTAACCAGTGGTCTTTTAGCATGGAATTTTATATTCAGGTACCATGGTCAAGACAGAGAATGAACAAGGGGTAGCTGCAGAGCAGCTGAGATCACACCTGGCCCAATCTGCAAAGGAGTCAGAATTCCTAGACACCAACCAGCTGTGGCTTCTTTCTGACATTATGGCTCTTAACAGAGATGCTGCTGATAGCAGGACCCATTTCTGCTTAAATCAAGACCTGACTTACCTGTTTACAGTACTGAATTGGAACCATTATAATTTTCATGAGATATTTAAGTTCTTTGAAGTCTGTATTCATGCGAGGATATTTCCTTCCTTTTCTTTCGGGTGAGTATATTGGTACTTGTTTATTATCAGATTTATCTTTAGATTTTTACACTCTCCTTTCCCAATTGCATACTATTATCACCTCTTTATGCTAATGCTCTCCCTAGCTGCCTGTATTATCACCCCTCCATTTATCTTCTTATCGTGTGTGATCTACAGTACTCATTAGCTTCCTATTCTCAGATCACTTTTTGCCTTCTCAGCATGCCAGATGACCCTTTTATCACTCAGCCATGTTTCACAATCAGCCTAGATAATGTTTCATACTTCCTTACTATTCCCTTAGCTTTTTATTTTTGTGCTGCTTATTACCTCTTGCCATTCATTTCTCTCCAACAAGGCTTGTTTTAATGCTTACTCAATTAGACCAGATTTTTGCTAGTATTCTATCAGTTTTCTTCATTGCCAGGGTAGTACATTATTGATTTCCATGGCTCAGTATATCAAAGTATATAATTCCTAGCAAATTTCTTTCTCCATCAAGTTTATTTAATCCACCCTCTTCCCAGCCTCCTCTTCAGACCAGACTTCATATTCATGAGGCCAGCAGTACATTAACTGCCTAACTCATTGATTCTTACACCTTACAAAGTACTTCATCCATAATCGTACACATTCTGCCTGAATTCAGCCAACTTGCAATTCTTGCTCTGGATATGGCTACTTAGAGCACTTGTTTAATGTGTATTTTAGACAATTTATATGCTTGAGTTGATACTTTTGCGGCCACCGCATAAAATGTTTTCAGCTCATTGGCTCCAAGGTACTTAAACTTGTATTTCCCAAAGCTCCCTTCAAGTTTTATGATTGCTCATGTTAAATAATGAACTTAAAAAAAAAAAAAAGAGTTGTTGTTGTTTTATCCTAAAGATCTGTTCATTAACAGCATGACTTTTGGGGCTGTGAGACTTGCAGACTATTATATATGAATCTTTTTCAAAAAGAAGCTTTCCTTGACCCTGTGTAAAACCTCCTCAGTCTCACAGGATTTTTGATAAGGTAACTGCTCAGATATCTGTAAATCTTATCTTCCTTATAAAGTTCCAACTGCCATGTGCAAACAGATTTGGATATTGCAGAAAATGCCATAAACTATATAATATGACAGAAAAAAATGGAAAAGAAGATAAATTGAAGACATTTTTTGATAAGCAAATTTTTGAGCCATGAAGTTTCCATACTTTGTGGATTGTAGGACTGTAAGGACCAATCCCAGGAAAGGATAGCGTATCTTTAATTTTCCTGCTATTTTAAAAGATTCCCAAAGTCATGGAACTTTTCTCCATTCTGGATTATCCAGTAATATAATAATTAGCACAGACTTCTGAAGTGCTGGGACCTTACATTTGGGATAGCTATCCTAAAATGTACTTTCAATCTTCTTGTTTTAAGAGTTTTTTTCAGGTTTGAGCAACCTCCTTGATTTGGCAAACAACTGTGATAATAGAAAGGATGTGCTTGAGGCAATTCAGAATTTTGCTGAAGAAATAAGTAAGTTCTGCAGCAAAAGAAAGTCCAGCAGTGGAAAAAGTATTGACTAAATGGCTCAGCATTGAAGATAATTCCTTTCCATTTGCAATTTATGGCTCTATGCATATACAAAACAGTCCAACCACGAATTGAGTTCAATAAGTCTCATTCCTTTCACAAAGTACAATTGGAATAGATGGAAATGTTTTTGCTACAAAGCATATGTGAGGCTAAATCCTGCATAGTTATGGACTATCTGTTTATAGATATTTTTATAGTGTCCTATATTCTGTACTGTTCTTTATCCAGAAGCAGACTGACAGAGGACAAGAGGGTGATG
This sequence comes from Aramus guarauna, assembly GCA_013400195.1. Taxonomy (NCBI): domain Eukaryota; kingdom Metazoa; phylum Chordata; class Aves; order Gruiformes; family Aramidae; genus Aramus; species Aramus guarauna. The sequence continues at coordinate 516,607 of VXBL01004419.1, forward strand.
TGTAAGTTTAACAGTCATCCGTTCATTTTCTCTTCCTGTCAGACAGGCAACACGTGGGGGTTTCTGCTTATCTTCATCATTAATCACCTGGAGTATGTTGCAATGGCCTAGTAGAGAAGCATTTAAGTCTGTGATTATGATGATTAGGAAAAGGGGTTGTAAAAAGTTTAGTTCATCCAAGGGGAATAATAGTTTGGCACCCTTGCCAAATAGGGTGTCAATAGGGAAGCCTAGCCAAGATGACTGCAGATTACAGTGGCAATAGAGAGGTGTGTTGCCACTGGGCAAATGGGCATCAGAATATTTCAAAATTCTTTAAATATTGTATTGACTTTATGCTTAGAAGCACCCTGTTGGCACTCTTACAGGAGGTTCTAACTTACTACCCTCAGACATAAGTGGTAGAGGCTAGAGACCAGTCTAACCTTGAGGATATTCTAGTTCCAAGTTAGACTTTTGTTCCAGAGACTCCTACTTCAGGGTAAGAAGGAGGTAAAGTAAACACGCTTTTGAAATTGGCAGTATTTTTACCATCCAAGGAGGCAACCAACCCTGTATATCTGAAGGAAACAGCTACATCATATTAGTCATTACTTTTATTACTGCCATTATACCTGAGATGATCTTCAAACCATTGCAGATGACCTCATGAGTATGCTGTTGAAGGAAGGATAAAAACAAACCTCATGTTCTTCAGGTAATGGCTGCTTTCCCCATCAGAGATGTCAGGAAAGGGCTGTATGGTATGCCAGAACCTTACTGATTTTCTTCCCAGAAGGACGAACATCTACAGAAAAGATGCATTCACATATGCATCACACTGTATTGCAGTGGAAACTTATGGTATTTCCTTCTCTTATCCATCTGGTGATGAGTAGCAGCAGTACAGTCTATTTGGTCAGAATGTTAACTGCAAAACTTAAAATCTATCATAGATCTGTTATTAATTTCTCATTGCCTTCCCTATGCAGAGAAAATGTAAAAGGACATCTGCTCAGTTTTTGAGAATTATATTACAGTTTTCTTTTTCTTTAATGTAAATCTGTGATTTTCCCATCAGCCACAGTCTTTCTGAAAGTAAAAGCTGCAGAAGGGAGATGCTTTTCATAAATTTTCCTTCTCCCATGAAAGAAATGCAGGGAGTGGCTAATGAAGTGCATATTTGTATGTGGCTTAAAATTACTGTAAATTCCCATTTCACTGTACAAATTATTTAATTTCTCCCATTGTCCAAGGATAAGTAAGTGCCAGTGGGACAGCTCTAGCAGGCAAAGGTTAAAGGTGCATAAATTCACAGAAATTCAAATGTGTTTTGATCTCTCTCATTTCTCCCAGTACACATACATATTTCCTTCAGAAGGTGTCACATGTAAAATAGCATTAAAGAATTCCAGGTGAGGTTACGTATTTGAACATCAAATGTGTGAATAACAGGTCTACTTATTATCACCTTGTAAAATACATAAAGGATGAGATGAAAATCATTGGAAATTGATCTTAAAAGAAACTTTTTTTTTTTTTTTTTAATACAGTTAATTGTAATAAAGACAGCTTTTTACCCGAAGGATTCTATGGGATGATTCACAGGCTAACGTACAGGTCACATAGTATTAGAACCTGTCCACCTTTGCTGACAGGAAAGCAGTTAAATATTGTTATTCTTAGATACCGAGATTCACAACTCGGTTAAAGGACATGTATCTGTATTATAGACTTCCCCACAGAAGCTCTGGCAACATAGATTAAGGGAATGGGGGGAAAGAAAAAAGCTCCTTCTATATGTCCCATTCAGCCCTTTACCTCCTTTGAACTTTCTGCCTTAAAGTTCAGTGCTTAGTACCTGTTGCCATGCTGTTCTTATTGATGGGAATCAGTCCTCTGGTAGTAGATATGAGCCACAACTAGCGTTTTGTGGAGAAGTACTCAATGGGGCAAGACTAGGCAACATTTTGTCCTCCTCTGTTGTCAGTTACTGTGTTCACTGCTTGCCCTATTCCTTGATGCTAATTGTACTGCTAGAGATGCACAGAGAGATGCTGGAGCTGAGTGTGTCACCTATGAGCAATGTTCTCAGACATGGAGGCAAACGAACAGTTATGCGCCGTATCAATGACACTATCAAAAGCAGATAAAATGAAATTATTTGCTTCCAAACACATCAGCATGAAAACGAATTACCACTATGCAAAAGGCTTCTCAAAATGATGTTGCAACACAAGCCTACCTGTGTGAGTTGAATCTTTTTCCTGTCTTTTTTTTTCTGCTGACTTTCCTAGACCTTTTTTCCCCCAAGTTGTATCACTGGCAACCCTGATGTACATGGAGGTTATATAAAGCATGCTGTACACTTGTACACAAGATAAATTCATTTGGTATGTGACAAAAATATTGTTGAACAACCCCCAACTGGAGTGGAATTTTTCCAGTCTGCTCTTCTGAATTTTAACTCTGCTCCCATGGAAGCACAGGGAAGCTTTGCCTTTAGCATTAGAAAGCCTAGAACAGTTAAAAAAAAAAAAGTGAGTTGTTTTAATAATTAAGCAGCTGATTTTTCCAAGTGTTCTAAATTCAGTTTAGAGTGCTATGTGGAGGTCAAGAGAAAATGTATGAACAACCATAAACTTAAAAACAGGGTACTCATTAAAAAAAATCACAAGCTAAGCGTGCATGAATACAAGCTAAATTTTTAAAGTATAATGTTGTGTAATGGTGCAACACATGTGCATCAAATCATACCACTTCATCACGTCCATGTTTTTTTCATTAAATAAATCATTGCTGTATTAGAAAAGTCTATGTAGCACAACAGTAAGCACATGCAAATTAGGTTCTTGTATGCCATATAATACCTCTAATTTAGACCTTTGCACATAAGGCAATTTACACAGTATCCCAGGGACGTAGAGAACTACTCATCCCTTTATTAGAGAAAACTGACTGAGGTGTGGAACAGCCGGGGCAAACTGACGTGCTCTAACAGGAAATCCAGACCTGCAAACTGGGTATGTTGGCTGTTTACATTTACCATTTCCTAGGCCTGAAAATTCACATAGCCAATAAAGGTTTTCTGTTTATTTCCAAAACTATCTGTCCTGAGGAGTTAGTTGACAAGTCTCATTAGATTTCTAAGTGAGATGGCACCTAAGTCCTGTGAGGCATCAGCACAGCTTTACACACCATCATGGGAAGCTCTTTTATGGAAGAGACACCTGTCCTGGCAGCTATCACTGAGACGTATAAAAGCAAAAGAGGGTCCCACTGTGCTCAGTGTTTCCTGTTGGTTATTTCTAGCAGACTTCTTACAACTGGTAAAATATTTTTTTTTATTCTTATTTTTGAGGCAACTGATTCTTCTCACGCAATTTTTAGAGAGTCATGGCCCTGAAGTCTGCTTGCTCAGTTATCTCATCTGGAAGCATATTCCTGAAATGTTGATGTTAATCATAGAAGAGTTTGGGTTGGAAGGGACCTACAAAGGTCACCTAGTCCAACCCCTCTGCGATGAGCAGGGACATCTTCAACTAGATGAGGTTGCTCAGAGCCCCATCCAACCTGACCTTGAATGTCTCCAGGGATGGGGCATCTACCACCTCTCTGGGCAACCTGTGCCAGTGTTTCACCACCCTCATTGTAGAAAATTTTTTCCTTATATCTAGTCTAAATGTACGCTCTTTTATTTGAAAACTATTAACCCTTGTTCTGTTACTACAGCCCCTGCTAAAAAGTTTGCCCCCATCTTTCTTATAAGCCCCCTTTAGGTACTGGAAGACTGCAATAAGATTTCCCCAGAGCCTTCTCTTCTCCAGGCTGAACAACCCCAACTCTTTCAGCCTGTCTTCATAGGAGAGGTGCTCCAGCCCTCAGATCATCTCCATGGCCTTCACTAGAACTGCTACAACAGCTCCATGTCTTTCCTGTGCTGAGGACCCCAGAGACCCCTGTACTCCAGGTGGGGTCTCACGAGAGCATATATGATGGAGAGTGGCATACACATAACAGATGCAAAATGAATCTAACCCTATGAGACTCCCCATGATACACACAAGGAATCTGTGGCAAAGGAGGAAGGTGAGCTTTAGTCAATTTTCCTCGTCTGATGTCCTTTTTCTTCTCCATACCACTGAGGCTTCTGAACACACCTACTCCAGGTGACCAGGAAGTGTCTTCAATGCCTAATATCAAATAAATGCCCTTCAGCTTACCATGAAAAGCAGCACAGCAGAGCCATGTAGGATGTAAGTAGATTTAGAGAGCATGGCTGTGTCTCTCAGAAGTACAGCAGGTGCAAGCATATTTTGCTACTTTTAAGTTTTCTAAGTACCCCTCTGCTCTAGGGAGTTGACCCCCTATAGCTCTTTAAAATAAACCTCCTCACCCTTCCTCTGATACACCTAATTTGTGTTTTAGAAAGAGGATTCACCCATTGTTATTTCATTCACATCATCTAGCAGTCATCAGGTGATAAAGGACTTCTGACTACTATTGACTCAGACATCCTTTGAACTGACAACTAGAGGTTAAAGGCTTCTTATCCTACTACCAATCCCCCTCCATTAGCATGATTGTTTGTAATACAATCAGCAGGGATTACTAATATCTGTGCCTCTGGTCAGACCCGGGCACGCACACACAGAACAAAAAGAATTTAGAAGCGAGCACATACAGGGATGAAAATAACTGAAATCCTGTTGACACTGCTCACTTATTTGACCCTTTAAGCTAACAGGCGTTTAGTTTCACTGGGACTTCAAAATCGACATTGAATAGGATTCCCAGTGAGTTTTACATTCTTTGGCAGGTAACCAGATGATACAATATATGTCTAGTACACCCATTTCCACACCACATTAGGAATTTATCAAAGCAAGTCAAATCACTTCTCTACAAAAATGAAGGAATCTTCAGAGAATTTTGTGTCTTCGCCTTTAGTTCTTCTGTCCCTGGTTATGATTTATAATTTGGCAGTGTATTTCCTTGAGCTGATATTGAATTCACAATGTGACTTTTTTTTTTTTTTTTTTACTATGCAAGAAAGTTTCATTTTTGTTTTGTGAAACAATGACTATAGAATCACTCTACTATATAGTTCAACTAAATTGAAGCACTAAATTGCCATGTATGTAATTCAAAGCTGTATGCCGTATCTCTGCAAACTAATCTGAAACTAGCTCCAGATCATTGTTTGTCAGAAATAGTACTTTATGTCTTTACGGCTTTACATTTTCTTCTGAAAGCAGTGCTATTCTGTACTACAAGAAATGATGATAAAGTAAGAGTTATTATTCATGTCTTAATAGATTTTATGCTTTTTCAAAGTCATGGAAATTACATTATTTTAACGTAGTAATGTAAGAAAGAAAGGAGAAGAGAGATAACCCACACATGAGTTAGTGAATGTGCTTTTTAAAGGCGGGGTTTACTAGTATTCATTGCAATTTCAAATACTTACCTTGACTGTTTCCATAGCATTTTGCTGACTTGAAAATTGTTAAGTTCATTTTATTGAGAAGTATGTCTGGAAATCTTGCTTGAAAAAGGTGTTTCTGCCTTACATTTCTAAATTTTCAGACTTTTCCAGAGAATGAGCAAATATTTCAAGAAGTGGTCAATTTTTTATTGTGTGTGAGCACGTTTGTGTGTGAAGCTGTACGTTGTGTTTTGGTTTTGAGAGAAACAGTCTTGTGGGACTTGACAAGGAGGAATTAGATCTTTGAGTCACTCATACTAAAAAATATCAAAACCAGTGCAAGCATCCTCCAAATGTTCAGTTGAGTAGCAATGTTGTTTTCTTTCTGTGGGAAGGAAATAAGGAAAATGAAAGAGAAAATGGAGAATTAGGAAGGGAAATGGGATTGCATTAGAAAATAGAGTTTGTAGATCCCAGCATTGCCAGTAATCCTTCAGATTGGGCATTGCTTCACCTCATCCTGCCCTGCCTCAGTAGCAACTCCCACCCCACACCCCCACACCTTTTCATAGAATCATACAATCATTTAGGTTGAAAAGGACCTTTAAGATCATCAAGTCCAACCCTTAACCTAGCACTGCCAAGTCCACCACTAAACCAGGTCCCTAAGCACCACATCTACATGTCTTTTAAATACCTCCAGGGATGGTGACTCAACCACTTTCCTGGGCAGCCTGTTCCAGTGATTGACAACCCTTTCAGTCAAGAAATTTCTCCTAATATCCAATCTAAATGTTCCCTGGCACAACTTGAGGCCGTTTCCTCTTGTTCTATCAGTTGTTACTTGGAAGAAGAGACTGACACCCACCTGGCTACAACCTCCTTTTGGGTAGCTGTGGAGAGTGGTAATGTCTCCCCTCATATTTTCTCAGTGGTTTGTTGGTTTTTTGTTTGTTTTGGTTTGTTTTTTTTTTTTTAAAGATTCTGAAGTAGGAACACAGAAGTGCTGTGTTTGTATTGCTGTCCAAAGGAATTGCTTATTTTATATAATAATTAATAATGAATTATAAGGAGTTTTTAAACACTTAATACATAATGAATAGAATAGAAAAGTTTGCTAAATGAATTATTACAATCTCAGCAGGAAGATGCATGCACTCTGGATTGTGCTCCATAGCAATTAATGGATCTAATTTATTAGAGGAGGCTATTCCCTAATTAACCCTGTATCAATTATTTGAAATTATAAAATATTTATGATTATATGAAAAAATGTATATTACACTGTGGTTTGAACTATAGTGGGGTACATATCACAGAAGTAGAGTGTACTAGCAGAAACACTTCATGGCAAGGAAATGATCAGCACTGCTTTGAAATGTACTGAAACTTAGAGCCTGAATTCATTCATCTTTTTATGCCTTTTTTTCCTGACTTTGACAATCTGTCCTATATTTCAGGGAAAGATCAGATTCATGGCAGAATCAAATGCTCTATTACAAACTGCTGGAGGGTTTTCCTTTTCTGTCTTAAAGGAGCAAATCAGGCTCTTTTTTTTTTTCCTAAATCTTTACAGTTCCAAAATCTGTTCGTTTTTACTTTGTTCTGAGGGTAGGCTTTTACTGCCTTTCTTCAGCTTTAAGCTGGGTTTTACCTATTTTCTTCTTTTGAGCTGTACCACTTTTTTTGGGGGGGGGTTCTCTAGCTTGTCTTCTTGCCTTGGTGGGTCTATTCTGTGGCTTAAATCTTCTCAGTGACATTGGTTCATTGCTCAGATTTTTCTGAAAAGGCTGATTTGTCAATGACAGACCTAAACCACATTCAGTCCTCAGCTTTAAAAAAAACCAAATTGTTGCCTTCAGAGAAGATGACCATGATTTTGAGTTGGAAATACTGACAAGTACCTCCTTTATGCACATTTGTTCAATTGACAACTATTACACTGCTGCAAGTGATTGAAAAGTAAAAATTACACTTTATGGCACAATTCTTTGCTTCTTTCAACATTATTTGGACAGATATGAGACCTTAAAAACTACAGAAGCTTCAAAGCCTGTTGCAGTGGAGTCTACTTGCCTGTTGTGGTCATTTCTAAGGAGGGAGACTCCGCAACCTCCATCATATAATTGGATATCTCATATAATATGGATCATTACCTAATGACTATCATGTGATATTTTATATATGTATACATTTAGAATATATCAAAAACCCCAAACAATAAATCTTTTTATTAAATGTTACTGATTTGAAATATTTCTCCAATGTTTTCTTTTTACTAGTCCGTAGAGGAGTCCTTCATATACTTCAAGCACAGCATTTCTTATTGTAAACACATTGTTTAGATTTGAATTTAGTTCTGATTTATCCTGTGTGCTGTTTGTTTTCTCTGTTGCCTCGGATATTGCCTGTACAAGTAAATGTCTTCAGTATACGTCATCTGAGAGACAGCTGAGACTCTGTGATGAAATACTGAAAATGTCCTTTCCAGACTGACTGCTAGATGCATTAGGTATTGCATCTATTGTGACTTATTCTTTCAAAACTAATAAGCAAGCTAGTCTTCCTTTTGTATGTAATGTAGATAGGAGGGTACTTTTTATTAACCTTTGTTTCCTGTGGAGAGGTATCTGTATGTCCTTTGAATTTGGAAAAGATCCTACCTTTCAAAAACTGCTTCTATTCTCCTTTCTAGTTGGCAGCACAGGTTCTCAAAAGGTATGCATTTGTCTCTGAAAAACAGGTTAAGATTTTCTTTTTACATCAAGATGCTCCACATTCCTAGAGGAGACCAGCCGTTGTTCTGTATTACCTCAGCTGGTTAGCTGACATCAACGCTGTCACCTTTCTTGATCTCCTGGCTTTAAATTCATCAGGGTTAAGAAATGTGTTACCTCCTTTAAGGATTTACCTCAGAGCAGATATCACAGTGCAGGAACCCATTATTAGAAAACAGGGTTTCTGTGAAGCACAGGGAAGGATTTTTAAGTTTTCTCATTTTTTATTTTTTCTTGTTTCTTATATGCTTCTTCAACCTGAAGCTTTTTACATTCCTATTTTTGTAAACATTTAGTTCTCTTCTGTCTCTCTTTGCGTATCTCTTTCTTCCATTTCTTAATTATTGCTTACTAGCTCTCAAAAGCTGCATCCTGGACTGGAGATCCAATGTTTGAGATGAGGAAAAAAAAGTGTTATTTCATAGAAAATATGTTTTCTTTTACTGTTTGTTTTTTGTTTTTTTTTTTAATTTAAATCCATCTGGATAGTCCAGACTGAAGATTTAACTGAGGCTTTAATGCTGGGTTTCTGGTCTGTAAAACAGAGCTATAAATAATGGAGCAAACAAGGAGTGAAAAAAAAGTCCTTCCAGCATTTTTGCAGATATATCACTGTATTATTTTTTTACTAAATGGAGAAGTGTTATTGATACTGTATTAGCAAAGAGAAATCCAAGAGAGATCAAGAACTCATTGAATTGAGTTCTGTGCTAGGGAGAAAAGAAGGGAAAGAAAAGAAAAAGAGGGAATTTCACTGAATCCATCTAGCCTGTACATCCTTCAGCAAAACTTCCAGACTTGGGGGCTTGAAGTCTGCAAGTTTTGCTGCAGTCCCCAATTCCTGAAGCCAAGGAAGACTGCCAGCACCAGTCCCTACTGCTGGTCCTCCAGCCTGCTGTTCCTTCTCTAGGCTGCTCACAGAACAGCGAAGCCTCGAAAGAAATCATATGCAGACTATTTCCTTCAAGGACTCTCCATCACGGAGGAAGTTTTCATAGCTTTATCAAGTGTTTTGAAGCCAAATATAAAAAGGGATGACTGCCTTACAGATTCCAACTTACTCAAAGTGCCCTTAAAGTCACTCCTAAATTACTTTTTGCATGTTTGAACTTTAATCCCTCTTAACTGACTGTTAATGCTGTTAACAGTTTCTACTAATTAATTACAGGAAAACATTACCTTTCAGCACCATTGTCCTAAAAGATCATTTCACTCTAGATAAAAAAAAAAAAAAAAAAACCACCATTAAAAAAAAGAAATAAAATCTAAGATAGAGGATTGTGACTAGGAATTGAGCCCTCAAGAGCAACCTTTCTCATGAGCCTACAGGAACAACAATCCTTCCTCTTCTTCTTACCTCTCTGCTCAAGCATTTGGGATTCCAAGCAGGTCAGATTCAGGCAAAGATGTAACTTTTGTGCGTGGACTTACCTTCTTAAATGCTAACACTGTTATCCCTGTACTTTGTGGAAGTAAAATGTGTGTGCATATAAATTAGAAAATAATCTCACATTGCAAAATTGCCTTCTTTTTAAAATGTGGTCTGGTGATGATATTTTTCTAGAAAAAGTAGTACTTTTCATACAGTATTTCTTGTAATTTTCCAGCCAGAATATCTTCCAAGAAGAGTGTTTGGAGAATTTTTTGGTTGCTTTTAGCTCATTTGCTGGCTTTCTGGTATACTAAGGAGATGCCACTTGAATAATTTGCCAGGCGAAGAAAGCAGCAGTTGGAAAGTTTTGTCTGTAGAGGCATGCTAATGAAAGGTGAACAGCTGTCAATTAATTTTGTATTTTGTAGTTCATTTCACTTGGAGTAAAGAGTGTCCTTCTCATCTGGGGGCTGCTGCCTTCAGGATCTCAGAAGGCATTGTAGTGATTCTCCACTCAGTCCAGAATTCAAAACTATTAGTGAGCTTAGCAAAACCTTAATGACATAAGTGGTCTAACTGAAAAGAACATGGTGGTATGCACAATCTTATCCTAAAGCATTTTTGTTTCTGTCCACTGAAGTATGTGGAGTTCAGATGGAACTGGATTGGACTATAACATCTGTTTTGAAACCACCTATTACTGCTGCTACCCTCATACTGTCATCTCTGAGAAGATAAAAACATATTGCACTGTCCAGACTTTCTTACATTACTTTTCATTTTCCAGAATGTGTTTATTTCACATTGTTCCTCTGCATATAAGTCCTAATGTCCAGTTCGTGTTTTATGAAATGTTATTTAGGGGCTTCATTTTGTATTCCTGAAAAGAACTTAAATTTATCGCCTGTTTAAGACGACCAGTGAAGAGACGATAGAGAATAACATTTTATTCTCTTCTTTCCTGCAAAGTTGCTCCCTAGTCATGGCCTTCTCATTTGTGTTGCTCATAACTATCTGAAACTGGTCATCCAAATATGAGTCAGTTTTTAATGGTCTTCCCCCCCCACACACTAGAATGGCAATAAAGAGATATGGAGCGGGCTAAAAAGTACTGGATATTGACTCTTTTAAATATGAATATCAATAGAAGACTGTGTATTTATTTAATAGTACTATTGCTGCTATTGCAGTAATAAAGGCCATGTAAGATGTTTCTAGGTGGTCATTTTGTTTGTTTGTCCATTCACGTTGCTTCAGAATGACACAGTTTTTCCTCCTCAACTCATTTTGCAAGAGATATTAAAATGGCTTCAAGCATATTCCAGCAGAATCACGGATGCTTTAATTTTTATGTCCTTGATTTATCCTTTAGAATTCCCTGTGACCACTGAGGTATGGCAAACAATTTGTATTTTTCCCTTTAGCCCTGATAATGAGTTTGTGTTATTCAGTAAAACTATTAGTTAATTTTTGCCTTTCATCATCTTCTTCCATCAGGTCTACATACTGTGTTGTATGTGATTCTGTGTTATGAGTTTAATCATGTGAGAAGAGAAACAAAACATACGTGTGTATGTATATAAACATATATATGGGTATATGTTCCTACATGTCTGGATTCAGGTCAGAAGTGATCTTTTCACCCTCTAGATCCAAAAGCATGGATCCTCATTAGTCTGGAATCAAGGTGCTTTCAAAATTCAGCTCTTGATTATATGATTTAGACTTGTCCGTTGTTTATCTCAGGTTTTAGCCTTCTTTCTTTGCAGACACAGAATTGAAATAAATCCCAGGCTTCAAAGATGGAGTAAAAGGTGTAATACTGTTACACTATTTCTCATTTATAGAAGCTGACCAATTCCTTGCCAGTACTTGCATTTGTTTGGATTTCTTGTGCTGAAATTGATTTTTAATTTTACTGGCTGATGCAACTCATTGCTTGCCAGTACTTGCATTTGTTTGGACTTCTTGAGATGAAATTTATTTTTAATTTTGAAGTCACTTTCTTCTACAGGGGAGCCAAAAAAGGGCACTGTGTGTAACTCCATGATGTCTTACACCTCTATGCATCATTTATACAGGTGCAAAAAGAAGGTAGAAAATTTCTGTTCTCAGCTTTAGTGGCTTCAGTCCCTCTGTAAAGATGTAGAATTGCCTTCAGAATAAAAGTCAGCTGGCAACTCAGACCCATACTGAGTTAAGCAGAAAATATATATCATTCCTTGCAAAAGCTCGGAAGTTTGTGTCTGGCTCCCCAAGGACAAGTTTTATCAAAACAAAAGCCATATTGGTATGTCTTGAGGTGAATATTCTATTAACAATAAATATATTCTGCCTTCCTAAGCTCCCTGCATAATAAATGGAGATGCACTTACCCTGTTCAACATGATTTGTGTTTGCAAGCAGTTCAAATATTCATCTTGCTTTGGTTTGCTAGTACTTGTGATATGAATAGTCAGTATCAAAAATGACAGTGAGCTTTTTACCCCTTTCTCCCATTGTCTGTTAGCGACCCCTTTGCCACTGCAGATGGAACTGAAATGACTGCTATTTGGTAATAAAACCTTTGCTCCTTTTTGCATCTTGAATTAAATCAGCCCTAAAAAGTAATGCTGAGATCTAACTAAAATTGTTGCTCAAGTGCAGAGGAAATAGGTTTCTGATGTACATTATTTATCTCCCTTAGGGTGAAAGTCATGCTGCAGAGAAGCAGCAGAGTGGATCTAGACTCACTAAAATTCCTAGAAGATGACCAGAGATGGGCTAAAAGAATTTCTTACTCTTGTTTTGTCCCCTTGCACACAGATGAATGTAATTGTTGTCCTGCATAACTGCATAAACAGGTACACAGCAGTCCTTCGACATGTCTCCTTGAGTCTTTTTTATCCCTCCTATTTTTCATCATTACTGTCTGACTATCCTTTACATATTGCAAGTAGGAGACATAAGGAAAAAATGGGATGTCTGGAATCAAGAGAAATGAGTTGGTCATGTAAGAGGTTTTAGAAGAATGAAGTGAAACTTTGTGAGATAAAGAAGTCCTTTGAACAGGTCTCGGGAACCCAAATCTTCAGTCTGATTTCTATATACCCATGCAAAGATTTTAAATGAAAATATCAATTCACTAAATCTCATTTTTTTTCTTGGAAGGCACCCTGCCCATATAAAGTTGGTGGGAATTCACCTTTTATTTCAGTGAATGCTGGAGTAGGTTTCATAAATATAAGCAGTTTGCTGTTTGGATTACCCAGTGACTCAAATTCCTTTGGAATTAGACTTTATCTTTCCTCTCTTTTCCTACTTTTGTATGGAGCAGCTGCCCTTAAGCTGCACTTAAACTAATCAAGGCAAATTGGCCTTTGGTCAGTGCTGTAGACGTGTCTGTCCCTTAGGGAAGGAAGTGTCAGATGTGGATGAATACAACTCTTTGTCTAACCTATGGTTTCTTGTTTTGCTCAGGCATGTTTCTTGTTTTGCTCAGGCTTCACCACAGGCAAATCATGCCTGACAAGTTTGGTGGCCTTCTATGATGGAGTTACAGTTCTGGTTGACAAGGGAAGAGGGGTGGACATCATCTACCTGGACTGGTGCAAGGCATTTCATACTGTCCCGCACAACATCCTGGTCTCTAAATTGGAGAGACATGGATTCGATGGATGAACCACTCAGTGGATAAGGAATTGGCAGGATAGTCACACTCAAAGAGTAGTTGTCAATGGCTCAACATCCGAGTGGAGAACGGTGACAAGTGGTGTTCCTCAGGGGTCAGTACTGGGACTGGCACTGTTCAACATCTTCATCGGAGACATGGACAGCCGGATGGAGTGCACCCTCAGCAAGTTTGCTGACAACACCAAGCTGTGTGGTGTGGTCAACACGCTGGAGGGAAGGGATACCATCCAGAAGGACCTTGACTGGCTTGAGAGGTGGGCATGTGCAAGTCTTGTGAGGTTCAACAAGGCCACATGCAAGGTCCTGCACATGGGTCGGTGCAATCCCAAGCACCGCTATAGGCTGGGAGGGGAATGGATCGAG
>VXBL01004419.1:538913-551975 GCA_013400195.1 Aramus guarauna
TTTAGTTTTTTTTTTTTTTTGGCTTAGTTCTTCCTCACCAAAGCCTGCTTCAAGTTATCTTTTTATACCAACAAGATTTGGAAAAGGGGCAGCCAGCCATGAGAGAACAGATAGAACAGATTAGGGACCAACAAGGGAAGCTGAACACGCTCAGCTCTCTGGGGTGCTGAAAGAGTTGGCCAATGTGAATGGAAGAAAGCTGTCCCTCATTTGTAAAAAAACATAGCAGTCAGAAAAGGAGAAAATGTTAATGTTGCACTCATTTCATTTAAGAAATCAAGAAAGAAATGTAAAAGAGAAGCAGCTAGTTGAAAACAGTAAACATGCTTTCCAAGAACAGCAGGCTTGGCTAACCTGATCTCCAGTGATGAAATGACTGGCTATATGGACAAGGATCTTCATGACATATTTATATGCATGTGCATGTATGTGTTTTATCACTATATTTGTAGTCCTGTACAGCTTAGATGGCTATGAAGTCACATGCTGGAAAATGAGTTGCATAACAGTTTTATTTAGGTTACCTTTGAAGGCTTATTTACTTTAGTGTATTTATTTTGCTTGTTGTTGCCTTAGGCCTGGCTGGAGTTTTGATTAGTATGTTTACTTCTAGAAAGCCTTTGCTAAAATGTTAATCAAAGTATACCTCATGGAAATAGTGACCAACAGTTGAATGGGTTAAGATCAGTATATTAACGAAGCAAGGAGAAACTATCACAGCTAGAGAGAAAAAATAAGGGATATATATTTATGGGACATCAGGTGCTCCTATGACCATGAGATTGATCTTTGTAAACTGCCCAGCCCAATTACAGAGGTAATGGTAGTACAAAATTGTACTGATCACTGTATATAAGTGAAGTCAGAAATTTTGTATATTCTGAATTGACCTAGCAGACACAGTTTTCTGCCGATGAGTTCTTACATATGTATACAGGTACATTAACATTTTATACTTATTAACATGTTAGGGCTATGCCTTGTGATCAAATAGGTTGAATTTGTGCTGCCAAAGCAAACTTACAACAATATTTTGTGTCGTATGACTAGCGCTGGCATCTCGGGATACCACCCGCACTGGCACTGCGGTCTTTAGGCTGATAGTACTGACAATACACACACACTAGTAGCAGAAAGGACCAACAGCTGATGAGTACAACAACAGCTGCTGACTATATCATGGGCTCATTTAACCTGCCAAATGCCATCTGCCCCTAGAAATAATCTTTGGCCTTCAGGCTGAGTGGAGAAGAGTGTTTTGTATTCACATTGCTCAGGGTCAGCCTCTGTAGAGGGAACTGACTGACTTTCCATCCGTTACTGCATTGCATTGGCTGACTTTCCTGTGGGCTCCATGTGGTGCCCCATGGACTCAAAGATATCATGATTATTGTCATGACAAGTTTTAATTTGAAATGCCTAAGGTAATACACAGTGTGTATTGCATTTGAGCAGCGCAGTATTTTCATGTGTGACAGTGAGGGTACCATGTACCATGAGGGCACTGGGGGCATTTTAGGGCAGAAGGGTAGTTGGGTAGATTTTGGAGACAACCTAACCTAGTATAGTCAGTATCCATACTCTACCTGCAACGGAATATGTAGCAAACCATTTTCTCTGCTCTGTCAAGGTTTACTCTTGGGGAGAACTAGCTGATTACCCAAGCAAATTACCACATAGGCCACCCAAATGATGAGGAGACCAGAACTTGTGAATTAAATGGTGAGTAAATTTCCACAGTGATAGTGTACGCATAGCTATGAAGATACCTTTTAGGGGAGAAGAGATTTGAACCTTGCCTTGTTTTTCTGATAGCTGGAAAACATTACTAATACAAAACATTTGGCTCCAGATTCTTTCCTGAGACCAGCAAATCACCAAAACACATTAGTTAATACAGAATGAGTTCAGAATTTGTTTTTTTGGGCAAAAAGCATCATGAAATTCCCTTTAAGTTTATCAAAAAAGGATTCAAAAGTGAGTAGAATAGCATTCACCTGCAGGACCCCTTATTACAGCACAAGCAGGTCTTCTCAGTTGTATCCCCTAAGCCATGCCCTTGTCAAATCCGTTAAAGGCAGACTGCCACGTTTTTGTCATGGCACTGCAGGGTAATATCCAGAAGCATGACTGAATGAAGAAATGCAAATCTGGGTGTTCATGCAAGACTGAGCTACACTTTGCAGCAGCTTGTTCCTGAGTTAAATCTGTTGCTAATTTAGCAAGGGAAGTGCTATAGGTGGTGATTCTGCTCAGTGTGTTACGAATTATGGATTGACATTTCTTACAAAGTCTCACCCCTGACCATGTTTTTATTTAACTGGGATTACCCACAGGTGTGACTGCAGTCAGTGTAGCCTGTGAGACCATGCTTGCTTTGCTGCAGAAGGTATTCAAAATTTTTATTTCCCTAGCAAAGAAAATAGGTAGCATTTCATTGGCATCAGCAGCAAAACTGGCCGGTATTGATTCAGTGGCAGTTAGTATTCACATAATAATTTCTTTAAGAGATCTTGCTGTAGTTTATGTAGGAAACAAGTATCATAATCTTTAATTAATGCCTGATGAAAATGAGGTACCCAAAGTCTGGTAGCACTTTTTTATGGTAAAAAAAACCCAACAACCCATCTCATTTCTCTTGAACCCTAGTCCTTGCTTACTGGGATGTATTACATATACTGTAATTATTTTAAATCATGCTTTATGGTACAGTGTACCATACTTAGCACTAGAGCCATGTACATTAATAAACATTTTTATTCTCTGTTTATGTGAATATACATCCTCGTTCATTACAAATACACTCATGGGAGTTTTCCTTATACAGGTGTCTAACCTTATATTATTTTATTGGCACGCCGTGGTATTGGCACCTTATCGTAAGACCGCACAAAGTACTATCTGGTGAAAAGGATTCTTCTATTTCCTTTCTCATCACAATCCTCTATAACAACTGTTATATTGTCACTCATTTTACACAAGTTTTCCATGTACAAGTTAGATACCTAACTGGTAAGAAAGCAATCTGGGTTCTTTTCATAGCTGTTTCCAGAGGTGGGATTATTTGGATTGATATGGTGCATTCATTCCATTCTAAAATAAATGTATAAGAGGGTAGCTAGATAATTTGATGGCTGAAGCTTGATCCAAATGTTGACTTTGATATTATAGTCATATATATGAACCTGATCAATAGCATAAACAACATACCTAACTTTTAGAGAGTAGAAGTCCATTGAGAAGAATCTTATCCTCATATTAAACCAGGGTGAATTTCCCTCTGGAAGAGCATATTTTTTTCCCTGGATTGTACGAGGAGCCTGAGAACGTAGATAAAAGCAAATACTTTAAATGGTCAGAGGTGAACACTGCCCTGAATGTCTAGTATGAAAAGGAAGACTCTGGAGTAAAGAACTCATATGAAATACTTTCTTACTGTATTTATGTGGTTTATTGCATCCTGAGGGTCATATTAAATCTTTATATACAGGTCTCATCTCACTTTGACTCTTATTTAGAATTTCCTCAGATACATTCTATTTTCCCTGCACAATTTTGTCGAAGGCAGAGTTTACGGATTTTGTACATTTTCTGGGTTTTCTGGATGCCAACCCCATCAAACACTGTGATCAGACCACAGGAACTCTGGAAGTCATTGATCTTGCTACTACATAGCCCAAAAGAAGGAGAGAATCTCCAAGCATTCCCTATTAAAGGTTAGCTAAACTAGAAGTGTTAGGATTTCGAACTAACCCTGTTCTTTCCTCAGAAAAGGTGGAAAGTGGCTAAAAGCAGGTCTGTTGTAGATCCAGTCTCACATACACTCACTTTTTGCTGCTCTTGCAGGAGGGAGGCAAGCTGAGTACGTCAGAGCAAACCTGTTCCTCTTCTTTCAGCTGTACAACAGAGATCACCTCCCCAATCACCTCCTCCATCATTAAAAAATTCCCCTTCCATACCACCTCATTAATCCCCAGATGAATACTCTAGGTACCCATGAAAACTGCCTACCCTCTTCCTCCCACCATAGGTCTTCCAGAATCCTCTGCCATAAGAAGATCCTTGGATACTCAGAGCCATTTATGTCTGTACTTCTGATTGGGGATATCTGATCAGAAGTGCAATATCCCCACCTGCCTTGCTAACATAATTTACTATTTCACAAATTTATTCTTTTTCTGTTTGGTTTGGTGGTTTTATTTTTTTGTTTTGTTTTTGTTTTTTTTCCTGGTTTTTTTTGTTTCCCCTTTATCTGTCTGTTCTTTATTACAGCTATTGGATTTGATTCTATCCCCTACCCTCAACTGAACAGAAACAGTTTGTGAGGTATTCCCCAGGGGTCAATCTGCATGTTGTTCTTCAAAGTTTTCATTGTCAGAGCCCTCTTCACCTTCTGTTTCTGAGTTGTCAGGGTTTCTGTTGGGAATTTTGGGTCACAGTGACAACACGGCAGCTGCCTTCAGAGTCCGTGAAAACACTCCTAGCCAAAATATTCGATGCAATCACGTTGCTCCCAGGCAGATGATGCATCAGAGGCAAACAATCCCCATTTTTGTTGACTTTATCTTTTTGTGGGCTGTTCAAAGAGATAAAGTAACAGCTAGAAGTATATAGATGGAAAGAGAAAAATAAAAGTGTCACCTTATATGAACATATCTCCTCTTGGGTTTTGTCTGTCAGTAGTTACAACAGTGGTGATCGGTGTAGGTTAACTAGCGCTGGCCCAAGGCTATGGAGGGTCTATCTGGTTAATCTGTATGATTGCTTTTATCTCAGAAGAAGCCTTAACTGACCTGTAGAATATAGAGCTCTTCTCTTTCCACTCACACACTGGATGATTTGATTACTGTGGAGTTTAGCCAAGAATGGGCTTGTCTGAAGCCTGGAGCCAATTTCCCAGGTTCTTCATTTGTAAAACTAGTTTCTTCCTGAAGGATTATCACAGCTATGTTGAAGAAGCTTACTCTCTACCATGGGAGCAGAGACATTCAAATCTCTCATCATATGCTAGCCCAAGACTAGGTGGCACCAGCAGGCACAATGTGGATATGTATAAGCTTCTGTGAAAACTCTGTATTTGCAACATTACTCCAGATTCAACAGAGAGGAGAGACTAAGTGCCAGATACAGTGCCAACTGTCCCAACCCACATCATGCTTATGTATCTTAGCAATATGTAAAGATACTGCTTGAATGATAAAGGGAACTGAAGATGCCAAGAAAATTTCTGGATTTTCAGTATCTGTTAATACAGAAAAAAACCCACAGTTTTCCTTAAATAGTTCCAGAGGTAGGAAAGACATCGATTTTATAGGAATAGCAGAAGAAGCAATGCCATGAAATAAGCCAATTTTCTATGCAGAGTCTCATGGCCAAAATAGTGAGTGAACAAAAAACCTCAATGACTGCTGAGGTTAGTGCTGTGAAGTCTCATTTATTTTCCTTGTTACATACAGAAACAGCAGCAGGACTAGAAACCTTGTACTACCTTTGAAATTAAGATTAATTTTTCAACAGAAAGTCTGTTGATAGTTTTTTCTACTGTGAAAAATGTTTGATTGGTAAATTGGCTTTGTTTATTGATAGTTTTGGTATATCAATTACCTTTATTATTAATGACTTTTATATCACTGTATCTGATAGCTAGAATGAAAATTTTAAATGGGAAGTATACTCAGGTTAAAAGTGAAGATGTTTAAACCTTGGAACAAGCTACCAAGTTAAACAGCAGATCCTCTATGTCCTGATAGTCTTTATATTCAGATTTGATTGTATTCAGAGATACATTTTAGACACAGCCAAGCAATGTTTCTGCACTGAGTTCAGTATAGGCACAAGGGTGATGCACAGTGTTTGTAACATTTAAGTAATCGAAATAAATTATAAAATGATTTCCTATGGCCTGTGTATCCCTGGAGGCACAAGAACTGCTAACAGTATCTGTATGCCTATTCAAAAAACTTTCATACAGAATAAATTCCATCCATTTGTGGTTATAAATTGGAAAATAAAACATTCTGGTCTCTTGTTGGTTTCTTTTTGCATAATTCAACTTCATGCTGTGATTCTTTTTCATTCTCCAGTGAACTTTCTTTTGTAATAAACTAAGAATTAAAAACTTAATTCTGATACATGAGATATTTAAAATGTATTTTAATATTTGTTTCATCACATACTCCTGATAGTATTCGTCATACATAGTGACACATTACCACAGTTCAGCAAGGTACTTAAGAATGTGTTGAACTTTAAACCCTCAAAGACACCCAAAATAGATGAGCATGAACTTGAATTTCATGCAGAATCAGGATCATAATCATGTTTGCATTAAATGAAGTTATACTCTCACCTTTTCTGCACTATAGGCATTAGTCGTCCATGAAATCTTTCTGTTTTCCTCAGAATATGCTTCCATGTAAGTGTTTTGCATCAATTCATAAGATGTTGTTTGCACTGCTTACTCATAAATTCAAGGTAATTTCTTTGATCAGTAATAGTTTCTTTACACAGTTTCTGCCTTCTGTTTAACTAAGATTGATTACATTTGCAAAGGGTCAGCTTGACTGACCAATTTCTTTTCATACGGTTTACAGTCTTTTCATGTTTTTTAAACTTGATGGCTCCATCCTTATCGCTCATCTGCATTTACAAATTTTCATCTTATGTATGCTGTATAAAATGGCACTACAACAACTCCAGCTTGTATGTATAAAGCATAAATATCTGTTAATGTTGTAAATTTTGCCAAATACTTGTAACTAAGGGTTTATAACTTGGATTTTAGCAATTTCTGTTGTCTAAAATGTCTTCTTTGGTAGTTCACATGAGAAGCATATTGTTTTGATTGCTTTAATTTACATTGAGCTAGTATTTGAGAAATCAAAATTAAAATTGAGAATGAGTAACTGGAGTCACCAAATTAACCAGCTGTGAATTGGAAATTCACTTGATGGAAATGCATATGCGAACGTGACCTTTGATGTTTACTGTAATATATATATTTGAAAGCAGTAAGACTTAGAACTATCATACTCATTTGGGGAAGCAGTTGAACAGTGCTTCTCTGGACATCTGTCTCTCAAGTATTAATTCCTACACACGTCATCAAGAGAAGCCATTTAGAGAAATGCATAAATTGGACGGAATATTCCTTTTTCGTAAGTACCATAACTCCAAGTGCCTCCTTGATACAGTTATTTATAGAGAGCTCCCCACCACTTCTACTTTTGCGTGCACAGAAGAAAAAATAGAAAATAGCAATCACCCTCTTTAGTATGGGGCTAAGAGTTAGCTCAGAGAACATGATTTCTAGCAAAGTCTATTTGACTGTAAGTCAAAAGGAATGGAATTTGATGTTATAGTTTAAAAATGACTACAAGCCTTGTTACTTCCTGTTTCTCATACGAGATGCTCTCATTAACTTCGCTGTCACAAAGATACATAGCATACAATTCATATCTCTGTAGCTATATGAAATATTTATATGCAGAATGTCTTCTCTTCCTCCCCTATTTTAATTTAAGGTACTTAGCTAATCACCTACGTATCTGTGCATATGTGTCTAGCGCTGTGCTCCTCCTGGCACACTTTTGAGGAGGTTTGAAACTGGAAGGATGGCTCCAGTCCTGTTCCAGTAGCTGTGATCTGCAAAAGCACCAGTGTGACTACACCACCCTCAGAACATCTTTCCCAGTGCCTGATAACTGACTTCTTTCTCTGTCTCCCATGTCCCTCCTGAGGCAGCTCTCAGGAAGATCATCGTAAAATACTCAGTGCCATGTCTGAGCAACACAGGATTTATTCTAACTGCAATGCTAAGACACAGAAATCACTTGGATACCACATTGATACATGAAGCATCCAAAAGATTGCAGAGAAATATAAAAAGTTCACAAAGCTGGATATACCAGGGCTCTAATCCTTTCTAGATTATTAAGTATCAAATGTAAAAGCTGTCTCTGTAAATGCAAATTCAGTTCACAAAACACCACCTAGCATCCCTACAAAGATTCAACATCAAAGTTCAGCTTTGAAAATTTAACTCCAATCACAGAGCCAAAAACTCCTACTGTGTCTCTAGTCTAATTCCAAATATGATGGTTTCAAACAGGCTAAACCTTCGACAAAAACGGTCCGGCCGGGAGTGCAGCTGAAACAGAAACGTTACAGACTCTTACCAGACACAGCAGGCAAGTGAACGTATCTGACCTTACGTCTGCCATTACTAGCTGAGCAGAGATGTTAAACGGTTATGTTGTAGTATTCTGTCACACATTGCATGGACACAACTGATTAAGTTGGACATAGGTATGGAATTCAAAAGAGGATGAAAGTACTGATTGATGGAGGATAAGATAATGCTAATGTGCTGTCCTGGTTTCAGCCGAGGGGTTAATTTTCTTCATAGTAGCTAGTATAGGGCTATGTTTTGGATTTGTGCTGGAAGCAGTGTTGATAATAGATGTTTTTGTTATATGGACCTGTTATTGTTGAGCAGTGCTTACACGGAGCCAAGGCTTCTCACATCGCCCTGCCAGCGGGATGGCTGGGGTGCACAAGGAGTTGGGAGGGGTCACAGCCAGGACAAGTGACCCAAACTAGCCAAAGGGGCTATTCCATACTATGTGACATCATGCTCGGTATAGAAGGGGTGCTAGTCAGGGAGGGGCAACACGGCTTCAGGGCACGTGGCTCGGGGACAGTCCAGCTTTGGGACAGGCCTGAGTGAATGGTCTGAGTTGTACGGTCCTTGGGTGAGAAACTGCATTGTGCGTCACCAGTTTTGTGTATTCTGTTAAGGTCTGTTGTTGTTTGTTGTGTTTGTTTTTTTTTTTCCTTTCCCTCTCCCTTTGCTATCCCAGTAAACTGTCCTTATACCAACCCACAAGGTTTTGCCTTTTCCTTCCCATTCTCCTCCCCATCCCACTGGGGGAGGGAGAGTGAGCGGCTGCGTGGTGCTCAGCTGCCGGCTGGGGCTAAACCACGGCACGAGCTAAATTTAATCAATGATTGGGAAAATGAGCACTGGATACATGCCATGGCACTGCACTAACACTATTGCTTTGGGTAGTAGCAAGGTAATTAACTATTTATTTTTTTTTTAACTCCTATGGTTTGTATTAATTTCCTGATATATTAATGAAAATCCTTCATTGCAATTTACTGTTACACTATTCATTGTTTGAAACTTTAGTCTCTGAAATAAGTAAAAAATTACATTGGTTTCAATCCATTTTACTTAGTAGTTTAATCGTGCTTGAACCCATTTTGGCGTACAATAGAGGATTAAGTCAGGACTGGCTTCCATGACAGTCTGTAGAACTATTGAGGCAGCAAACAACCATTTAGTGTATTTAGAGATGCCTACATTTTTCCTTTATGTGATATTTCTCTGCTTTGTATTAAATTTTGTCATCTGTTGCTGGTTTTATTTTGACTGACTTGTGTGAGCTCCATGGCCACTTTTCATTTGGCTGGAAGACTGGCAGCATCGTTTCCTTATTATGATGACGGCTGTATAGCCAGATAGATACTGCTGCGAGGTTCCCTATGTCTGGAAATTGTGTCTTACTGAATTTGATGGACTCGTTTATTCAGTACTACTACTTTGACCACCTCAGTGAGCTAACGTGTCCTTTTCATGCCACTTACAGACATGGATTGTAATACCTCAGCAATGTAAACAACAGTCACAGTAAGAAATGGTCAAGTTGTCTATTTTCCTTAATGCTAATGGACTATTTTAATTTAAAGTGAATTGAAACAGCCTTGTTCCTTTGTCTAACCATGGAACTGAAAGTCAGAAACTGTTAGCACTGTTCTGAGTCTTTCTAGTATTGACTACTCATTGCATGGCCTCAGGCAAATTCCTTTGACCTGTTTGCATCTCACTTTGTTTTTCTGCATAACTAAAGATAAAAATAAATTACTAATACATAATAGGAGCATTAAAAATTTGTTACCGATTATTTGTCAAGATGTGTGAAAATATACATGCAAAAGAAAACAGACTATTTAAAAGAAAACTAGCCATCTTCATAATAAATCAAAAGAGCAAAAGTTATTGTGTAAGGTTTCACCCAAGAAAGAGGAAAAGATGAGAATAGTGATGAGAAACCAAACTAAAGAAATACAAAATAGCCAAAAGAAGGCCATCGCACGCATCATGAGAAAACTTCACCAGGTAGAAACAGTAAGGATTACAGAGCATTCTGGCAAACGTTATCTGGAGGCACACCACATACACCTCTGAAATATGAAGTTATAGGGTGTTCAAAATCAGGCTTATTATTAATGTCTTGCTGTCTATTTTTAGAAACACTGACCCATGTATGCATTTTCAGTAGGCTAACCACAAACTCTCCTGTAACTGTAATTAGTGTGTGGGATCCACTCCACGCATGAGGTGTAATTTATATTTCCATTTTAACTTTCAGTTGGGAAGAGGACTTGGGTGACATTAGCTGATGTTTTCAGAGGCGCTTACGTATTGGTGTGTCTTTTCAAACCCTCAGGATCTGCAGAGACACTTTTAGAGAGATACTTTTTAACTTGTGTTGAAACAATAACAAGCAAAAAAGGAGTGGAAGGTGGGTTTGAGGTTAAGCTTCGTATTTTATGCTAGAAACTAAGTTCTTCATTTGGCAGCAGGCAGCATTGGGTTAAATAAGGGTTCAGAAGTTCTTAATTCAGCTCATACTTTTCATATAAACATCTGCAATTTCCTTAGTCAATTTAACTATTTTGTGCCTAAATATTCCTCTATAAAATGTATATTGGTTATACTTTATGCATGTACGCATGTAAAATTTACAAACATAAATAGAATATGTATGTATATATACAAACACATACGTACATATGTCAAATCACAAATTGCAGCACAAGTGCTGGAATTCAGTGACTGAATGCCTGTTGCTGTGTATTTTTGCAATATGTTGCATGTTTCTGGGGATTCCAAAACACATGCTGGAACAAGGGAGATCCCTGTATCACAGGAAGGAAAAAGTTCTTCACCTTGAATAATTAGCACTGGAAAAGGGACCCAGAAATTCACAGATTACAGGTTTTGGATTCGAACTCGGACATTTCTTCTCCAACAGTAAAATTGGTTCCATTTTGGTGTAGAACTCGTGTTGTATCTGCATTTAAAATATTCTCATTCTAATCCATGAAAATTCTCTGCTTCACAATCCCTAAAGTAAGCCAACTCTCCCGTGGACACAGGACTGTACAGAGGAGAAAGAGTTAATGAACCACAAAATCAGGACCAGAGGTCTTGGAGGTTTACAGTCTACTGCACCAAAATGTCTGTGTAGCAAAGACTACATAGGGAAGCTCAAGCTAATGCATACACTGCATTTTCCTCAAATATTTTAATTTGGTTTAAAAAATATGTATTCAACTTTAACATGTACTTACATTTTAAAAGGTGGAGGAAACAAACATTGTTTAAGAGTGTGCATGTGATGGAAGGAGCTAAAAAAAATAATCCCATTTGTTTTATACCATGTAAGAATTTGTATTAGCCTAAGTATATAAGTGATGTTTCAGTTCAACAACATTTCTATTTTTTTTTAATAAATTCTGTCAGCAAACTGAAAAATTAGTCCCCATCCACACTCTCTGATCTGATGTCCTCACTCTGCAAGTGCTATTTCTACAGTTCATCATTGAGACGTTTACCTCTCTGCTGTGTTGTAACTAGATCATCACCTGGTAGTGACTGTTACAGGTTTGCATGTCACAGGCATTTGAAATCTTGGCTCGCATTCTAGAACTTGAACTAGCTGCCTGTGCTAATCAATTGTGAAACATTTCAAATACTTGTTTCTGCTCAATGTAATAGCCATGGTAGTTGTAGGAAGAAAGTCAGTCCTGACCTTTTTAATAGATTACTCACAGTAACAGAAGGAATACGACAACCTGTAAGTGGGTGGCCATAGATTTCACATTTACACAATTTCACTAAAATATATGGATTCATTAACGGAAGGGGAAAATGGGAGGATTTAATAGCAATAACATATATTTAAAGAACTTTTGAACTTCACCTAAATCCTGGCCAAATTACTTTGGAAGTCTGGTCTCTCACAGTAAAAATTTCATATGCTGCTACGCAAATGCAAAATATGATAGTAAGTTAAAAACTAAGTGAAGTCATACAAGACTGTAATACTAAATAATGTGCACTACAATATTTAAATCTGTAAGTCTCCATGATTGCATTCTATTTGTGCCAGAGATGGTTTGATACTCTCGTGGTGGGAATAAAGTAGTACAAAACATAAGCATTTTGAACATAATTGCTAACCAGGCAACAGCAAAACTTCAGGAGAAATACTTTGGAATATAACATCTGGGAAAATACATATTCAGAAATATGTAGATCTAAATGCAAGTTTCAGTATATTCCTCTGTATCTTGGAGAAAATCGTGCTGATAATGCTGGAGATAGTGGATGATGTGGGAGAATTACTCCAGGATGAGATACTAAACAAATTGGAACAACATATTTAAGCAGAAATATACTAATTGCTTACTGCAGTTTTATGTTATTGGAAAGAGTCTGGTCATTTCAGCACCAGACCTAGCACATAAAATTTTATTGGAGGTTTTTATACAGCTGGTGTTAAAAAGGGAGAGAATTTATTGAAACCAATGAAGTATACTCCTCTGGATGGCTTTTTTTCCCCCTCATATACACCAGTTTTACATCATTGTAATTCCATGGATGTTAGTGGGGTTACTCTTGATTTCCACTAGGATAAAAGAAGGAAGAATCATGTCCCTTTCCATCCGTCTGTGTTTTTATATAGCTACAGAAGTCTTGCAATTTAAAAGCCACGATGGAAAAGAACAGTGCAAGGATTTTTTTTTTTTTTTTAATATCACATTAAAAAAAATCAGTTAGTGTTTTTTAGGTATTTTTGTTTGTTTGTTTGTTTTTTAGGGGGAGCAAGAATCTAAAACAGCCAGTCTTCTTGTTTGGCTTTTTGGGTTTTGTCCCATTTTAGCCCTGAACAGAAGAGACATTCCTAGAGTAAAAAAAAAAAAAAAAAA
>VXBL01004419.1:552013-569351 GCA_013400195.1 Aramus guarauna
AAAGGTACATGTCTTAGCATAGCACTGAAAATGCACAATAGGTCTCCCAAACTTCACATGGTTTAGTTGCTTGGAAATAACTGTAATATATTTAATTGATTTATTTGTGTCTTAGTATCAAGCTGTGATATGGACATAATACTTAACAACAAGCATTCAGAAGCTTTGTTGGATGGCCTCTGTTAAACACCCTTATATCCTCATGTTACGCGTTGATTGTTGAATATTCTCCAAGAATAGGAGAAAACAAGACTACAAGATTGTAAGAACATCTGAACCATCCTAGCCAAGTCAGTATCCACTGACCAGTACTTCACTCTACTTACCAGTGGATTTAAAGTAAAGGTGAAAAGTCTATGACACCTTATTCTATCCACAGTGGATATGGAGAATAATTTATTCCTTTCGTCTTTACAGCTCTTCTTTGCATGCTTGTTGTATTTGAAAATCAATACTATGTGTCCTGAAAGTCTTCTTTTCTTTAGGGATTCCACAAAAGCTTTCCTAGGTCATATTTTCTAGTTCTTCAGTTATTCTTGCTGAGGCTCTCTGAATACTTCATCATTCTGGAAGTACAGTCAGTCAGCAGTCAACTGAATGTCTTATTCTAAGTGAGATTTTAGCAGTTCTTGAAGGCGAGAAGGGATATTCACTTTTCATTAAAATATTCATGATCATAAAATCTAAGACAATGTTTTTCTTTTCAGGAGCAGAGTGACATCATTGTTTTATATTGATTTTCTAATCAACTGGAATGCCCACTTCCTAATGTGATATTCTCCATCTTCTATTTCTTACAGATACCTATGGGTTTTTTATCCATCCTAATGAAAAACTGAGGAGTATATCTGCTGGTTAGACTAGTGGCAAAAATTCATTACTTTTCTCTTGAGTTATGGCAAGTACTTTCTTGATTTTTAGAACTCCCGATTTAGTTATTTTTTTCCCAAGATGTTGTCAAAGGTGCATGCAATATATCACTGATACAGCATACTGCATCTTGCTCTTGTGCGAATATGTAAGTGCACTTTCATCTGGGACAGTTTGCAGAGACAAACAGTTCATATGGAGGACCCCAGAGATAAACAAAAACATTGAAAAAATAAATTGGTTTGTTACAGTATTTGTCACCATAGGGGTTATTGGGGTGGGTCCAGAATAAGTTATAACTTTTTCCACTTTTTTCCCCTCAATATTTACAAATAGAGTCATTCCGCTATAACTGGTACTAATAAAACAGCACAAACACAGAACATAATTTCATTCAAAGTGTTTTACAGACATTAATTCCTCTAGTGATGAGTTGGGGTTTTTTGTTTGTTTGTTTGGTTGGGTTTTTTTCAAAAATTCTCCATATTAAAGGAATACGGATTTTTTGTGTATTTGTTTTTTCAAAGAGTTCAAGATTGATTTTGGCTGCTTTTGTAGGGGAAAACTGATTAAGTGATTAAACTTACATGGAAGTGTCATAGTTTACCTGCAGTTAAAGGCTTGGAATTAAGGTTGGAATTAAGGTACCAGCAAGTGTTGGGCAATTGCTTGGCTCCATGCCACTGATCTTGAAACTGTCACTGTTCTCCGATAAATGGACTATCTCCAGCAAAGAGAGGGAAATGGCAGAATGTGTTGAGGTCTTTCTTCCTCTCGCCCACCCCCCTGTCCCAATTCTTCAAGAATCATAGAATCATTTAGGTTGGAAAGGACCTTTAAGATCATCAAATCCAACCATTAACCTAGCACGGCCAAGCCCACCACTAAACCATGTCCCTAAGCACCACATCTACACCTCTTTTAAATACCTCCAGGGATAGTAACTCAACCACTTCCCTGGGCAGCCTGTTCCAATGCTTCACAACCTTTTCAGGCAAGAAATTTCTCCTAATAGCCAATCTAAACCTCCCCTGGCACAACTGGTCAGGCATAAGGACACTATATTAGCAAATATACTGCTGGCCAAGGTGTTGGCCCTTAGACCCTCTTCCTCTCCTCTCCCAACACAGTTTTATAGCCACTGGAGTAGAAACTCTTATGGGAAAGGAATTACTTTGTCCCTTATGTGTTTGATGCTTTATCACTGAGCAGGAAGAGCTATGTGACCAGAAACAGCATATATAATGCCTGCCAGGACAAAAAACTCTGATCAGCTGCAATTATCTCTGAATTTCTTTTTGCCAGGTAGAAAAATATTTTCATTCATTTTACCTACATCCAAAATTTTCTGTGATCCATTATTATGAGATCTGCCATTTGCTGAGAAGGCTGAGCCAAGTAGTTAAGGGACTTGGTTTTAAGCTCAGACTGGTCCACAGCTTGTTTGAGGTACATTTTCTCTGTGTTCCCCAAAGACTTTTGAACAATGGTAGTTCTGAACTACATTTTTGGAATCTGGAGCTCCCTGCTTTAACCATTGTATTTCCTAATGCTTTTCCTACCCAAAGATCTTGTGGAGGTGAAAGTCCTGTCATCTTGCTCTGAACTAAAAAATAAAAGATGACTGACACAGAAAGGATTAATTATCATTGCTCTAAGTCAGTGTTTCCTTATCAAGCATCTTCCCATATCAATGTCTTACCAAAAAGATATTCTGTGCTGAATTTGATATGTACAATTATTCTTCATAGATGGCCACACTAGTATTTCTTTAGAAAGATGAAATTTATTAAAATGTCTCTGTTTATTCTGAGCTGACACCACATTCCTATGGCACTGATTTCCCTGCTGTGACTGCCAAAAATGACAGTCACATTCCAACCATGGAGAGGACAAACAACTGTCTTTTTGCTGTGCTCCTTTTGCAATACAGCCTCCCCACCACCACTTGAGTAATAGGTGAAGCTGTGCAAATTCAGTGAGTCTGCAAAGAAGCAGTGACTGATGTGTCCTACATCCTACAACTAGGACCAGCTTCCCTATTGGAACCTGGCTCCAGACTTTATCTCCACTTTGTTTATAGTCATGAAAGACTCAGCATTCAAATGGTGAATTCTCAGTTTCCAGGCAAAGACAATATTTATTTAATTTTTCTCCCCTCTGCTGACACGTCATGCAAAAGAATAGTGGTATCAATTTGCATTTATACATACTTCTGCAATAGCAAATTATCACATTAATCAGATTAATGTTCCATATTTATAAATCTATCACAGAAACTTCTTAATCAACAGTAGGGAAGCCCAAACCTCCCAATACTGAGAGCTGCATTAGCAATTTGCCAAGAGCCTAAGGCCTGCACAGAATGTGCATAGTATATTTACATAATATGTTTAATCAAAACAAGCATACATAACTGTGATATTTGGTTCTACTTGCTCCTTACCTATCAGCTGAATGGTAACTACTAGGGTTTCCCAGTTTTTCTCCTCCCCTGCTTTGTGTGTACGAGCTCTCAAAACCGAAGGTACTGTTTGGAGGATGGGAGCAGGCAGATGCTGATGTTGATAGAAAACTCAGGTCCTGTTTCTCAGTGTAAACCTCCTTTGGTGACTGACAATTCACCTGACCTACCTGCAGGAATGTGAAGGCCTTGTTTCATGCGGCTATCTGGAGCCAAATTGACCCAACAATGTGCCTAGTTATCATATGAGATGTATTGATTAAAATGGCAAATTGTGGTGAGTTTGCTACTACTAGATTTTGTGTCTCTTCATGTTGACAAATTAATTTCTGCCTTTGATTTTCCTGCTATCCTTAATGAATTTGCTGCCTTTTAAGATGTAATATGACACTGAAAAGGAGCTTTGAGTAACAGAACATTTGAAAGGAGGAAAAGTGGAATCCAAGAGCAATTTATCTTGTCTACCCTGGACACCCACATTCAGAGTGGATAAATCATTCTCTGGAGATGTCTGTCTTTCTCCACCATAGTTATAAAGCTGGTTGAGAACATTAGGTTAGGCAGATAGATTCAATTTACCAACGCGTAGAAAGCATTTCTGACTCAGGAGGTCTCTGATCTAGAAGTGGTTGGCACCTAACGGCACACAGCAAATTGGTATGTTTTCTTGCAGTGATTCTTATGAGGAATCCATTTTTGGCCATTGACAAGAGACAAGTTGCTGAGCTAGGCAGACCATCTTAAGTCCTTATTAACTTTTAGATGGCAGAAATTTGCTGATATAATTTGGACATTTACCTGGGAATACCACAGAAACTAACTGAAGTTTCACCCAAACTAGTTCTGCCAGGAATTGATCCTTTTTTGTTGACTGATGTGAGTTTCACTGGAGTGGTTTGGATGGGAATAGAAAAATAACATTTAAGACTTGTCTGCCAAAAAGCTTGTACTCACTAGGTTCAAATCTGCTCGGAAGTGATGTGCATCTCAATCAAATTCTTCTTATGTACTAAGTGTGAAGGAAATATATAAATGTGCTATCTGTAAGAACTCTTGTGGGACTATGCTTGTGCTGCACATTGAAAGGGCAATCCCCAACTGCTATGCTATAAAATTTCCATCTTTTCCAGGGAAATTTCCATCTTTAACTAGTCTTTTTTACTCATGTGACTTTCCTTACTCTCCAATTTAAATAAACAGAAACTGTCTTACTGCTACATATCCCAAAATCATCCATTTATGATGACATAATTCACAAGTCAGCATCACTGCACTACATTGTGGTGCTGCTTGTTATGATGTTGCACAGCACTTTGAAAACCTACCTACATCATGCCTACCTGTCCTCTATGAAGAGGAAAATATTTCATGACATATGCTCCTGATCATTTTGCCTTATCAAATTTAATCACAACCATGACCCCATGGTCCTCCTCCTGCCTCCCATTAGCACTTCCTCATTTCAGGCTGCCAGGACCTGTTCTCAGTAATGATCTTCCCTGAATGGTGTATGGTATGCAACATCATTACCTCAGTCATAATACCATCATTTTCTGTTATATGGCCATCTACATGCCCATTTGCCCATTTGTTTCTCTTAATCACTATATCTACCATTAGCAACAACCTTCCTTATTCCGTGGGCTCAGGACAGCAAGTACTTCCCTCTGCCCTCCATTACATAGTATTAATCCCTGATGGCATGGCAACGAATGCTTGAAATTTAACTTGAATGCTGTGTGAGTAAATATATCCATGGTCTCTATTGCTCTGCCTACAAAACATCGGCTTCCTCTCCTTCATCCCAGTGTCCTGCAGTCACGAGCAGTAAAGAAAAAATGTTTGTTAATGTGGTTTGTTCCACCACATTAACCATTCACCCAATCTGACTGGGATACAATTGCTTGACACTCAGTGTTGGGTATCTTCATCCCTTCAAATGCCCAGACCTTGCATTCCCTGCTAGTGCTGGAGGACACTCGATTGCATTCAGAGAGAAAGTCAAGCCAGCAGGAATAAACCACTGTAACCAGATGTGCAATGGTCTGCTTTCCGTGGGGGCAAACACCATGGATATCAAGAATCTATGTTACTAGAAGATGGAGTCTCAATAAATACCTAACACATTGTTCTGCTCCTGTCCCTAGCAGATCACAGTAAATTAACTTATCCAGTCCTAACCAGGAGAAGCCAGAGAAAACCCAGAGAATACGCACAATAAAATCTCAGGATACAGGAATTTTAAAAGAATCCAAGAAACAACAACAAAAACTTTTGTGAAGTTCTAAATATCAATGGTGCACACGATAGATACTTCAAGTGCACTCAATTATAACACATCCGTGAATTGGCAATGGAAAAATCCGATTCCAGCAGCAGAGATGACTTGCAGCTGCAGCTAATAGAGTGAGGGATGTGAATACAGAGAGCACTTATATGATGAAGGCAAGACCGGCAATCAGTTGTATGCTTCAGAGCAATAAAGCACAATCAATCTGACAACAGAGCCGCATTGTTAACTGTGGCTTTCTGTTGAAAGGAGTTGCACAATGGAAGGGCCCTGTAAAAGAGCAGCCTTGCCCCCAAGCCCTGCCACATTCTTTGTGTTGCTTTTTTTTTTTCTTCACCCTTTTTTCCCCTGCGCTTTGTAGCTGAGATTTCCTCATTAGAGGGCAATTCTTCAGCATGGTTAAAATGTTATAAGTTGCCTTACCTTGCTTATATTTTGTTCTGCCTTCACATCAGTAGTTCAGGTCACAGGAATGTCTCACTGCAAGCTCTGGCTGATAGCCACTAAAGCAGGTGCAACTCTATACCATGCAATGCCGTAATGCCGTTTGGGTACACTATACAGTGATGAGATCAGCACGCAATGAAGCAGAAGACACCAGTGTACTTTTCCTAGGTTTTGATATGCATGGCTTGAACAATGCAAAGATCACTGTTTATATTAAGAAGAAAATGTTATTTTTTTTCTTCCCCAATCAGCAATTTTTCTACCAAAAGTCTTGAAATCACAAAGACAAGATCCTTATTGCATGGTCTGTGCAGTAACTTAAATCATGGTTCTCTCTCACTCAAATCAATAGCAAAAATCCAGTCTTTAATTGCAGCATGGTGCAATGTGGGAAGGAAGAAAAAAAAAAAGGGTATATGAAAAAGGCAGGTACTACCATTCTGATTTGATAAACTTTGACATCTGCTTTAAACTCAGTCATCTTGCAGTGGCACTGGTAGCTACACTGAATGCAAAGTGAGAATTAGCTATTCACTGTTACAGAAGAACCTGAACGTGTTTGCCTGCACTGTATGTCTCTCTGGAGATGAGAAAGAGGGATTCAGTTTCTCTTTGTGTTTCAGGAGCCTACAGAATTATACAAGTCTTCATGCATCTGCCATGAAAAAACATCCTTTAATCCTTAAGTAAAGAAAAGTAAGGTGCAGCCAGCTGCAGAGATGTCCCACCAGCTCTGAAGTAGAAAGCTGAGGCGGTTTGCTCTGTTCAATGCATTGTGGTAATCAAGCAGCTTATTTTCTGACCTTCAGAGATCTGGGTCCATATCAAAAGGAAACTAAAAGCAATATAAAACTATGTTAGGAGGTAGTTTCACTGAATCCTGTATGTCAACGTACAGAGGTACTAGAAGCCATGCAGATCCAGAAGGAAGGATGGATCAAAAATGGCAATGTTCATACCCATATATGTATCTCTGTACACCTCAAAACTCATCCAACTGCGCACAAAATGTGTCTCAAATTAAAGCAACTGATGACTGATAATCTCTCTTCAGAATGGTAATTGAATAGTATAAAATGCAAAGCAAAATTAAATCTCATTATTAAAATCTTAGATTAAAAGCAAAATCTGGGAGGATATGCAAGGAAATATCTCGGGATGTGTCCTGTTTTATATTCTGTCCCTAGGCATCTGCTTTTTGTCACTGGATATGAGGACATTTGTTTTGATGCAGTACAATCATCTTCAGTTTCTCCTTTGGATTTATATCATAATTATTTACATCATAACTGAAAATTAGTAATTTCAGTTACAATGATTTCAGTCATCACAATGATTTCAATCATTCTACTCTGCGTGCCGTTACAAAGACCAGACTTCAGAAATTCATGTTTGTTGGCTGAACATACAAGGACTCTGTTGCATTCATATTGAACAGAGGAATTGCTTTGTGCTTAGAAAAAGGACCAAAAAACACCAAACCAAAAAACAAACCCAGATAATTTCACTTAGAAAATTATTTTCCTCAAAGCTTTAATCCATAGATTAATATTTCCTCCTTTTTTGTCTTGCAAACCGTATCTAATTATTTTTTTTCCCTTGCAATTACTATTTTAAACTGTCAGAGAAAACTTGAATGTCTTTTGTTCAGCTAAGTGGGATTATGCTAAGTAAAATCATGGAATCCTTAAAGTAAATAACATATGCCATTGGCATCTTGCATATATTATTTGCACAACTGGGCCGTTTGCATTAGTCTTCTTGTAATATGCACCTGAACATGGTTTGTATAGATTGAAGGAAAATTGAAATTCCTCAGGAATGATTGGTGCACCATAGATCAGTTAGAGGTCATCATGTTATTTAGTATTTTATGATGAATAAATCAGATGCTCACTTCAGAATCCCCCTTTTATATGAGCTATAATGCATTGAGTTCTTTACGGCAAAGGAGTGAATTTTTATGAACTGAAACTGAACCACATTATCCTGTAAAGTAATGGGGCAGCTACACATATAATGAATAGGGCATCACTCACTTTTTTTTGTTCTCTATGTGGCACTGAGAGCACAAAGTCTGAACCAGGTAGATTGTTTCTACCTGCCTACAAACAACAGGGCACTTGAGGCAGTGAGGGTGGGAGTCTTCATATCTAGTTAAAACATCTAGTTTAAGGCGATTGTTTAGATTCTCCATAAAAGGAGAATCTCTACAACCTTCTGAATAAAATCTGATCTAGTAATAAAGCTACCAAAATTATACACTGGACCAACTTTCCAAAGAGACAGGAAGGTAAACCAGGTGTTTACTGGCGCCCAGACAAGTTTCTTATGATGAGTATTGAGATGGTGAAGTCTTGGTCTTCAGAGCACTTGGACAACATCCTTTGCATCTGGCATTTGATTTATGGCTCAAGCTTTTGTGTTACATTGTATGCTTAATGCCCTTTGCTTTTGATTGGTGCAACGTAAAAATATTCTGTGAATATAATATATTCCGGACCAGTTATAAATGACTCACAGAAGTGGAGGAGTCACATTATATAGATCAATTCATCGTACAGTTCAGCTACTACAGGTCATCCATGACCATTGGGTAAATGCAGAGCAGCATATGGATTATAAAAACCTTTGTATAAAGTTATTTGCTTGTTTCTTAGACGTTGTCTCGTCGTTTTACAGCTGAAATTGGTAAGAAGGGTGAGAAGAATTTTCTCAATAGCTGAGGAGAGCTTCTTACCCCAGTTTTTGTTTATTTTTCATTTCCATTATGATAAGAGGAAAACATATGAATGAGTATGTTTAATTTTTATGAGTAATATAACATTACACAGGGTCAAAGATTATTTATTCTCTGCTGCCTGAGATTCGGAGCATTTTTTTCACTGATTCTTAAATAAATTTTGGTATGCTTTGTAAGAAGGCTATAAATGACTTGATTAATTTTCATGTGCCCATTCCAGCCTCTTATCCTTGAAGAGAATGAACATACAATTACCTTCATTAGCAATAGAACAGCTGATTGTTGCTTCAAACATGCATTTCATTGCCATTTCTTTTCCCTGAATTTGCAGCTCTGAAGTGACAGGAAGTTCACGGTACAAATTGGTCTGATGGAAAACTTTCATTTTCTAGCTTGGTCAGAAAAAATTCCAACCCTGCCTCCTTCATATTCAAAGAAGGAAGAGCTAAGAGATGATTTTTTTCATAGCTTAGCGTAAAAGCAGCTAAGGGTGCAGACTAAGGGGGTGATTCATTTATCTTATTCAACTATCTGAAATTTAGGTGTCTCATCTGGAGTAACTGTCTAGGTATCCTGTAAAGGGAATGGAAACAGATAAACAATGCCAGAAGGCAATACATCTTATCTGGGCTGAATAACATCTTAGAATGGGCCTATTTCTCACTGCAGGTGCCAAGGCATTCAGTAAGACTTTGTATTTTAACGTGTCTTCAAAGAAAGTTACATTATTTTAGAAAACTGTAAATCTTTTGCTTTCAAGCATTTAGTAGGTAATACCTAAGGAACCACTTCGGGAAAAAAAATGTGGCTGCTATAAGATTTATCACTTAGCTTTTCAACTTTAATACTATGTCAATGCTGGGGTTTAAAGCAACAACAACAAAAAAGCATTTTATAGATCAAATATTGCTTTAACTATGGGCCTTAACTTGAGACACTGTGAAAAGCAGATGAGAAATAAGTGTTTTGGTCTTCAATACCTAAATTTAAAATAAAATGTTAATGTTAATTCAGCTTTGAATATGTTTAAATATCATCAGTGTAGAGAAAGCCTTGCACGGGACCTTTAAATGAAAGGTTTTAGATTTAAAGAGTCTTACTTGTTTTTTCCATTGTTCTTTTTGTCTTCCCGCTGGCTGTGTTTTAAGAATCCATCTATTAATAATGTCTGTTCTTCCTTTCCACCCTATGGGAGATAGCAGGAAATAATCACATTTTGTCAGAGTCTTGGAGAAAATAGAAGCATCAAAGGGCTAAAAATTTATTTCAGAGAAACAGTACATTCAATATAAATTCATTGCTGTTTTTTTAAAAAAATCTTTTAGTGATTTGTGGGTTTATTATTATTACTGCTGCACCTGTTTTGCTTGTAACTGTTTATGAGCTTATGTTTTAGATGTCATCTCTGCTCATTCCCAAATCAATCAAAAACCTGAGCATAAAAAACCTCAATCAATGAATATAAATATTATAATAGCAAATCAGTCAAAAAAAGAAACCCATAATAAAATCAAATGCATAACAAATATATTTTTCTCAACTGGTTAATAATATTTTTCCTCAGTGGATTTGCCTTGTTTTCTTACTTTAGGGCATCGGTGATGTGGCTCAGCATGAATATTGAGTCCTGATTTACAGGTCTTAATGTCTTTTAATCTCTTTCATCTAGATACAGGTATATACTCTAGGTATATACTTTCTGGGATATAGGCATTGATAAAGCTTCCTACATTAGAAATACCTGTACAAAATTGGTGGGAAGCATTGCCACCATAGTATTCATGGCCTCCCAAAATATTTGGTGAGATACGATTACAAGAAAGGAACTAAAGAGCACCTGGCCTTGTAACAGAGAATATGTTTGAACCTGATTTACCAATAGCATAAACGAGTTTTAAAAATATTTGAAGACTACTGCAGAGAGAGGACATTGTCTCTGGCAGATATGCTTAAGTCCCTGAAAAGGCAAAACCCCCTAAGTTTTTACCTAACAGGAGCTTATAAAGGGTGACTCATGGGCTGGACAGCCGGGAAAGAAAAGACTGAAAAATAATTTTCAGTCTAACATGAGTAAGGACAACAAAAATACCGAAGAACCACCAGAACCCAAACTCTCCTATGGAGACCTGTAAGATCTGATTAAAAATCTTTTGACTGTAGCTTAGTTCATCTGTAAAAAGTGTAGAGCAAATTTGACATAACCTGTAGGCTTTGATAATAAAGTCACACCTTAGATGACACAATCTGTCACAGTATTTGTACTTTGAAGTGGCATGGTAATCTGTAATAGTGCCTGTAAAAGAGTCTCCTGCTCAACTCCTTTGAGGTAAGTGGACTCAGTTTTTCCCCTCCACTAATTGAGCCCAGCTTGTGAATGTTACTGGCCCTCAGCTGGTTGCACTGCAATCACCAATCACACTTTGCTGTCATTTTTCATATATTTATTGGTTACCTCTATCTATGACATGAGAATTCACAGTTCAACTGGGTCACCTCTAGAGCAGCTACAAATGCTTAACCCCTGAACTCCAGCTACTTGAGCAGCCTGACTTTTGCTATAGTTTAATTCTCCCAAGGCAGATTTCCTAGAGGATTACATATAATTGACAGGAACTATGGTAGACAACAGTCTGTGGTCCTTTTTCCAGCAGCACAAGAGAGCATTTTTAAAACCTGACTGCAGTGGGTTTTGCTCTTTGGTGGACACTGTTGTGGGTGTCTCTGCCAAAATCTCTTAGAGGCAAATCAGGTCCCCATCAAATTCATTGATTTGAGCTGTTGAGGTTAGGTGATGAAAAACATAGAAATCATTTTTTAGTCAGGACCCTAACAGCATCAAAGTTATTTAGTAAATTATTTTGTAGTTAGAGTATGAGCTACTTACAAAGAAAATTAACTCTATCCCAGTCAAAACCAGTACAACCCTGTTTTGACAAACCTTTCCTCCTAATGGGATACCAGGCCCTTGATTTAAGATTCTGTGTTTGTTTTTAAGATTTTGTTTGTGGTTAGAGGAGCATCCTGCTTTAACAAACCTCATCTGCCAGTCTTCATGCAACCTTGAAAATTTCAGTCCAACAGAACATTGGAGAAGAAGCAGAGCTATACATCGAGAATAGTGTTGGCAGATTGATAGAGGCACATACAGAGAGATCTTTATTTCATGAGTAGCCTAAGGGAGCACAAGTTGATATAACTTCTGTTTTAACAGGGCCTGGAGGAAGTGCAAATTGCAGCAACTTGAGTTCCTCTGATGTTACCCGCTGTGTCTAGATATAGTTCCAACCCTTGAATATATGATGCTTGTTTCATGGGGAGGTGTGAGTACTAATTGTCTGACGTGATATCCAAAGACGACGCTGAGCAAACATCTGTGGTGCTGTAACAGTGCTCTGATACACACTGCCAGGTTGGTTTTCTGTGTTCACAGGTAGACAGCTACTGACCTCAGCAGCTGTAGTGAAGGAACATATCTGAAGCATGAGTATTTGAAATGGAAGTGTGGCAAATCTTGGGTCACTGCGGTTTATATAAGTTAGAGTCCTGAGATAAAATTTCATAGGTAGCTTCATCTTTCTGATAGTGTTTCCACCAGAAGAAGGGGATGTCCTCCATTGCCTTGCTCTCCCGTAGTTCTGCTTCTCTCTGACTTGCTGCTGACCCCCCGACCATGTCTCCTGCCTGCTCCAACTTCAATGCTTGTTGGATCCTTCCATGGAGTTACCAGCTAGTGGTGGTAACCACTTCAGGCAACATAATGCAAAGGTGAGCCAGAACCCACAGAACCATTGGCCATGGAGGAGTGAAACACATGAGCTTGATGGTACCTGAATAGGTTAAATTTATCAGTTTATTTACAGCAGCACAGGTTTTAGTTCAGTTTACAAAACACTTCTGAAGTCCAGGATGGCACAGTAGAAGCTCATCGTCAGATGACACCCACATTCTTACTTGAGTGTGAGCTACTGCCTAGAACCTGGATTGGTTATCTCTTCTTTTCACTGCAGGGGTTTATCTGAACATGTTACAGACATCCCCTTTGAAATGTTAGGCCAAAATTCAAGTAAAGACTTAGAATTTAAACTGCATTTCACTTTAGCTAGCTTATTCAAGGTTACAAATTCTGCTTTTAAACCAATGTTTAACTTTCAGACACTTGACAACTCGTAACTGAGCCAGGGACCTTGAGCTCAGCTTTTGGCATAGGTGTTTTGCCCTGCTACTCTGAAAAGACACATGTATTTTTTTAATTGTTTTTAAAGGGATAATATCTAGAAATAATGCTTAAATTTAATAGTTGGAGTTCAAAAAAAATTTCATATTTTGGCTTTCAAACATCTGCCAACAGAGAATTGCTCTCTTCAGTATATTATATTTTAAACTGTCAACATCAAACTCAGTGTCAGTGCCAGGCAAACTGTGACACTAACTAGTCTCCGAGTGTGAACTGGAATCCAACCTAGGAAATTCTAAGATGAGGCTTCAAACTCACATCATAGCTCTATCCATTCATTTATTATTTAGAGAAAAGTCTGTAATGTTTTATTTCAGTAAACTGAACTGATAGCTTTCAGCACTTCTGGAATAAATCCATACAGGGCTCAGTTCCCAGTCAGGCACAAAAGGTTTGTTTCGTTAACATTTCCAAAGTTCTTGGTCCACCTCTTGTATTATTTAAGAAACATTCTTAAGCTAATGATGTTTGGAGAAGCTTTTAAGCAGGCTACTTCTGCGAGTTGATGGACATGCTCACTTTCTTCTTATATTGTCATGCCTTGAGGAATCTGGCAGCAGAACCACAGTAAGAGAAGATGAAGAACAGCTTGTAAACTAGGGAGGAGTGCTTTCATTAGGGAAACAAGGGTGCGTCTCTCACATTTTGAGTTGCTTTTATCCCCATCTTTATCTATTCACACAGGCAACAGTCAAGCGAGATAAAGCATATGGGAGGATCTTGGTTCCTTTACTTACGCTTTACTGCAAAAGGAGAAGTTTCTAAACTTCTGGATAACTATTTCAAAACAGGAAGATGAAATAAAATTCTGCATTTCTGAGCCTTGAAAAAAATGTCACCTCTGCCTAGTTCTTAATTCTGTTCGCAATAATACCCCACCTTCATTGGCTGGTTTGGCTGCCTTTGCACACTGATCCACCTGTTTTAGAAAACTTCAGTTCAGTTTGGCATAATGTATGCGTGGTTTGCATTATTGTTCTGTAAATGCATTACTTTACCTCTAACTACGTAAAAGCACTTCTGCCACTTTTCTCATGGATTCACTCAGTTTTACGAGGTAATTTTGTAGTTCCTAACTCGCAGTGTGGCTTTTGGTTACCAGAAAGAGATGAGAAGCATCTGCAGCTGTAATTATTTAATTTTTTATACATGTTTCTTGATCAACGAGTTTGTTTAGTGAACAAAACTAGCTTTAGCACTGTTACATGTGGAAAACCTTTCTTCCATTTCCTAGTTTAAATATTTTTCTGTGACCTCGCCTGCGTTCATTTGGATTAAACATAACTCTTCCTTCCAGTACAGGTTCTTCAAATCCCAGAAGGTTCCTCAATTTGTAGTAAATTTAAATATCTCATTGCCGCACTGAGACTCTGGATCTCTGCCTGCCTTTGAGGCTTCATCTTTGATGGTATTGTGGAGAATGTTAGCTTGGAGGTAGTAGTGGCTTGAGTATAGGTCCCAGAACTACCTTTGTCTGCTACAGGTGCCAGCACAGACCTCAGACACTGGCTCCTACACTGCACAGCTGTACAACTTCTCTCTGAGGTCTAAGATTCCACCTTTTCCACCCAACAGCGGGTAGGTTACTATGTGGTCCTCTCTCATGCCACAAACGCAGCTCTCTATGCGCCTGATAACGGAATCTCCCATTCGTGCTGCCTCCTGCTTCCTGTCCCTGCAAATCCACAGCAGCAACATCCTAGGTGCAAGAGGGCACCCTGACATCAGCACGTCTCTTCTCAGATACTGCATCCCCCTTTTCAGCTGAATGCCCTCATTCCCGGAGACTTAATGGGCTGTTTTCAAGTTTCACCAGGCAATAGCTATGGGGCAAATTTTACAGCAGGACACCTTTTCCTTTAGCTTAGCAGATAATGTTTCAATTATCAGTTGGCTGTGACGTGCTGCTAATACCGTGTAAGTGATACCTTGCAAGATCAATTCTGCTGCTAATACCGTATAAGTGATATCTTGCAAGATCAATTCATCTTTCTCTGACAGATTGCATAGATTTCAGAAAAGACTTTTGTGTGTCTCTATTTTAGGAAGTGTACAGCTTGCTTTAGGTGCTACCTCAAAATAGTATTTGCTCATATGCATATGTTTACCACTCTGCCTAGTGTTTTCCATCTCTATGCAGGCTGTATGTGTTGTGCAGTAGCTATGGTACTTAAAATAATGCATTTAAAGCTGATGTCTGGGGGATTAACTAATTCTTCACATAATTGCTTTCATAGATATAAGGTTAAAAAAATTTCAGCGCTAAGCAACAAGAATTACAATTAGTTCTATCAGTGGAGGGCTTGTTGTTTGAACTTCTGTAGCATCCAGCGCATTATTATTTTTTCTGGTTTTTTTCCTGACTAGTTCTAATGAATCATAAAAGGGTGTTGAAGATTTCTGAACTGAGAAAATAACCCTATATATGCAAAAAAAAAAAAAAAAATTCTTTTTCAGTCTATCAGTATTAAATCTATTGCTTATGTATAGATTTCATATTGCTTGTGAG
Organism: Aramus guarauna; assembly: GCA_013400195.1. Taxonomy (NCBI): domain Eukaryota; kingdom Metazoa; phylum Chordata; class Aves; order Gruiformes; family Aramidae; genus Aramus; species Aramus guarauna. The sequence continues at coordinate 567,571 of VXBL01004419.1, forward strand.
TTTGGTGTTTTAGGTACTGGGTACGCACAAGATAAACAGATGATCACTTAGTGTACAATTTGAATATGAAGTTTGATAGAGTCTGACCTGATGACTCATTTGCATGATAACCTCTTCACCCCTTTTAGAGCTGATGGAGAGAAATAGGCACATGCAGCATGTAATTAATCCTCCTGCTCTCATCCAGATATGGGTTTGCATCGCATAAAGCAGAGATGGAAATCACATGATGAAAAAATACTATCAGGATCATGTGTTACTTTGCATATGGTGATTAAATGTGGTATGTACTTGATTCTTGTACATTCTTGTATATTCACATACATTCATGTACATTTGTGTGCAGAGTTTTCATATGGATTGTTGGGTGATTTTTGGTAAGTTAATTTCCACTGGTTATAGTTAGCTTTTCATTAGAAATGATACAGTGGGTCAAATATACCATGGAGTCTGGTCCTACAGATGAAAATTTAAACTCCTGGTGACTTCTATAATATTCACTTTGGATGTGTTGTAATGTAAAAGAAAAGTAATTTCCATAGTCAACAGGTTGGGATGTAAAAGATTATGTGTTCCTCATTCTGGAATAATTAGAGGACGAGTAACTAACTTTGTCATTGTATCTCGCACCTCCCCTAGTGCTAAAACAAAAACAAACCCACCCCCCCACCCCCAAATTTGTATGGACTGCTGAGTTCAGATCTCTGTACTCTCACGTAGAGGAGGGTCCAAAATGAACTGTCAACATAACCGTGTAATCCTGAACCACACTGTTTATGAAGACTTGAAGATCCCGAAGTGATGTAAAAGCCAAGAATTAGTAATTAAGAGCAAAGTTATGCTGCCTACCTATAATCTAGAGAGCTCTGACTTAGTTCCAGATGCCCTAGTATCTCCATGTGGCAGTGCAGGACCGAGAAGGGATAAAAGATTTCTGCAAAGACCCACATGATATACTTCTTCCAGTGTTAAAACTGGGTAGTTTGCTGGTCCGGTCCATGTTATCAATATACAGTGATACTGATATGCCCTGTGACCGTTCACCACTAAGGGTAGCTATTACTGATAAAGCTGATTGTTACAAAAAATGATTTTATGATAATTTCTAAGTAATTTTTCATCTGTTGGAAGTCTGAGGTTCTTCCCTGTGCAGCAGGACAGAATAACCTTCAAACTCATTAGTAGCAAGAAAGTCTCTCAATATAAAAATATCTCCTGTTTTGCTGGGTGGGTTTTCCATACGTGCACAGTATGCTTTCATACGGAAAAACTTCAATTATAGATTAACAGAATGAAAATACAGCAAAGAACAAAAGTTAAATGCTCAGACACAGGCTACACCTGAAATTCAAACAAAATGGCAATGGCAATGGTCCTTATAAAAACTAATCAAATAATTATACTTACTGGAATTCTTAATTGACTCTGTGCATCTTTTAAAATTGTAAACCTTATCTCTTACGTTGTCTTCCTCTATTTGGTAAGTAGGTTAGCAATTAAAACACATGTATTTAAATTTTTGTAGTGGGTGGCTGATGAAAAATGTTATGCATGGCTTTTCCTCTCTATTCAATATTTAAAGCCAAATAGATTATTTTGATTTTGCTTTGAAAAAAGAAAAAGACCAACAAAATTACCATCCTGAGTTGAAACAAATAATACAGTGTGGATGAAATCAGGCTTTGCTAATCCAATGAAAGGCTTCTATAATGGAGATTTAAAACAGAAGAAAGAAAATCCAGTCTTTGCTTCTTAATACCCACACCCCCCCCAAAAAAAAA
>VXBL01004419.1:569402-596103 GCA_013400195.1 Aramus guarauna
AAAAAAGTCAAGCCCTTTATACAATGTTAATTTTTTAAGAATCTGGGCTCCTTCAGGCTTATGAATATTTTTATATGAAAATACATTCTAGTGGAAACTGTGTGAAATCCAGTGGAAAAAGTGTCAAAATACAAATCTAGTAATTCCCATTCTGTCACTGCCAGTTGTCAGTACGAGACAGTTCACCATCTAAGATACAGATATTATCAAGTCCTGTGCTCTGAATTTTTTTTCCTTACTCAAAGCCTTAAAATATAAATAAACACAAACCATTTACAACGCTGACATTGACTTTTGCTATGTAATCACAGCACATCCATCTTCCTACCTCAGCCTGTGGGATCCAAAGAGGGTACAGCAGAGAACTTTTCTTGTCTTAGGGAAGAAACTGTATCAGTTCCTATGTTTTGGGAATGTTCGTTGTCATTAGAGATACCTTTAATACAAATAGAAATACACTGTCAAACTGTGGCTACGTCATATCCTTTGCTAAGCAGACAGAGCATCTGCATGTAGAAAAAGGACCATTCAATACCTGTTTCAGAGAAGACTGCTGCACTTGCAAGAAACTAATTCAGACCTTGAGGACCAGTAGACCAATGGGATGGCATGGACAGAAGCACGTGAACATACGTACTATATAGTACATGTACAAGAAGCCCTACACTTTCTATGTGGATGCGGTTAGAGATAACGCACGTGCGTGCTATAGAGTACACAGCAATTTTGTCAGATCTCATTGGAAAAAAATTTCCAGCTCCTGTGGGCAAATATTTTTGGAAGTGAAAGAAGACAGGTGTTGGAAGATCTTTAGTTAAAACTAACCTTACCCATTGCTCGTTTTCTACAGTTGGTCTGGTCATGCACAGGAAGATCATTGTGGATTGGATTCAGTCTGTAGATTAGAACATGTTCAGTTAGGTGTCTATATGTAGATGTCTATGTGTGAGTAAGATATCTAAGTTCCCATTGCAGTCAAATGGAGTTAAGTCACTAGATCCTTAGCCTCCCTTGATTACATCTCCTTTGACTCTAATGGGAGCATGGAGAAATATTTCACATGAACACGCTTACATGAAAATGCCTAATTTTAGATGGTTTAATCTTTAAATGATATCACAGAACATACTGAGACTCACGTTCCTCATTCCAGATTCACAGAAAATATGTCTTCCTGTTGACTGATGATCAACCCTTCTAAATATCAGGTTATTTTGTTAATGTTCAGGAACTGTGTTCCCAATGAATTAAATGAATTCCACAGCCATAATTTTGTAAAGGGCTCCTATGCATATGCAAATGAGTATCTATATGCAAATAGATGATCTCTTGAATATTTAATAGCTGTGTCTATTCTCATGTCTAAACTGGTCCAGTGTGTGGTTTTAAACATTGGCATGTTATACAAACTGCGTAATTATTAATATTCTCTCTGACATACTTTTGGCTCATTCTCAGTCTCCCAAACTGCACGTGGTCACGGTCCGGTGGGTAGCACAGACTTGCCTGCAAGTCATCACTCTGGCTGAAGCAACCAGTTCTGGGAAAAGAGTGTTCAGCTACGTGAATGCCATGACTTTTTCTGTTAGGGGCAGAGAACAGGTAGAAAAGCCACTGACCTGTTTTAGTTACTAATATAGATGTAACTAATAAATATTTGCCCTCATTTTTTGTCTCCCTTTTCACCCAAGATCTTTCATATTAGGCGTAGCATACATACAAGGTCTGAATTTCTATGATGTCAGAGAAAGCAAGCAATCAGCTGTAGACCACCTATATTCTATGTGTTAAATATTCAAGAAACAATGCTATGTACCTTAAGTCATTAAAGCTACAGTTTATGTTGGTTCTGAGACTGAACAGTGTCTGAAACAACTTCAGAAAAAGAGACAGATCACCACTATCCCCAAACGAGTGCATTATCTATTGTGGAGGTCATCTGCATGTCTGAAGTCTGCCTGTTTCCCAGCTGTGCCATGCTGATAAGCCTGAAGAAATCTGCTTTTGTCTTTGTTTTTTAATTTACTGAAATTTTTGTACAGTTTTTGATCAGAATTATAAACCCTTGATGATATAGAATTAATCAATGTGAATATACTTCTGTCTGTAATGTCAGTGTCTTTCAGAGGGGAAAAGTACATGGTTAACACATTCAGGGTACTCTTTGTTTTTACACAAATGTGAACACATACAGAACACATATGGAAACTTTGATATAGAGGCTTAATAGCCTCTATATCAAAAACTTGAAAAATATAGACATACTGGAGTTGTTCTTAACCCAAGCTAATGGAGAAAAATGTATTTAGAAAGATTTCTATTAAATATAAGTTAAATACTTATCCTTAAGTGTGCTTGATGTTGCATTAATGTTTTAAAGATTGGCATTTTCAGACTGTCAGTCAAAAAGCAGAGGAGAAGATGGATAATCTCTATGCTTGAAAAGGTTAAGGAGAGAAATGCTTGCAAATGTTTTCCTATGTTGATTCTTTATTTAAGCTTTAAAATAGCACAAATGAATAATAAAAGCAAAGCCACTACAAAGTAAATTTCTGAGGATCAGACTTCCAGGCTATATTATTAGGGCCAAAAGATTAGCAACATCCTAGAGAAGTAAGTAACTGTTATAGCTGTCAGCGAAAGGATATTTCAGGGGTATGAAAGCCTCATTCTTTCTAGTCTAAAGTGCCCACCAAGAGCTAGGAGGAAGAGGAGTTATGCCTTTCTACACTTATTCCATAATAATTTATAGTAATTACAAAATTTTTCTGAACTTTCTTTGGATTTGAACTTGATAGACCAAATCTAAGTTCAGAAAGCTGGTCTTATACACTGTCACCTCTGAAGGTATCTGGTACAAATTTTGATTTGGTTATCACCATGCGTTAAGATAGACCATCACCCTCAGCATTGTAAGAAATATTGATTTGAAAAAGGTTCCTTTTTCTGAAGAGTATGTGCTACAAATAATGTATTTTATCCCAATCTTCTTATCTGGTAGTCCCTGAACCTTCTCCCAGTGACTATGAAGGACCATACACTGTTATCAAAATGATAAGACATGCATAGTAGGTCTATCCACATACCTGCCTGGGCAAAACATTTCCAGGAATGAAAACAAGCAAGGGAGAGTGATGCTAGCAGACCTGGTCACCCAACCCACTCTCAGTTGCCCTCTTTTCTGGATGATTCTCAGACTGAGGGAACGAGATGGCTCTGACTGCACCAGCCTTCTCCCAATGCTCTCTCTCCCAAAAGCTTTTCTGTCCTTTCTACCTGGCCATGTAAAGTGATACAGATGTCTTTTATCCTCAGAAAAATAGTGGCAGCTATTGTCCTGGACCCAAGAAATTATATTGGAGTCTGACTCTGGAGGATCCCAGGGAAGAAAGGCCAGTTAGTTTGTGCCACAGGTCAATTGATCTAATTTCAGGCCCCTCATGGACCTCAGGCTCTAAGTTAAAGGAAGGTCCCTGCACTACTAGTGTCTCTTTGGCTTACTGACACTTTAGGGACTACTAGTTCTTAAAGTATCTCAGCTCTCTACTTAACTGCAGCTTTTATTTGCTCACCTACTCACAAAACTGGACTGTTCATACTGTAAAATTACCAGATATATCATAGAAGCATAGAATCATAGAATGGTTTGAGTTGGAAGGGACCTAAAAGCCCATCTAGTTCCAACCCCCCCTGCCATGGGCAAGGACATCCTCCACTAGCCCAGGTTGCCCAAAGCCTCATCCAGCCTGGCCTTAAACACCTCGAGGGATGGGGCACCCACAGCTTCTCTGGGCAACCAGTGCCAGTGCCTCACCACCCTCAGAGTAAAGCATTTCTTGCTAATATCTAATCTACATCTACCCTCTTTATTTTAAGCCCATTGCCCCTTGTCTGGTCACTACAGTCCCTGATAAACAGTCCCTCTCCAACTTTCCTGTAGGCCCCTTCAGGTACTGGAATGCCACAATTAGATCTCCCCAGAGCCTTCTTTTCTCCAGGCTGAACAGCCCCAACTCTCTCAGCCTGTCCTCATAGGAGAGGTGCTCCAGCCCTCTGATAATTTATTTTTTTAATTTTTTTTTTACTCTGGCCAGTGAGTATTCTTCCAAATGATTTCTGGTAGAGTTTGGTCATTAAAGTAAAGGGACCAGAGATCACCTTTAACAGGCAGTTGGGATGCAGCCACTTTGTTTTGGGATCCAAAGAGTTCACTAGCACAGACAAGAGTCATACCATGACTGTTGCTCTGAATAACCACAGTCCCAAGGTTGCTTAATTTCCTATTACAGATGTAGCTGTGGTGTGTCACTGATTAAAAAGAACACAACAGGGAAAAATACCTACCAGCTTGAAGGTAAATTATCAATGCTAGGACTCTTTTTTTTAATATGTTTTAATCTCTCCCTTATGCAATGTATCATGCATCTTTTAATGGTTTTCATCTTCTGTCACACAGTTTTTAAGTGGTTAATTAATCTACCTATATAATCAGCATGCACACAAATTCCAGGCTGTAGTATCCACATCTCTACAGTTCATGCTTTTTTCTTAGTGACATATTTGGGCATTTTCCAGTTTGTGTGTCCTTTCTTACTGAATGCCACATATGTCTTTTCTATCCAGTACGCTGTAAATCTTACTAAGACCTTCGCAAGTTCTTTGATGCATTACAGACATCCCCCTTGTTAGTCTAATATGCAGCGCCTTCTCATTTACTGTCTTAAGCTCATTATTTCAGTTGCACAGCTATGACAATTAAACTTCTCATCTGTTAAGCTTCCATGGTACTTATTTCTCCTGTTCTCTGTCTCCATCATCTACTTAAAAACATTGGAGTCATTTTTAGTCTGCTTTTGTACTGTGCCTCACTGACTGGAGCTCTTTCTGTTTGAGCTGGACACCATATTGTAAAAAACCCTCACAAAATAGCCAAGTGATGTTTTATAATTATAATATTTCAAAGAAAACAGAATTTACCAGTATTCAGGTCTTAATTGTTCTCTCTGCCCACTGTCATTTATACTTCCCTAAAGATTTCAGTGCTAATACTATTATCCATTTCTTCTGGACCACGGACCAAGGAACTGCACATTCCAGTTATGCAAAGAATTATGTGTTTAAATTTTCTTCTCTCGGCAGCTATGCAGTCGACTTATTTTACAGCACTGAGCTGTAAGACAGACAAGCAAATGACAAGGGAACAATGTACAAGGAACTCATATGCGGTTTAGTCCTCTAGCGTGAGATTATCCTACAGACTTTACAGGAGAGAAATCATTGTGTAATGAATGTCCTGAAACAAACTTCCTGTCTCCCTGTAGCCCCTCACTTATAATGTTATTACATAATCTTGTTAATAAGTACATGAAGCTTTCTTTTAAAATGTTTACATTTTTAAATCAAATACTGCTGCTGTGGGACTTTTCTGGAACCTCGTAGCTTCAGTGACAATGACAAAAAGTTTTGTTTTGCAGTCATAGACAGTTTACTAATTCCTGTGCCAACAACACTGTTGTTTAACTTCTTTCCATATTTCTTACAGTTTGTGGGTTTGGAAACCAAGTCGTACAGAAAAGCTGTGTTTTATTAAAGAAAGCAAATTATAGTTATATCTCAGACTCTATTTCATGATCATTCTAGCTGTTCTTGTCTACATTTGTTTCAGTGGACAGATCTATGATGCCATGTAATAGGTGGGGGAAGATGTTGCAACAGTCATGATAGGAGCTGCTGATGAACTGGTTGAGAACCATAGAAAATTATATGTGGAGATGCTAAGGGGATAATAACACCCAGACTACAGGCCCAATGATAAAGATGATTTTGGTAATATAGGGGAAGGATACACGAGCAGGAGAGGTGGTATAATATTTAAATTGAATTAGCAAATACAGAAAGTCAGTGTCCAAAAAGAAAAAGAGGGGGCCACAGCCAGAAACCTTCAAATACTAAAAACAAGAGAAAAAGAAGTACAACATCTACTATTCCTATTGTACTCTTCTTCCATCTATTATGACAGAAGAGAGCTGTGCTGAGGGAACTAGAGCAAACATCATCATACAAGCAGCAATATCAAAAGAAGCAGGAAGAAGAGCATGTGTTGTTAAAATCAGTCAGGTAAAAATCTATAATATTATTCCCTTAAAATTTTCCATATCTGTATATAAGGGATTAAGAAATGGATTTCTGAAATTTTATGGGGAGAAAAGAGTATGAGAGGCTGTGCAAGGCAGTACAGAACCAAAGTAAACTCCCCCCTCAGCTCTGAAATAAAACACTAGCAAAGTAAATACATTCAACAGCGGACACAGGTGTGTGGCTCTGTGCAAACTGCACTTTGCACTAGACAGTAAATTAGTTCCCAACCAGCACAAGACCAGAGCTAATACAAAATAAACACAGCAGCATCCCTTTTTTTCCTTTTTTTTTTTTTTTTTTTTTTTGGCGTGTGTGTGTGTGTGCAGGGTCTGCAGCATCTCCTTGAATATCTGCNCTCTGAGCAAAGCACTAAAAATTCAGAGCAACACTGAGTGATAAACATCACTCCCTCTATAAATGACTGGCCCGTTGCTAATGGCAACAGCTCTGTTCCTAAACTTAGCTGAGCTCTTACAGTGGCAAATTCCGTGTCCTCACGTAACTTGCAGGATTCAGCTCGTCAGTTTTGCCAAGTGCAGCCATACAACTGCATTTAAGCATGAACTTTTCTTTTCTCTTTGCATGATATTTGTTAAAGAAAAATACAGTTACACCTAAAGCCTGATTTATAGTATCCTGAATATGTAAATGGATTCAATATTTAGTCTTGCCATTGAGTGATGCTGTTTTATTCCAGATGAATGCTTTTTTGTTTTCGATAATTTTCTAGAATACTGTGGGACTGATGTTTAATTCCAGATAAAGATGGATGGAAGTCATTCATCCAAATGATGGGACACCACTAAGAGGGGACTTAGGACTAAACCATGCGTTGCGTAGGGTTTCAGACTGTGGTAAGCTAGTGTTTGCTGGGATGATGTGGTGTGAGAGGCAAACATTGCATTACTTTATGGTTGCAGTTTTGCAAATAGACATACACTATATCCAGTCTCTGGGGTAAAGGAGATGATAAAAGCAATCCCTTGTCCTGATTCGTGAGCCTTCCTTTTGGTTTCAAAGACCCTTTCATCAAAGTCAGTGAGGAGAACAAAAGTATTTACACAAGAACTTTTTATGGAGAATTAGGAGTCAGTTTTGGCAATGTTGGTTTGGACTTCAGTTTTGAATGCCGGTAATTTAGAAAATGGTGAGTTAAAAAAGGGATGTCTAAATTTTTGCATTAAACAATATTCAATATTTCCATTAAAAATTTCATTTCAAATTTCATTTTCATTTTTTAAAAAATAAAAAAAATGCATTTCAAAGAAGATTTTTTTCCTACTAATAACAAAATTGTGGAAACAATTCATTTTCAGCCATGTGTTGGTGACAAAAAAGATAGATGGGGAAAATGGCTAAGTATCAGTTTATAACGTTTACATGATTGCACTTGGAACTTCATAAACTAAAAAAGAAAAAAATACAAATTATTACTTTTCTCTTTTATGGCTTTTCGAAGGGAGGTATAATTATCTAAAACCAACACTGACTGTCCCACAATTAAAATTATTATGGTCACAACCTGAAGCCCCAAAGAGAATCAGGAGCTGGCAGCGTAATGCACTGGAAAAGAACAGTACCTTAGGAATAGCTTTTTCTGCATCTTAGACACGTAGATGAGGGCTGGGAGGAAGATGAAAAAATTAAGGACATACATACTTTTTGTCACTGATGAACAAGAGATCATGAGTTTTCATGCTGCTTTTATACAGGCTGAGATGTCAGCACCAAGAGCCGAAAGAGCTGATGAATGAGGTCGTGGACGCTACCAGAAATATCTCTGAGCTTCACAAATTTTACGTCTCTTTGAAACACTTTGTGGTTGTTACTGCATGTGCAGCACACTTCCCTACCAGGTAAATAGAAATCTGCTTCCTGTAATGCTTTACAAGCATTATTTGCTGCCATAAAATATAAGTAAAAGCATAAAATATTGAGGAAGATATAATTTTATAGTACATTAAAAATAAAAAACAAAATTAACAAGCGTGATAGGTTAACATTTTACAAGCATCAAAGGAGTAGGTGAATTATGGCATTATTGGCGTCAGAACAAGCTATCTCACGATTAGCCCTGGAGTACTTTATTTTTCCAGACCATTTCTAATTAGACTCTTGAAATGAGATCCTGTTAACAAATCCCTAAATTACAGGCAGCAAAATGGGGATTCAATCCAAATATTTCAGGTTTAGCACATGACTGTGAGCCCCACACACTCTGTTCTGCACACAAAGCATTTGAGCTGTACATGTACAAATGATTATATGGAAAACTGGGGGGTGGGGAAGAATTAAAAAAAGCAAAAGAGAAAGTAACAACTCCCCATGCAGATGGCCTTTGTGGGTACAATTTGCCAATGAAGAAATTGCCATGTTGTGCAAAGGGCCAAGAATAATCAAAGGTATTTTGCAGAAAAAAATGGTGAGTTTCCACATCAGCATACTTAAGAAGTTAGGTGCTCAAGATCAAGAACTAGAAAAATCACAGTCTGGAGCAGAAAAGGGAAAGGGAAAAGCGAAAGGGTAAAAAGACTGTCTAACAGGGAAAAAAAATAGCAAAAAACTTTCTTGCATCTACAAGCATGCAATAAAAGCCATGAAGCATCACATTGACAAACTATACCATGGAACAATGTACCGCTGCAAGCACAAGGCAGTAAATCTTGGACGAATCTTTCTTTGTACTGACATAGCACATAGGGTATAAAGACATATATGTATGCAAATGATAAAAAAAAAGAAAACAACTGTCTTCAGATTATGTTACAGTAAACATTACTAAAGATTCATAATACCTATTTAATATGTTTGACTGAACTATATGCTTTTTAAGTTTAAAGTAATAAATATCTAAAATTAATTATATAAATAATCTAAACCAGAAAACTCATTATATAAATAACCTAAAATATAAGATGAACTAAGAGATCAAAGTAGGATTCTAGTTAGACCTTGGCCTAAGGTTTGCTTATAGCATTTTTATTTTCCAGCCAAAAACATCCCCAGTGGTTGTGTTTCTCCTTGAAGTTAAACCAGGCTCTTGAGTTGTGACTGAGTGAACCCACCAGAAGAGGTAAAGGAATCGATTAGATACTTCCTGAAACTCTATCCTTTGCAGACAGCAAATGTATAAATAAACACACAGAGGCTCTGATCCAAGGTAATGACTTTAGGAACTTAAGGTAGATATGGATGTGATTAAATATTAGTAGGGGACACAGGAAGGAAACCAGTCATCTGAAAACAGCAGCCTGCGTGGTTAGTAAAGGGAGACAGGGGCTTCTATACATTTCCTGGGGGTTCTTTGCTTTACCTAATGACCTAGTATCTTTACAGTCAATGAAATCACTGGTGTCTGTAGGAATATGAAGTATGAGTAGTACTGGAAAGAAATGGTGACTTTTAAGAAATTTTGGAGGGGGGAAAAAAAAGGAGAAGGAAAGTATGTTACTGAAAAGCTGGAATATATCAAATGGGGATGATATAATAGGTAGGGAGCTCACGAAGGGTAAGTCAATGACTGTGTCTTTTGTCCGAGAAACAAAATAGACACTAAGAGCAACCAGAAATATAGGCATATAAAGCGAGGGAAAAACTTGAGGGAAAAATTCCATGAAAATTTTCTTAACAAAGTGGTCATTTCAGTAATGGTACAGAGATGGGAAATGGCTCTCAGAGCAATTTGATTTTGATATTTCAGACACATGGCCTTGCTGGATCCAGGCAGAAGGTCGAGGAAGGTTTCTACTTTAAAAGGGAACTGCCCAATAATAACAGATTCTGCTGTTTGTCAGAATTGTTCTTACAGGGATTAGCTATATCCTCTGAAACTGGCAGAGACAGAAACAAATTGCAACAAAGAGAAGCTTTTGATGCTCATTTCATAAGCAGAAATGATAAAATATATGAAAGGGTCAAATGTAAAAGGAGGTACCAGGTCCAAGAGGAATCAGTTTTTGTTACCGTGGTCAGTCAAACTGAACATTGCAAATATGAAAGGGTAAAAGGAGACCTAGTATGGAGGAGGGTAATTGCTGGTATGAGAGAAGCTGAGCACAATTTCAGTTACAGCTAGATCTCAACCTGGTAGAAGCTCCAGCACAAAAAAAAAAAAAAAAAAAAAAAAAAGGAAAAGTAGCGATATGACTCCTTTTTTTTTTTTTTTTAGTAGCCAAAAGGAGAATAATCTGAGACAATATTGATTGAATAAAGAAGGAAGACACAAATAAGCAAAGAGTTCTATTGAATTTACTACACTAGGAATTGAAAGACCAAAAAACTTCAATAGGGTAGGGAGATGGAAAATCTGTGGAAGATGTAGTAAAGCAGAAACTACAGCTGACAACAGTGTTAGGCAGAAAAAAGAGGATGTAGTTCACACCAGAAGGTGGAGCATTGTACAGCAACATGCCAGTTTCCCAGAAGAATAAAAAAGATCCAAGGAATTTTAATTTTTGGAGCAGTGTTTCTGTTATACTAGAAAAAAACAGTGTGAACAGAATGCTGAGATTCTTAACCAAAAATGGTTATTATAATTTCAATAATAATTTATAGTCAATCTAATAATGGATATTTGTAAAGGTAAATGAAAATATGTATGGGAATAGATGGATGCAACATAGGATGGTTGTGGTCAGGTGAACTGAAGAAAAATACAGTTCCTGGACAAATGTAATGCCAAGACCGATGCTTTCCTGTTAGGTGGCCAGCAAAGCAAGGTCAAGGATGCATCAGTAGCAAAAAGACAAATTACTGAAGAGATGCAGCCACATGTCTTTATGGGAATAGAAGAGTTGCCAAGAGAGTATAAAATCAAATTTGTGACATCTGCAATTTTAACAGCAGTCTCTGACCTCTGTATCTTCTTGCTCAAGAAGGGAGAGTAGAAGAGAATGGAAGATATGAGAGGTATTTGACAGAAAAAAGTACTTAAGGACTCATTTGCAATGAATGTCCCAAAGCTCAGCAGAAAATTAGCATATGTATGTGGAGAAATAAAACAAGCTTCTTATATTAGCTTGTTTACCATAAGCCAAATATTCTCGAAGTTATATACTTTGAATGTCCTCTTGGCCTTTCTCCTCTCTGGCTTTTTCATGAAAGAATCTAAGCATTAACTGTATTCATCATTATATTTGGAAGGTACTGTGTCAGCTGGCTCCCAGTCAGCATCACTCTAGCAACAGAAATTTTCTGAAAAAGAAATCTCAGATGGTGCCAGGGTTGCTTGGCATCCTTTGCCATGCAGAAGATGTGTTGGTTTATGACAGAAATAAAACCGAGCATGATGAATTTTGAGATACTCTCAATAAGGTGGCCTTGCTCTGAATGAGGCTACTACCTGTGGAAAGCAGCAGATAAAATGTGTGCTGGTTAGTATTAAATGGAGGAAGTTCTGGGGAACCACCATGTTTCTGCAGTTTCAGAAAAAGCCCAGCAAAGTTTGTGAATGCAGCAATGTTGCAATGATCAGAAGGATCAGATTTGGGAAAGCAACTAACAAAGCCGTTTAACATAATTAAAGAAGTATTGATACAGCTACCTCTCGTTGGCACAACATGCTGTATTGTGCCGTATCCACAGGTAATGACACGGGATGCATCGTTGTTTGGTGTATATATGTCCCCATCAAAGAAAACCTGTCTGTAGACAGAAAAAAAACACACCCTGTTGTTTTCATATCAAAACGTTACAGAGAAATAAAAAAATAGTCCCTGCCAGGCTGCACAGAAAGCCACGTGGACTTGCAAAAGGCCTACTCTTCATGTACTTGCCTGGTTTTATAACACCAAAACAGACTGTAGCATCTCTGGCATTACTGGATTCCTATTCAACAAATGAGCTTTCCTTTTAGATTCACATACTCTGATCAGAAATGGTGGTTTCTTTTAATCTTTGATTGCAGAAAATATTCTTATGGAAAGTCTTTGCTCAGCAGAAATTCATGTAAAACAACAGACTTTTGAGGAAGATGCCCAAGTAGATATAAGTTAATATTGACCTGAAAATAATGATACACTGTCAAGTAACAGAAATAAAATTTATTATTTTTAAAATTCATTATTTATTAAATATAAATCAAATTTATTCATTGCTGCCAAAGAGGAAAGAGTCAAGGAGATGAAATTCCAACAGACCGATTGCCACAGTCATAAACACAAGCTGATTTTCAGATATTTGGCATTGGGATTATAGAGGGAAAGTATTTTTAATCCTCTGGAACTTCAGAATAGCTGCTCTCCAAAATCCTGAAGAGAGGTGAGAGTACAGACAAGAGCATAGCATGAGTACAGCAGTTCGTAGGGTTTGATTTGGATGGTTCATACCTAAGAAACAGCTGTGAAGAATATAGCATGGGAGGGAAAAGAAGCAAACAAGAATATCCAAACCACCCCGCCAGGAAAGAGCTGCTAATATCATTAATTAATGCTAATATCATTAAAGATTAATTAATCTTTTTTTTTTTTTTTTTTTTAAAAGAGATACATACATGATTGTATCTGTATCATCCAAAAACTAAAGCCAGTACTTGCAAGATGTGAAATTCCTAAGCTCTTCATAGAAGGCTGTGGGCCTTATATTAACACCTCTGATGCATGTCTAGTATTTGCTGAGCATGTTTTTAAACAGTCATATCACAAGCCATGCTACCTCCTCAGCAAAGAGGAGGTAGAGTGGCAGAAAGTTAAAAAAAAATATGGTAAAAATCGTAAGAAGATGCGTGTATAACAGTTACGACATATTGATCACTTGCCTCTGGATTCTCTCCAGTGGAACTGGTGATGGGAAGTATGTTAGGAATGACTCTACCTGGACCTCTACCCATTAATCTTAAACCTCAGAAGCCCAACCAGAAGGAACTGCTAGAGCAAAATCCTAAGATATAAACTTGGCAACCATAATGATCCAGTGTACAAAAAAGGGAAAACGACTCCTAGAACAAAAAAGATGATTTCTTTGCCTTCCTTAAAAAAAAGTAGAAATCTTCTGGTGCTCTTTTTCAGAGCTTCTACTTGTGATGACTGCAAAGATATTTCTTCAAATGAGTGAAGTGCTAGGTTCATCTTTCTTACTGCAGTAAAGAGAAAATAAGTAACTTATAACGGTGACATGAGGTAAAAGCAGAGAGGGATGTCCTCCCCCCAGTCCCTCTGCCAGTCTCAGGGAGCTGCATGTAAAAACATCAGGAGAACTGATCCAACCTAATCCGAGTTTAGAATTCAATTCAAATTTAATTCTATGGACTGGATGAGAAGAGATATCAGTGGCGACAGCTTTGAGTCATTTGAAAACGTTTCAAACTCTTGATTTAAAGAGACGGGACACATTTTAACATGGAAAAAAAAAATTTCTCAATTTTCTTCATGGGTGTGTCAATATTATCAGTGATTAATTCTTTTATAAATGAAACTGCTTAGGCTTTTTCTTTTAATGATGAGATATCAAATAGCTGTTCAAAAAAACCTGTCATCTTCTGAAGTAAATAGAACAGTGTGCATTTGAATTTAGAACGGTATACAAGATGTCAGTCACTGAAATTAGAGATATGTTGCGTTCACAATTTTATTCATGAAAAGAAACAGTTCTGAAGCTGTGGCTGATAGAAAATCTTCCCCTGTATAGTCATACAGTAGGATTTTTGTGATTTAAATATAGTGTTTCATCTTTGTCTCTATATTTTGTTTAAGTATCATATTCAGACTCACTCTTATGTATTCAAATGTTTGGTTCTGCACTGGTTTATTAATATCGCTGTTCTGCTTCTTGGGAATTGCCTCACAAAGACTGATACAAAATACACCTGCTCGCTGAGGATACTCATTTCTATTCTTTTTCGTATAGGAAATTTTATTTTATATAATTTTCCTTAGCTTTTATAGTGTGTAGGCGTAACTTTGCACTGCTCCAGGGAATTGAAGTGTATTTCCTTTGTAAATTTTGTAACTATTGGTTTTTGTCTCTTTGGGAGCAAGAAGAAGCTGGAGACTTCTTCCAGAGAAGAAAGTTCTAATATAAATGCTTGACGTACAGAGAGACATGTTTGCTAAAAAGATGCATAACTCCTCATTTTTTACTTGCATTCCACCAGCACCCGCAAATCCCAGTCCTGAAACAAGACCCAGCTATGTCTGGTGGTGGGGAAGATCCCTTTGTCTCTCTTGGGGAACTGGTGTGAAGCATATTTAGTTATCATGTTCCATGACACTTTTGACATTTGCCAACTAGAATTTTGCTAGCTGTGTGTAACAGCCTGGCCCTCGCAGCTGTTATGCGTGAAGCTACCGTATTTAAGAAGAACATTTAGCTATATACATCCATCCATCCTGTGTTACTTTCCCTAAAGGCCAAAGAATGGACTTTGGCTCCTGCTCCTCACTGTACAGACAGACCCTGCGAACCCGCAGTCCTTGGGCAACTGTGTATTTTAGGTGAGCGTAGAGTCAGCTTTATCCTCCACCGGGCTCTAATTGCAGCTGCCTACCTCAAATACACAAAATCTAGCTGGGATGGGTACTTCAGACCATAAAGAAGGGTAAATTGGGCTAACATGGCACAGGACAGAGGTAAGCGGCTCATGCTCTGTCCCCCAGACCGGAGATCACCTGTACACAACTTGGTGCTTCACATCTCCTTGGCTCAAACACGTGCTTTGCGCATACTCACTGTATCCTACTTTTCACAATCTCCTGCTTTTATGTATTTCAAAGTGCTCAGCCGAGGGTTACTCTTTGCTTAGCTTGGCTTTTTACACCTCGTGAACACTTTTGCTATTTCTATCTCCCTTCATAAAGCCGGGGGCAAGTGTTAGGGCCCCTGCATTTTCAACCAGCTGACCATCCTCCTGGTCTGAATGCATTATATTCCCGCTGGTATCAATTCGGGGTACACGCAGTATCAGGTCTTGCGGTTTTTCCCTCTGAAGTAATGGTAGGCTAAGTGAAACGGGGTAGCTACTGTTCAAAAACTGCGGATGCCAGAATTGCTGAAGAAAAAATGCTCTAACTTCCTAAAGCTTCTCTATTTTGCTATAATTCAGTTTCTGTGTTTCGCTATTTGCATAAATATGTTTATGCTTTCAACATTCAGTGTCTCATAGGTGGTGTTAGGGAGGAATGAGTGTGAGTTATTTTCCTAATATGGAAGGGGAAGGATTTTTTTTTTTTTTCCTTGACCTTGTTAATTTGAAAGATTTATAACCAGGAGACTAGATGAATAATTCCTCTGAACAATGTCCTGTAACTCTGGGAAAAGGTAAAAAAATCTCATTTAAATTAATTACATTTTGTACCTCAACATTGTTTTATTTTATTTTACCTGAAGCAATCCAATTGAAATTTAATTGGAGCATTGTTTAATTAAAAATGGAGAAATGGAACAATTGCAGAAATTGTTCCAATCTCAAAAAGTATATAAATATATTTATTTTGTTGCAACAAAGCCTGTGAGAGGGAGTTTCAAAAAACATCCTCCTCACATATCTGTTTCCTCTGTGCAACTAAATGGAATAATTCACAATCAGAATTTATTCATGTCTTTGAAACTGCATCTCATTTTTCACCTCAGGTGTCTGTATCAGAAACCAGTGCCAACAATAAGACATCAACAGCTGCACAATTTTATCACACGAGAAACCCATTTTTCCTACGCCTGCCCCTTAAATACAGGCTGTCACCTATATTGGTTGGCGAATATAAATGCGGACACTGTAATGGATAAAATTTTGGGGACTCACAATTTCTTTTATAAATACATATGCATTTGCTATAAAACGCAGTTTGTGACACAGTTCTTGCATTTTGAAAGTGCACTTAAACCTTGTCCCCATAAACTTGGGTTCTCCTGGCAGGATCCACAGCTTTGGACCTTTATTTTCTTTAGAAGATATTAGACCTCTGCCGTTGTAGCACTGAGGCACAGCATGATTTTTAATGCAGTTATCCTCATCATACACTGTAAAACAGTATAATACTAACAGCCCCAATTTATGGTTCTAATCTATGGTGGGGGAGTATTTTTGTGTTTATCTTGCAGTGAAATGTATTTAGGCACCACAGCTTGAACTTACTGCAAGTAAACACTTTAGCCATCTCCTGTGGAAGCTGTGCAGATGTGGTTCACTCTTCAGAAAGACAACTACAGAAGGAAGGAACAGCATCAGATATGAATCCCTTTCTCTCAAGGAGACACCCACCAAAACTGGAGATGTTCTAGGTTTGAGTCCTCCCATTGGAAGTCATTTGAATCCTTCCATCTTTCAAGTGCATTTATTGGCAGAAGTAGAAGGAATAACCTTTTTTCCTTTCTGCTGAATTTGTTCCACTTTTTAGGAAATAATTCAAAAATAATTTTAAAGAAAAAAACAAACAGCTTCGTATAAAATTAGTATTTCATGTTGAAAGTGTGTGTGGATTAGATGGGACAGCTGAGTACAAGTCTTCATTACACATAATTCCTAAGAACAAATGGAGCCGTTGAACATTTTAATGTTTCTGGCAAATATATTTTAATTATTCTCTTCCCCCCCCCAACACACACACACTTATTTACATTGTTATGCTTTGCTGTCACCTTTGCAGCTTCTGCAGTGATTTGTCAAAAAGGTCTCTCATCTACTAGTCGATGGAGAATACTGATTTTGTGTTTAATTTGCTGGGTGAATCACACAGGGCAAAAGTTTTTGTGCCTCTTGCGTGAAAACTGACCTTATGCTAAGCTTATGATTCCTCCTGAACAGCCCTCGGGACAGATTGCTGAGGGACATAAAATCCTGAAAAGGGGAAAAAAAAAAGAGATTGATGTTGACATATTGTATAAAGAAGAAACTAATTAGAAAACAAAAGGCTATGAAGAGCTACTGAGAGGGGAGATTAGCATAGAAGTGAAGAAGGAAGAACTTTGACTTGGAAAGAAGTAAGGCAATTGGGGAATAATTTGAATCCTATATACAAAACAATGGAATTGAGGATGCTTATCTTTCTGGTGAGGAGAGGATCCAAGGGTTATCTGGTGGAAGGGTACGGCTCAATTTTCTTTTTCCGAGAGAAAATTAAACTTTTACAAAAAAGAAGGTCTTAGTGGCATATGCTACAGAGATTTGTTGCCTCTTTTAGGTTTGCCATAGATGGATGCTTTTGATGTTTTTGGAAGCCAGAGAATGTCTCATCATCAGATGCTGAGATTATTTGCACCTAAAATAATAGGTATGTAAATAGCACCTGATGCGGTGCAGACATCTTTTTCACTCCTACTCTCCAAAAGGGCAGGGAAGAAGCGATATCATGACTCCAGCCGTAACGTGACTGCTCCCAAAAGCTCAAACACATTCAGCCTGCGCTGCAGAGCTACTCAGCTCCATCAGTGTGACTCAGATGTTAATTTATAAGGGCTCCAGTTTGCACTTGCAATGTTCAAGTTGGCATTTTAAAGTCTAACCAAGCTGGTAAAATGTCCAAATTCGTGTATTTGGAGCTGTCTTGTATCATGTACTTTCTGCTATCTTCAGTTACACTAATAAAATTTTCATTTAAAGAGAGAGGTTGGATATAAAACTGGATAAATTCTTTGAGTTCTTTTTTTTCTTTTTAGATTATTTATTAGTGATAACAACTAATGTACTGCTTAAGGGTAATGAATCTTATTAAACGCACTTTAAATTATCTCCTAAATTAATAGAAGAGTGCAGTTCCAGTGCTAAAGACCCACATAAGACTGGCAGAAGAACTAATATTTGCTTCTTATGAAGGAGTTCTTATTGCCTCCAGCTAAATTACGTATATCCAATCAAGTGCTTGTCCCTAATAGAGATGTAACATATCTAAGCAGATTAAAACATTATGTACTACTTACGGAAGATGTCTATAGATTTCATGCAGAGAGTACGCCCACTTCTTGCAACGACGGTACGGTAACTCATTCATTGTTTGTGGCTATTTCTCAGCATGTTTAGCAGATATTCTCGGTAAACTCAACAATTACCTGGTCCATGATACAGCTCAGTGTAATCACGCTACATCAGTACGAGTGAAGGGATTTTGTTTTCGGGGGATAGAATTACTCTCTTAAGGTGCAAGTTTATTCTGGAGGTGAAAGTCAGCTTTCTAAAATGTAAGGAGTGTGCACTTGTAATTGCTTCAAGAAAACATGACTTAAGATATTTATTTCCCAGCTTCTCCAGCCAGTTCAGCATTGTGCCTGGCTCCTCCTACCTTACCTTCTCTTCTCCTACCCCTGCTCTCACGAGCTTGACTTTGGCTCTTGGGAAATATTAAATGTGACTATAATAAGAGAATACTTGATGGGAATGGTTATTTGCATTCACTTTAGCCTGGATATCCCATTAATATTCTCTGTCTCAAACACAATGCCAAGTTTGAATTTAAATGCATCTCTGTGGCTCCTGCGCAGTGTTGGAGATGAGTTACGACAAAAAGTCAGTCTTAGTTTGATTTCTGAACACAAGAGAGACATTTAAGGAAGGATTATTAGCAAAGAACACTGAGGAGAAAGTCAGGAATAAAATGAGATTAGCTGTTGGTATTTACAGCCAGGAAATTCTTCCTTTCCATAATTCTGAAGTGAATAATTCCCTTTGTCTCCCACCGCATGCTGCTGACATGTTTGACCACTGGAAGTAATGGCTGCTAAATGGAAACTTGTAGCCAGCACCTCAGCAGCATGGAGCCTTCCCATGACTCCTCTGACCAGGGTCAGGACATGCCTGCTGTCCACGCGTGCTGCTTGGTCTCCTCTGACACTGGAAAAAAATTTCAGGTACTACAAAGGAAAGGCCAACAAAATTGTTGAACACAAACAAAACTGACAAAACCTACATCAGCTGCAGAAAGGTCCTAGAATTTTCATTTCTTCAGAGACCAGGATGGTCCAAAACTTTGGTATAATATGAAATTTTTATACCAAGTTCAGAAATAAACTCTTATCTTAGCCATAAAGTGCACGTGTTAGCAATTCACTGAACCCATTTCATTGTTGGAATAATTTGTTTATTTCTTATTAACTCCCTGGAAAATGAATTGACTAGATCTTCAAAAAGAAAGTTGTTCTTTTTTCTTTAGCTGCTTTGTATAAAGTTAAAGCTAAATTCTGAATTTGAACAGTTACTTCATTTTTAATTTCATATTCTTGACGTTCTGTATAATTTCTGTTCTTTTTGGATGATTTAAATTATTTTTTCCCTTGAAGATTTCAGAACTGGGCTATTACCAACACTCCTTGGAAATAGATTTGGCTTTTGGAAAAATAATAATATAGTTTTCTTTCTTTTCTTTAAAGTTTTCTTTAAACTTTCTTTAATGTTTTCACCTACTTCATATGTCATATTCAAACCTTCTGAAGGAGGTATTGGCCCATTGTTTTCTTCTTCTGTCATAACTGGTACACTGGGAAATATGTATGCATCTTGAGATATATATATATACACACATATTTAGAACACACTATTTAGAAAAACATGTGCAAAGCAACTGGTAACTAGCTGATTCCTCACCTGAAAACTCCTGCTTTCATTTTGTATGGTATATTTTCCAACAAATTATCAAGCCTATGAGCACTTACTATAGCTACTCCGGTGCACTGCTTTCTGAGCTCTCATATCTGGTCAGACACAACTATACCACTCAGTTTTCATGGATTCTTGGTATTCTTGACTGCCTGCCATATAAAATTTTGTCACATACAGCCATCTACTGTGGAAGGCTGTTGCAGAAGCACAGTGTCTGAGGCCAGAGAAGATCATTAGCTCATCTAGAACGGCTTTTCTGAAATGGAGAACAGAGTTACACCCAGTGATTCCACTGCAGGGTTCAGATCTTTAGAGCTTCCTCACAGGTAAAAACACTTCTGCAGAACCTGAACTTACAACAAGCAGACAAGGACTCACTCAGTGATTTGTGGAGGTGATGGGAATCAGTACTCTCAGCTAATTTGCAGCAGGAGTTGTCCATGTTCCACTCTTCTGAAAATCAGGTTTTATTTAATAGAATTACTCCCACGCAGAAGAAAATTTCCATGCCCAAAGAAACTGGCAAAGGTCTGTGAAAAGTGACAGATTGATTTTACAAAATGTTGGTTTTGTGTAAAGCAAGATAACATCTTTTCACACAAAAAGTGCCAAACTAATTTGATGTCAGCATAATTAGGATATAAGAAGTTCTTTTATTTGTTACCGGCATACCCTTGCACTGATGGGTACATAGATAATTTTGGTTTATAGTAGTGTTACCATGCAGTTGAAATAATACTAATTTATTGAGTATCCCTTAACTAGTACCATATAAATTAGAAAAGAAAAAGATCTCCCACATAAAGATGTGTAAAAATGTAGCAGAGGATTCCCCCTCTATTAATGGTACAAAGGCCATGACCCCTCATAATGATTTTATCAATAATATATCAATTAATAATTAAAGCTCCATTAGTTATAAACTAGATACTCAATTAGGTCTTTCTACAGAGTATAATGACACCTTGGCAATGACAGGAATGCTAGATGGAGAATAATGCT
This sequence comes from Aramus guarauna, assembly GCA_013400195.1. Taxonomy (NCBI): domain Eukaryota; kingdom Metazoa; phylum Chordata; class Aves; order Gruiformes; family Aramidae; genus Aramus; species Aramus guarauna. Next base: position 590,062 of record VXBL01004419.1, read on the forward strand.
TGATCACATTGATGAAATTGTGAAAGTGGCCTAGAACAAGAAAACAAGACGCAGCATAATTGCAAGGGGCTCATTTTGTAAACTGCCACCAAGCTTTTGTGCCCTGAGCTGAAAATAGCAAGGATAAAGATATGGTTGTAGTTCTTCCTCAGTAAGAAGGTTTCTGATTAAAAGCACTTGACACTTTTTTTTTTTTTTTTCTATGCCATACTTTTTAACTCCGTTGCTAGTGTGGACTCAATGGTTATGATATGCTGTTATTGCAGATTTGCATATGAAATGCCAAGTGATGACTGGGAGGTTTTTAGTGTGGACAATCAAACAAATTTATTTTGATTAAATAATAAGAGTTATCTTTAAATATCAAGTTTGGGAATATAAAAGGATTAGCAACAGATAGCAGTAAAAAGGCACAGAGAGAGAGAGAAAGAGAAATATTTCTTACCAGGGATATCATCCCACATACCATCAAGTTGTTTACCTTTGTCTAATTCATCAGAAGCAATGTTGCATTGCATGAACCACTGTTAAGTTCCACTAAAGCAATTCATAGACTGCTCTAGTGAACATGACTAATTTTATAGATGTTTACTAATCAGAGTTTGGGGAGGGGGTAAGATGATGCCGAGGAAAACCGATTTATGTCTCTCCATGTAAGCTTTATATAGCAGTTGTTTACATTTGTGGATCTTAAGCAGGATCGCAATGAGACACAAAGATACTTCTGAGTCAAGACATCTCATCTGACTGAAGTAGGTAATGCCATGCAAGTTTCTGTACTCATGGAGTGAGGCTCAAGCCTGGAGGATCAAATGCCCTTTTACAGCTCAATCAACTGGAGTAGTGCTCAGTGGTCGGCAACAAGGGTTGAACTTGTGTCTGGACACGCATTGGCTGAACATAATTTTCTTCTGGTGGATAAACTAGTCACTTGTGATAATATTTATGATGAATTATTACTATATTAGCTCTGCACACAGCGTATTTCTCACTCTTTGTGGACTGTGGAGGGAGTCTCAACCATTAACTGAGACTAGATGCCTATTGCTAATAGTGATGGATGAAGAGATGAAACCATTATGGAGCACCACTGGTTCAGTTTTTAACTTTTTCTTTGCTGTGGCTCACACTGGACTCATGCAAAAGAAAGCCTGCAGCAGAGTGAACAGTTTTCAACATCCTGGCCTTTCTTCGAAATGGGTAGATAACAGTATTTGCCAAACTTATAGGAATGCTTGCAGAAGCATTTGAGCATCTTGCAGAAGACTTTGAACACAGGATATAAGGCCATATTATATGCTACGGCTCTACTACGTCTGTATTTACAAGTGATAACAGCACTGTACATACACAGTGCCCTACAGGTTTTTCTCCCTTTATGAATTTAGGCAGTTTTTCAAATAAAGCATGTATTATGTATGCAGCAAGGGAGATGTCTGCTTCAGAGAAGCTGATGTCTCGAAGGTAAACATGTATAAATGTTTATACATTTTTTAACACATATTATTTACCCAGAAGAGCACAACAGCTGCTTCAGAGTTGTTCTGGTCTCAGTGGTAAATAGGTATTTTGGCAGTTGCTTGAAACAGAAATGATTCTTTGGTTCCATTCCATTCTGGCCTCTCCACTTGTTATTCTAAGGATTATTCCAAAGGAATCAAGTCTCAGAGCAGATTGATTTCACTTCACATGAGACTTCTCACGGATTAGATTGGTACTTCCTAGAGTAGAGGGCATCTTTTGTTTTTCATTCTCTGAGTCATAATTTAGTCTCTGCTCCTCCCTTGACCTTGTGATTTGCATGGCCTTCAAATAGAGACGAATTCTTTCCTATTCAGTATCGCCTGGGAGTATGTGTACACTTTAATGTGTGTAGGTGTGCACCAACTAGCCTCATCCCAGCTAGGAGCAGCAATCCCACTGCAATGGCATGGGACTCCCTACATCAGTCACTATCCAGAATACCAGATGAGCTTGAAAGAAATCTCATTGCTGCTGTCAACGCTGAGAAGGAGTGCAAATGCTCTCACACATGCTGCAATGACTTTACTGATAGCTGAATAGACAAAAATTGTCTAGACACATTGAAGACATAACGAGATACTTCTTCAGCCTGCAAGAAAGCAGGAACTTGCCCCCTCCCACCTGCCCTCTCTCCGCAGTGGGACGCACGGCTCTAGCAGTCTCCCCAGTGGGTAGTTAACAGGTTTATTTTCACATTCAGGCCTACAGCCAATCACTAATTAAGCCCCAAGTGCACACATCATGTGCATCATTAATACATCGATGTGTTATATTTTGTAATTCTCCTGACTATGCTAATTTGTTATAACATCAGCTCACTCTCTCAACTAAAATCCTCTGCAGTACTAGAGATGGTTGTTAGCTATGATTAGTTCTGTTGTCATGTTTGCCCTGAAGTTATCACCCAGATCTAATTTCTCTGGTCTGTGGTAACTGTTCCAGTTGTTTTCCCACATCCTTGTGGCTCTAAATAAACCGTTTGAACTAATGGGAAGGAATAGATCATACTGCCTCTGTTACCCTATGTGTTTATCTGTGCCAAATACTTTGTTGTTGTTGTTGTTAATAGAAGAGTGGTTATCTGACAGTTTGCTCCACTTCACAGACCACCATCAGTGCAAATTCATTTTCGCTGCGATCAGCTACTGAACGATTAAATGCAGCAGCACATACACTGGGATGTGTTCTCTTAGACTATGTTAAGGGTGTGATAAACTCCAGTAGATGGATGCACAGAGAGCTGGGGGCTGTTACGTGTTAAGCTGCCACAGAAGATTCTCCAGAGCTTATCTGGAGAGCTCATCTCTGAGAATAAACATGATTCATTAAATCAAACACCGGAGTAAATGTTATGAAATGATCCATTACCATAAAGCTACTTTCTTATATATCAGGACATAGAGGAAACAGAATTGTCACTGAATTTATCAAAAAATGCACTTTATTGCTATTAATTCATGAGCTATCTTAACATTCATTGCTGTACTTACAGATCTAAGTCCTGTTAGATTTTTTTTTTTTTTAGTATCATACTGGATCATATGGCAAATAATTAATGCAAAAACATTCATAATGTTAAAAGATTAGATGACTCACAGAGTTGGTGATGAGATGAAGAAGTAAGCATTGTGAAATCACCGATTGAACACGAAGTCATTAAGGATGTACTGAAACCAACTACAGTTTCAGTATTTAGTTTGAGTTACTTTTGTAGACTTTCTCTGCAGTCAATGAAGAGCACTAGTCACCACCAGAAAGTAATTCATCTCACCCATCATAGATACTGAGAATGGATGAATTTTGTCCCAGGAGGTGAATGCCACCCTGAAATGAGTTTTCCTATCTTACAGTTATTCAATAGTCAACTGCTATGAATTTAGTGTCTTCAGTGTGAGTTCATGCAGTATTCTGTATTCACAAACCAGAATAGCATTTGCTGACAGCCTTAGATTAGATGAAAAGACAGGGCAAAGTGAACAAATGAAATATTTCACTACTGCTACAAGGTATAGATCAGGAGAGATTAGTTCCTCTTGCTCTTCAAAGAAAACTGTAGTCCTGCATGCAGTTCTTGACAGGGTAGCATAGGCAGCAGTCTAATCAGTGTTCCTGTTAGCTAGAGAGATTAATTTATTAGTGTTGTAATTTCCCCTGCACCAGCACCACATTTACCCACAAAACAAAATTTGAAGGACTTTATTTAGCAGAGTAGGTACTGCAAGTTGGCAACAAGGGCAGGGCTCATCAGATGTAAAAGTGCACGTGGGTATCGAATGACTGAACTGCATTTCAAAGAATGTGAATTTTATAAATACTGTGTTTATCTGGACTCAACTGATGAAAATCCATCTAGGAGGTGATTTTTAGACAGGAGGTGAAGGAGTGAGGATGTTTAGGTGGGAGATGCAGTAAAGTATCTGTATTTTCTGCACCATATCATCAGTATCAGTCATATAGAGATGTAGTTTAGCCTGCTTATGAGCATCTTTAATTGAAATTTTATTGCCTATACTGTCTTAGTTTAGCTTTAAATGTCTTCAGAAACTTTTGGATACATTCAGATGTTTTAAATTGGAGTTTTCTTGATGCTGTCTGTGCATCTTAGTTTCTTATGAAGCTCTAAAAATTATTTTCATCCACATCCAAAAGAAAACTCCAGCTATTGCAGTCTCAGTCAACTCAAACTTGCCACACTTGATTTCTGCAAGTCTCCTGTCTTGATACATTTCTGTTCTGTCTACATCAAATGTCTTTGCCTCCTATGGCTATAGGGGGATCACAACTTCCTTCCCAAACCACAATCTTTTTTACAGTTTTCTTTTTTGTATATCAGATGAGCAAAATAGCTGGACCTAATGCAGCATATTAGGTTATGTGTCTTCAGAGATTAATTTCAGCTATGATTCTTTTCTTCCATGTCTGTACAGTTGGGATTACCAGGTGTTTTCCTAAGCAGACACTGGGTGGGACCAATACTGTGTTTTCAGGAGCAGGCACTAATGGTGCATTCAGTCTCCTGCACTAAAAAACCTTTTCACTTTACCCAACTCCATTATGTTACAGACAACTGATCCTTTTTTCCTAATAACTTCCAGTCAGCTGCCTTCTACCAGTCTTACTTATCAGCCTTTCCATGAATTCATTAATCTTAAAGCTCCCTCAAAATAGCTAATCTCCTCTTCTGAATTCCTTTCTAATGATCTGGGATCATGATTACTGAAAGATTTACTACGAACCTCTGACTTTTGAGCTCTTCATCCCTTCCTACACAGCTTTTTCTCATTTCAGCCCATTCTTGCTCCAAGTCCCATCTTCTCTGGACCTTCTGGCTTGGAATTAAAAATGTTTTCATTCTTTAAATACTCCATTACCACATTTTTCCATAAAAGATAGAAAAGAATCAAACCTTTCCTCTTTTAGAAAATTTCAAAGGAAAAAAAAATTGCTAGTCTGTAGTTCAAGTCTTGTATCTGACTGCTGGTCATTGCAAATTAAAGTGAAGATGTGGGCAAATTTCCCAATAGTTGAAGAGAAGGATGGGGTATGGATCTCGCTAGACTTTATCTTAATTCATCCCATTCATTTAATACTTAGTACTTGTTTCTGGCTTTTATCCTCAGAGACTTTTATAAACGTTCATCACACAACTTCCCTGAAATAGAAGTAGACTATTTCTGCTTTACAGGAAACGATTCATCAGAGAAGTTAAATTAATAGATTAAGATAAGATCAAGATGAAAAGATCAGATTGACCAAGATTTCCAATCTCTCTCAGTATCTAGCTGTTTCTGCTCTAGCTTTTATGGCCAGGACACTCCTTTGTATCTTGTTATACTTCTGTAACTGCGTTGGAAGAAAATTTAAATCTAAGCATAGCTACTGTTTCATAATTGCTGCTGCTACTAATGTCATCAAAGAGCTGCTTTTGAACCTTTTCCTGACACAATGTTCATTTCATTACTTCTATCATTATGCACAAAGGTCTTCCTCTGCATGCTGAGAACCTGAGCAGCAATTGAGGCTGAATAAATCAAGGCCATGGATACTGACTGTGTTGACACATAATCATCTCACAGAAGAGTCAGATCTATCAAGAGGTGTCATCCTACTCAGAAATCTGACTTTTCTCATGCTCTGACTACACCTTCTCTTTTTCCTCTAGACCAAGTGAGTGAAAGAAGTGATGGATCTAAATGGAAGAGAAGGCATTTCACATGCTGAGGGGTAGCAAGCAAGGAATTGTTCAACAGACTCATAAATGACTTGGGTGAAGGGACAGAGTGTACTCTCAGCAAATTTGCTGACGATACGAAACTGTGCTGCCATTCAGTGAGCCCTGGACAGGCTAGAGAGTTGGGTGAAGAGGAACCAAATGAGGTTCAATAAGGCCAAGTGTAGAGTCCTGCACCTAGGGAGGAACAGCCCCAAGCACCAGCACAGGTTAGGGGTTGATCTGCTGGGAAATGGCACTGCAGAGGACCTGGGAGTCCTGGTGGACAACAAGTTATCCATGAGCCA
>VXBL01004419.1:596239-668137 GCA_013400195.1 Aramus guarauna
TGGACTGTAAGAACTTTTTGATGAGGGGGTGTGTGCCTTCACCTGCTGCCACAAAATGAGAGATTTGGAACCCCAAGACGCTGTGGACCCACACCTTTGCCCACCGTCGCAGAACGAGAGATTTTGGACCCTCGAGGCAGCGTGGATCTGTGGCAGTGACAATTGCGATTCTATCCCGGAGTCTTGCTTGGTTTTCTGCCTTTCTTTTCTGCTCTGTCCTATCGCTCTTGTTGGTTACCTTTACCTTTTTTTTTTCACTTTTTTTCATAATAAAAACTGTTTCCAGTTNGACGTCATATGGTATGGAATATCCCTTTGGTCAGTTTGGGTCACCTGTCCTGTCTGTGTCTCCTCCCAACTCCTTGTGCACCCCCAGCCATCCCGCTGGCAGGGCAGTGCGAGAAGCAGAAAAGGCCTTGGCTCCATGCAAGCACTGCTCAACAATAACAGGTCCATATAACAAAAACATCTCTGTATTATCAACGCTGTTTCCAGCACAAATCCAAAACATAGCCCCATACTAGCTACTATGAAGAAAATTAACCCTCTCAGCTGAAACCAGAACACCAGTATACAGCATTTGACCTCGTTTGTGTCTTAATCTTGCTCTTGGGATCCTATCAAAACCTCCCTGACATTGGATCGGGACAGCATATGAGGAAAAACTTCTTCACTGTGAGGGTGACCGAGCACTGGGACAGGCTGCCCAGAGAGGTTGTGGAGTCTCCTTCTCTGGAGATATTCAAAACCTGCTTGGACTTGAACCTGTGCAACCTGCTCTGGGTGATCCTGCTCTAGCAGGGGGTTGGACTAGATGGTCTCCAGAGGTCCCTTCCAACCCCTACCAGTCTGAGATTCTATGATTCTGTGAATTACTTAAGCACAGAAAAAATTATGTCAAGTTCTGTATGATAGGTTTCTGTTATTTGCAACAGCTTGACATGGCATACCATGGCACTAGATTTCAGTCTCAGAACAAAAAATTTTTAAAGTTGGAGAGGACTGTTTTGTTCCTCACTGTTAACCCTCTGTATAATATTGATCTTCCTCCGCTACGCTTCAACAACATGCTATTATACATCTGGCTTCTGTTTTATGTGTGTAAGTTGCTTGACTTTCTTAAGACTGGTCTTTGTTGGAATATCCTGCTTGACTCAGTGTTGTCTAAGATAAATGCATCTAAACTGCAATAGCAAGTAATGTATCACAGTGGGATCTCCACTGACTATTTTATATGTCGAGAAGAATAAATAACTTTTGAGTTTAAGACTTGTTTTAGCTCACATGTGTCCTTGAATGAATCAGTTCTCCTTTGGGGAAGAATCCTTCAAAGTTACGGAGCTAGCAGTACAGTTAGGTCTTTTGGAGGAGTTAAGCATGGCTGTAAGAAAAAATACCAGGTTTATTTCTTTCCTTTGTTTCCTTGGCGTGGGTTTCTCATTGGTTGTTTGGGCATTAAATTCTCATTCCTTCTTTTATCATACACTCTGCTTTGTTCTTCCAAGTGCAGGAAGTTACGGAGGACCCTGCCTACGGGCCTAGAAAAGGATAGCTGGAAATGAGTGTCAAAAATGCTGATTCTTTTTGACTCCTACGTCCCCTCAGCCCACACAGCTCACTAGTTACTTCTTTGGAAAGAATCAGTCAGAAAATGTGGTTGGCTTATGGTCTCGTTAAGACCTTGTACAACTCACTTTTTTCATTCAGTCTTTTATATCTAGCAAGTCTCTTTTTTAAGGAATGTGCTGTTGCTACGCAACTGCAAATGAACCATATAGAGAAAGGGAGCAGGGAAAGATGAAGGCAAGAGACAGGTAAAAAAAGACAGACGTGCTTGGAAAAGAAAGAGGGAAGTCATAGATTATGATCTGAAAATCAAAGATAGGAAAAACTTTTTCTTTAGCTGTCTGAAGGCAAGAGGCAGAAATGGAGGAAATCTCCTCCCTTGCTCTCCACTCCTTTTCTTCACCTTGTCCAATCACCTGCAGCTTGTATTGCATGGCCAGATGATTGAACAATTTAAGAAACAGGAGATTATGTGGTTGAGGTGTCTGACTGGGATTCAGGAGATCTGTCAGGTATTCGCTGCTCACCAATTGTTTTTCTGGGTCACCTAAGATAAACCGTTCAGTCTCTTGTCCTAATTTCATTCCTCAAAAATAGGAATAATGACTCTGATTTCCGCCTTGTCAGTTTAGACTGCAAATGAAGCACTTCTTAATAAGCACTGACTCAACATCCCAGTGAGGTCTGAGGGTCTCTTTACTTTAATGATAGCGTAAAAAGTAGTAACAAAATAAGGACCATCACATCTTACCTTCCCACTTTGATGGTGCAAAACATCTTTGAGCTCTTGATGTTGAGCTATGGCATGTTCCCGTTCAATCTCATCCTCCACACTTAAGGGCTGTGCTTCAAATGCAGGAGGACTTAACTTTAGCCCGTCTAATTCAAGACCTTTGCAAGGAAGTGTTTATGTTCTTTGGAAACTCAGGCCCCTTCTATACACAGTGGATATACCTCTAGATTTAATTCATACCTCAGAAATGTCCATTTTGCTTTCTTTTGAACATCATCTTCTAGCAAAAGCCTAGGGTAAATAGTTGCTAAACATGGGTGCCTGAGTTAATTCTCTAAAATTGAATAAGATGTATTCAGGTCAATGTGGTTTTCATCTCCTTTTTGTATGTATTTTACTATATGGTGTTTTCACACAGTGGAAATCTTCCCTCCTGAAAGGAAATTTCTAAACAGAGTAAGGGAAGCAGCAGAAGGTAGAACTGAGCCCTGCAAGAGAATTGGCAGGATGATGCTGCCTCATTTAGAATTAATTTGTTTGTGCAGTCTTGTTAAAGTAAAAGTGGCATTTTACTTGCTCTGATGAAGACAGAATTAATTTCTCTATGATTAGCATTTCTGCTTCTTAGAGATATTCACTGGTGTTCAGCTTTTTTGCCTGTGATAGAGGATCATTTAAAACCATAATTAAGAGTAAAAGCGCTACTGTTTGTACTGAGGTGACATGGTTTAGGCCCAGCCGAGCACCACACGCCGCTCGCTCACCCCTCCCNTTGAGTTCTTATCTCTGCTTTGAAGTTTTCCAGAGTTTTGTTTTAATAATTGGTGTGACTGGTGTCACTGTCCTTTCAAAATGAGGAACGATCATCATTGGCTATGAAATAAGCTATGGATGATATTGGTGAAGATTTCCCCTCACTGTACTTCACAGTGTATCTTCATCGGGAAAGTCAACTCTCTCTTGTGTGCCTTCAATATCCTTCGTCTATCTTATCTATTCAGGTAACAAAATCTTTGGTGGAAGAGCCTCGCCCTTAGGTAAAGGATTTAATAGCCGAGCATCTAAGGCATCTTAGGTCAGGAGTTGAAGATTTGTTTCACATTATCCGTCTATAAGTGAGTCCATGTGGTATTTGCACATGTATGCTATTTTCTAAAACTGTTGCTGCCTTCATTTTGTTTGCTTGTTTGTTTTAGTAATACCAGCAATGAACTTCTCTTAACTTTAGGTGTTCCTATACCTATAGTTTTTCACCAGAACCTTTTCTGTACCCGTGACTGTAGTCCTCAAGTCTTGAACCAGGAGTTTTGGGTCTGTCCAGTGCAATGAGTCAGTAGTACAGAAGTGCTTCTCCATGCTGAGTTCTGATACTGATACCAAAGCAGCCATGTTTGTTGAGTACTATCCATGCCTGACTGCCTGGTGGAGCAGGGGCTTGACCTGATTAAACATACCTTCCTTCTGACCTTCTAATGGCCACTGTGAAACAAATGGGAAAGTTCCTCAGTTTTACCTGTAAGGAGATATAATTAATTTTAAAGGACTAAATAATGTTTTATCTAGGAAGCCTGATTCTTTAGGTCATTAGCAGAGGTGGAGCATCAGCAAGAAGCAGGTCATGTTAATGCAAGCTTCAGGTAGCTGACATTAAATTTTTTATTAACTTTCAGTGATAATTAAGTGTGGTCAACAGCCTTTGACTAAACAGTGTGAATCTCTGGAGAGTGTAGAACCATGATCTCCAGTTTATGTACTATACTTCACAATGACATTTAAAGAAAAATCCAAAATTAGCTGTCAAGGGTACCTTGAAAGCATGGGATACTTCATGGGATAAGGAAAAAAAGAGAATGGAAACATAGACTCCTTGTCCTAAATTTGAATTACCAGTTGCTTCTGTGAGGCAGTGGCATAACCACAGAATGCATTTTTTAGCTATACATTACATGTTTTCTAAAGATATACATGTTCTTTTAAGAGGGTGAAAGCCTTCCCATAAGCACAGTGAAGTGTATCATGCGTCTTATGTGATGGAAGGAAGATTGACTTGCTGCCACACTGTTGTTTAAACAGCTGCCACCAGCAGTGTCTGATGAATGTATTGCTAGAAATGATCTCCACTTTTCACATCCTTCAGCAAAGACCTTGTTAGACAAAGGTAGTCTCCGATACTGCAAAGATTTTAGCAATACCTTAGTCATATGTTATACCAAATCATAAAAAACAGTTCAATTTGCTATATATTTGGCTTTTGCAAAGTGAGGGACTGAGAAAAAATAATGTGTACTTTTGATATGAAAAAGTAACTTTGATGTTAAAAAAAAAAAAAAAAGAGGTAAAACTTAGCCTATATTACAACTATACATTTATATTGTTGGATGAAGAAGGAAGGATCACAAGCGAAAAATCACTGATACCATCGTTGTTTTTAAATCTGGACTGCTAAAAATTAAAATGCTCTTTGTTAATAATTTGATATTGTGAGAGCAGTTTTAACTGCAAGATCATCAAAAGTTCTTTGCAAACCAACAATCAGATTGTAGGGGAGAACTTGGTTTACGTATGTCAGAGCTGCAACAGTCCTGGGACAAGCAGGTGCTTAACAGGGCAAAGTTGTACTTCTTGTGAAGTTACAGAATTGTGGTGATGTCTTTTGTTAATTGTTTTAATCCTGCATTAGAGAAGAACTTTTACTTCATAATTTGTTTAGTGGGAATGTAACATTACTAAAGAAAATAGCCCACTTGCAGATAGTAATACAAATATGAAACTGAAAAAAATAAAAAAAAAAAGATTTGTCAGGAGGTTTTGTCCTTTTTTCTAGCAAAATCTGTAGGAAGTCTTTTTTTTTTTTTTTTTTAAAGTTCAATTTGTTTCCTGTTTTGTGAGGTGTTTTCAAAGCCATATATATAGATATTTATTTTTACCCAGAAATAATGTGAATTTTACTTTCATAGTTCTGTCATTAAAATTAAACAGTGCCTGCAAGATACCTCATTATTCAAAGTAAATATTTGAAACATTTTGATGACTAATGTCAGACAAAGACCTCCACACTGATCCAAAACAAACAAACAAAAAAAATCTTGAGAGAAAGTGTAATAAATTACCTCGTTGGATCATTGCAGACTTCAATAACTTCAACAGATCCTGCATAACAGGACTGCAGATAAAGACATATATTGGGTCAATAGTCAAATAGGCAGCAAAATAGTGTTATCCAAACCCAATACTTCTTCTATGAGATACTGGTTTGGTGTGAATATCAAGAGTTACTGGATATTTATTTCTTCCAAAAGAAATAAAAATAGGAAAAAATGAGGAAAGGGGACTTGCAGAGGTTGCAATAAAACCTGCCAAGTAATAGGCAGGGCTTTCTTGAGTTTTCAGAAACAAAAGTTTCTACCTTCAACCCCATCAGAAGGTGCAAGGGACATTATTATTGAAAGTACTTTCCTTTACCATCCAAATATTGGTCTCTGCCATCATGTTTGATATAATATATACTTCCCTGTCTGGTAATGTTAGCCTGTGTGAGGGAATATTCATCTCACCTGTTACGGTGAGGACTGTGCCTGTAACTCTATAAACACTCAAAAGTCTTTGAAGTTCAAAAAACTTAGTGATTCGGAAGTTCCACACAAGAATGTTACCGAACTCACATTTCCTCTGTAGTGTACAGTGTCTGGTGTTTCTTGAATGTTTGAGATTACAAACTTCTTTTATAAAATTTAATTGCAATTACATACTTATCTCATTATACAATAATAATATCTTCCTAACACTCTTATGTGAAAAGTAATCTGGCTTATGCACTGTCCAAGAAGGTCACTTCAAAAATGATATAATATAAAAAGCTCTCTAAGTATTTAAGGTATGACTATTAATTGAAGAAATGTGTCTGGCAGCACATTATCACTTACTTCATCAGAGTCAGAGGCTGTGTCTATACTAGTAAATTAAATGCTGACAGAGAATATTTCTGAGACTTGAATCCTTCTACACTTAAAATTTTAGGACATGCCTACTTGAACTTTTCCAAACAGAAAAAAATCTGCAGTTAGAGCAAAGGAAAGAGACCTTTCCCTTACAATATGCCTTTTGGATATAGATATCTGCCTTGTTGTAAAGGGAAGTGGCATTAATTTTTTTTTTCCTCTCCTTAGTTTAAAGCTTTAGGAAATGAGATGAAATAAAAAAAGAATGGTTGTTTGGAATTCTGTGGAAGGGATTTGAACCCAGTAATCACTGATGAAATTTTATTTCACCCATTGGAATGAATGCAAGAATAGTTTGAAAGAGGCCATAGTAGTCTAGAAGAGTGGTGAAGTTTCCAAAGGAACACCTTGAGACTGATTGTATTTAGTTACTAATCTAAAAGTGCAGGTGAGCAATAAAGTGCAATGTCTTGCTTTTGGGACAGAATTCATCTCATATAACTTTTGCCATCCAGAAGTGAGGGGTAGGATTCAGAGCCACTGTACTGTACTGAGTAGCTTGTACACAGATGTCTGGATCCTACCCCCAACGTGTTTGTATCATCCTGAGGGAGCTGGATAAAATAGGTCAGATGATGAATCACTCCTTCCAACTGCCTGTTCCTCATGGGAATAGGGATGGCTGCTACAAGCAGGTATTAACACCATTACTCAAAGGACCAGTGAGGCCTCATTTAGAGTATTGTCTTCTCCCCATCCTGAAGAATTCAGACTAAAAATGATCCAAAGATGGGCCACTGAACTTCTGGCAGAGATTGAAAGACAGTTTAGTAGAGGAAATTGTATAGCTGCCTTGCTGAGCCCCACAAACGTAAGCTGATCAATGATGACGTGTCTAGAAACAGCAGTGGCATAAATTCCTATGAATAGGGAAAAAACTGTTTAGGCTGAAAGACAAGACTGATGCAAGGCCAGTTGTATGAGGTTCAGCAAGGCTCAGTGCCAGGTCCTGCGCTTGGGTCACAACAACCCCAGGCAATGCTACAGGCTTGGGGAAGAGTGGAGGGAAAGATGCCTGGTGGAAAAGGACCTGCAGGTGTTGGCCAACTGCTGGCCAAGAAGGCCAACAGCATCTTGGCTTATATCAGAAATAGTGTCATCAGCAGGACTAAGGAAGTGATTGTCCCCCTGTCTTGGTGCTGGTGAGGCCGCACCTCAAGTGCTGCATTCAGTTCTGGGCCCCTCACTACAAGAAAGATGTGGAGGTGCTGGAGTGTGTCCAGAGAAGGGTCTAGAGCACAAGTCTGGTGAGGAGTGGCTGAGGGAGCTGAGTTGTTTAGTCTGGAGAAAAGGAGGCTGAGGGGAGACCTTATTGCTCTCTACAACTACCTGACAGGAGATTGTACACAGGTCAGTATTGGTCTCTTCTCCCAANCACAGGTGAGTATTGGTCTCTTCTCCCAAGTAATAAGTGATAGGACAAGAGGAAATGGCCTCAAGTTGTGCCAGGGGAGGTTTAGATTGGACTTTAGGAAAAATTTCTTGACCGAAAGGGTTGTCAGTCATTGGAACAGGCTGCCCAGGGAAGTGGTGGAGTCACTGGAAGTAATTAAAACACCCATGGATGTGGTGCTTAGTGACATGGTTTAGTGCTGGACTTGACAGTGTTAGATAGTTGGACTCAATAATGTTAAAAGTAATTTCCAACCTAAACAATTCTATGATTCTATGAACCTGATGACCCAAGAGGTTTCTTCTATTCATAGGTTCCTTAAAACACAGCCTTTAAAAAGAGACTCAAAATTTCCTGAGAACAAGGGTAATCTGCATGTACATTAAACAAGCTACATATTCATGAGCAGAAAGTGTTACAAATATTGAGAGGGTACAGAGCTAGTAAAAAGTCATTGAGATATCACTTCAAAACCAGTCAAGAATGAATCAGGTGGTCTTGTCTATTTCCATAGGGTTATAGAGGGAAGGGAATAGAAATCATGGGAATTAAACAAAAGACATTTTTGCTTAACAGCTATATGTCTTCAGTATATTTTACTGCCATTACTTTGGCTGCATCTGCCACGTCTGTCAAGCATGGAAGAGAGACTTTGCCTCCTACCTCTTCTTTGATCCATGCCTTCAAGTCGTGTGCTTTCATCCTTATTTTCTTATGAAAGAAAGCTATTTCTCTTCATGAAATTTTCTTCTCTTGATGTGAGTGACTGGCATGGATTAGCATATACCTTCTGCATCTAATGTTCAGCAAATGACCTTTCACGGCACTGTAATGCATTCTGACGCTGATAGCTTTCAAATGCTTCAATATACTGCCTGTCTGCCAGGTGCAGCATATGCAGCGCTGAACTTAAGGGGGATGGAGAGGGATGGTAATTGCCCAAGCCTCAGTTCACAAATCTTCTTCCTAAAGTCTTAGACCTCTAAAAGCCTGTAGTGTATGAGGCAATGTGAGAGAAAGGGGACCACTGAGCGGCACAGGCTCTTGTAGATGAGATTCATGATGATGTTCATGAGAAAACAGACGTACCTTTTTCAATGTGATGCCCCTCTGAGGTGGACTCCTGCCCTTGAAAACCATTTTCCAGGACTAATAATTTAACCCATTTGTATCTGCCCTGTAATTTAAAGTGTATCTATTTTGCTGCAGTCATCTAACATCTAAATGCAAATGAGGACATGGGCCATAGTTCCACAATTTTTTAAATAAATAATTAAGAAAGTTACTTCAGTCCATGCTTAATCACCTAAACAACTTAAAAGTTTCAGAGACTGTGAACACTTAGCTCTTCCAGTAATTAAACAGAACGTGTTCTTGAGCAGGCCTTCTGAAAATCAGAACACTCAAGTGCCTAAATTTGGAAAACAAATATGACTGATATGTTGTAGGTTGATTATGTCTCAGCTCACCTCTTAATTTATAATAAATAAATAAAAATAAATGTGATTGCTAATCTGTTAAGATTCCTTAATGACAGTTATGACTAACCATATTATTTTGCTCCTTTCCTTCCTTAGCAAAACTTGCCCCATTCTATTTATTTGCTCAGTTCATTATGTTATGCCTAAAATTACCCTGAAAATTATTGACTACGAGAAAGTCGAAGCATACATTAGGGTCCTGTGAAGTACTTGCAAATGCTAATGCAGTGCTAATAACAAAAATGGGGTGCTGTGAAACTTAATGAATTACTTAATATTTATAAATGATTTTGGAATACTCAAATGGGAATTGTATTGCTGAAATAATGATAGTAATGTTTCTTGCAGTTATGCTATTTTTAGGTATCAGCACTCTCAAAACAATGTGATAAACCTAAGAGAGGAAATTCTATTTTTTTAAAAAAAATGAGTAAATGAGATTTCTCTTGTCAACGACATAACATTGCGGGTCAAAAATATCCAGAAAATATGGTATTCAAATATGGTATGGAACTCTGTTTCAGATGCAACTGTTGTACTCAGACAGATCCCGCTTCCAGAGGACGGTACACATGAATGGCACCGTTCAAACCCACCACGGCCTCACGGTGCCCACGCTGAAACGTTACCAACCTACATTCCTATTTCAGTTTTGATCAACATTTTTGAAAAGGTAGATTTGATCTAGATGACTTTACGTGAGACTGAATGTTGCTCTTCCCTACTGGTCTACCTTTATGCCCAACACAGCTGTTGGCATGGTCTGCCCATGGTCAGCTTCTCTGTCATTGTGTGCTCTGGTTAGAAGTGCAACCAAGTGGATCATCAGTTCTGATCAGATCTGTGCTGTGGATGATCCAATATAGCTACAGCTTTAGTAAGACACAATCGTGAGCATAAAAAGTATCTTTTTTAAATTGTGGATGATTTAGCTAAATGCAGTGGGACACAAATTATAAGCTGACTGACTTTATGAGCTAATCAGGATTAATATAGTATCATCTATGAGCTCAGTGAAGTTCCTCATGTTTTTGATAAGTATAAAACTTTGACCATCTTTTAGAACTACTAATTTGAGCACGGAGTGATTTCTTTTACATCACTTATTATGTAGAAAGAAAGACTCCATTCCAGATATTGTAGCATAATATACATGTCGTCGTTCGCATTACTCTGTGAAACAGTGACTGGAAGCATTGAGCTGCAAAATGTGTATTGTTAATCATTGGGTCATTAACCTTAACAATGTCAATGCATTCCCCTATCAGATTCAACTAAATGACTGCCCGAGGTAATAGTTAAGAGAACATTTCACACAGATGAAC
This sequence comes from Aramus guarauna, assembly GCA_013400195.1. Taxonomy (NCBI): domain Eukaryota; kingdom Metazoa; phylum Chordata; class Aves; order Gruiformes; family Aramidae; genus Aramus; species Aramus guarauna. The sequence continues at coordinate 606,736 of VXBL01004419.1, forward strand.
ATATTAATGCTTTATTTGGTTCTAAATGCAGTGTGAAGGATTTAGGTAGGAGCTAATATATGTGACGAGGAAAAAGAGAGATGAAGTACAATTGAAAAAAGAAAGTTAAAACTTCCCAAAAGAAAGTGTGTAGTCCCCAGTTTTCTGTGGCTGAGAAATGCGTACCTATCTCATTCTATTTTTAGTTACAATCATTCAGATAAAAAATATGCTATTTTCAGGAGGACTTAAAAGGCCTGAGGTTTCATTAGAATTGAGAGATTTTTTTTAACATCTAATCTCCAATTTTTATAACTCATGCGAGTTCTCTGATCTGGTGTTTCCACAGTAAGATTCAGATGATAGGACTGTTTATTTGGTTACAGCTGATGGGCTTCTGCCTGAACTGTGCTTTCCCTGCATCTGGCAAAGCAGGTCTTACACATCACTCTGATGTGAGAAGATGCCACTATTATCCACGAAAATGTTTGCATCGCACATATCCAGTACAGTTGGCCACGCATGCATAAATCAAACACTGCACAAAACCTGTGCTCACTGCTCTCTTTATATCAGAGAAGAGCCTGGAAAGTTGTCATCCAGCAACGGACTTCTGCCAGACTGACTTATTTTGCAAGCTGATCTTTGGAGACCTCTGTCCAAGGCACGTTCCTCAGACCTAGGCTTAAACTGGGTGGCAGGCTAGATTAATTTTCCTGGTGCTGCTCCTGGAAACCATATTTTCCAGGGACCTGAAGGAAGCCTTTATTCATCTCCTCTGGGTCATTTCCACATGAGCATCCATCACCTGGTGGGGCAGCTCAGAACGCCAGTGGCACACAATAGCCTCTTGCCGTTGCCTGAAAAATTCCTGTAATCAGCAGTCGATTCCCAGGTTGCACTCAGGAAAAAAGCTATAATAACGTGCTGGAAATTGGATGATTGGTCCTGGTGGTCTGCAAATGGCCTGGAGGATGTATAGAAAAATATTCAGATTGAAAGCCTTTTAAAACAACGGTACCATGCTTTTTCACTGCCAGCCCTTTCAAAAAGTCTCAGTTCTGTGGCTTTCACACTTCGCTTGGAAGATTAAATACACAAAATGACACATTTCAAAGTCATTTCCTATTAAGCTGTTAGATAGCCTAATAACTTACTTCTGTAAACATGTAGTATTGAGTCACATTCGCTATTGAAACTAGTCCATTAACGTTGCTTCACTTAGCAATGAGCAAGGAAGACATGGTACTCTATAAATATCTGACAAGTGTTATCAAAAAACAGAGATAGGAATTAATTACGTGCTTTCAAAATAAGAAGTGTGGTATCGCCTGTTTGGTGTTTAGAGGATCAGGCCACTGATTTTTCTAACTTTAATTCCATTCCCTTACTTTTAGTTATGCTCTCCTGAAGGACGTAAAATTTCACTCTCTTGTCCTAATACCCTTTGCAGACTGTTATCACATTCTCTTAGTCGCTGCTTAGCAAAATTACACTATTTGAAATGGCTACTGAACTTGAGAAGTTGTAACTATTACTACACAAAGGATTCTTCATTGTTGATATTATGGAAAAGTTCGCCTGGCACTTTTGTTTCTCTCATATGGATGACTATAAATCAGTTGTAATTCCTAGTGGATAAACACTGATAATTCTGCAATAGTTGGACCTTTCTGGTTGCATGGACTTGGAAGGAAAAATTTGGTAGTGTGTTAATTCTAAGGAAGCTTCTTAATGTCCTGTTCCTTTTTGGGATTAAGGATTTGGAAGTTTATGAGAGGGAGTGAGCTTTTGTCATCAATTTTAGTGAGACATTTATGATCTCTCTTGATTGTATTTAGGTTTTTTTATTGTTGCTATTTTTTTTATTTCACTCATTCAAGCAGTCACTCTATGAAAGCTTTTTTTAAGTACTCCAAATCTATTCTGGTAATGAAGAAATGAATGTCAAGCAAAGCAATTTTTTTCTAAATTTACAACTAATTCTCTTAGACAAGAGCAAAACTGACATAAAGAAAATATCATTTATACGTAAAAAAAAGAGACCAAGCTGAAGCTCCCCAGTTACATCAATTGGCGTATAGTAAGGTGGCATTCTTAGCCATTAACAATTTGCCACAACTAATCCCGGTCATTGCATATCACATTTGTTTAGCTAAAAATGAGAAAGCATCAGTAACAATATTTTATAGGAATGAAGCTTCTGCAGCTGTTGCTAGGTCCAACAAGATTTAAGTTCTATTTCTGTACGTGTTCTTAGCCTCCAGTCCCACTTTCCCTCTCCAGGTAATTGGAATTTGGCCCAATGAAGCTAAAAGAAATGAAGAGCAACTCAGATAGTAAGATACATGCCAAGAGCCTGAAAGGAGAAAGCTATTGCAGCAGAACTAGCTGGGTATGGAACTGGTGCTGCATCCTCCGTATTTATGTGGACCACTGACGTAAGATTTATTCTATCTGGGACAAACTCTCCCTTCTTTTCTCTTTCAGCACAGGTTTTATTTTTGCATTTTCATTTTGTTTTCCAGAACAGTTCTGACTCTCATCAACCTGACAGCATTGTGCGAACGGCATAACCTGGCTTTCAGAGTAGACTCGAAAAATCACTATGTTATGCAAGGCAAATCTTTGCCCCGCTAGACACATTTTCTTCTTTTTTTTGCAAGAAGATACTTAAAGTGCCTATAAATTCCTCTTACATTCTAGAAGATATCATGCTCTAGAAGTGTAGTAATAACCAGGACTGACTGTTCTGGGATGAGAGCAGCTTGGTCTGGGAGTACTTCGTTTTTTGTCTGTGCTGCTGTTTATCCCACAGTGGAAACCAGCAAGCTGTTGCAGTAGATTTAAACTTGCAATCCTACTTAGCCTTATGGATAAATCATTAGGGCCTTATTCCAAATCTGGTTTTGCTGCTGCAAATCATCTGTCTGCATGTATGGCAAGCCTAACTCTCAAAGATGATCTCAGATGTGCTCCACAAGGACTATAGACACACTCAAGCAGCATAATAAATTAGGTTGTGACTGGCAAACAAATGTGCGATACTGAGTAAGACAAGCAGCTATGTCTATATCTACATCATATTACAGAAAATGAGCCAGAGATGGCCAAGATAATGCTTATGGGTTGATGCAGAAATATAGCTGCATCTGCATACTCTTGTCATTATTTTAATGGATGCTGAGAAACAGAGCTTGTTGCCTCAGACACCGGTTGGCATTTAGGGCTTTGGGATGTTGATTAGTATCAACTTGTGATGCTGTATTGTACTGCGTCAGCCAACCATCTCAAGTGATCTGTAGCTTCAGGGTCCTTGCATTTTAATTCCTTCTGTAGCATAAGCATGTCCCGCATGTTCCTAACTGGGAAAATCGAAATGCCTGCAATTGTGTCCTCATACCAACATTGCTTTCCCCATGGTAGAAGTACAAAATATGTTTTAACTATGGTTAATACTATGGAAGTATAAAATGGTGGTTAAGCCATTAGAATGTCTATCTAAAATGCAGAGTTTTTCATCAGCACTTATGTAACCTGAACATGCTTACAACTATCCGTTTTCGTTGATGAAGTTTTATCCCTATTTTTCTAGTAAGCAAACAATCCTGATTATACAGTTTTGCATTCTCTATATGAATATTTATATAGATAACGATCTAGGAATGACACTGTAATACTTAGCCGATAATCTGATGTGCTGTTGATTAGTTCCAACTGCTTGAGAATATCTGGGCTGACGAATTCATACCCTAGATAGGCAGTTATTTTGTTCATTTCCTTAACCTTAATTATACATGATTCAACCTTCTTTCTAAACAATAAGTATAGCATCCAGGAAAATAAGTTTGTAAATCAATAAATGCTATTGCAATGTTTCTATACTCATCGAAGAAGCAACAAAATTCTAGTCCACACAACTAGGGTGAAAGTGTTCATGCTGTTCTTTTCAAAATATTCCTTCCATCTATAGTTACTTTCCTTCTGTAATAATGCTCCAAAAATACAGGCATTTCATTTTCTTTTGCTTAAGTTAGCACTTTGCTCATTGAAGGCCCTCAAGGGAAGCAGAAACACTGAAATACAAAATGCGATTTATGCTTGCCTTGTAAAATGCCAAGGAAACTGCTTTAAGACCATAATAACCCTTGCTGCTCATTCCATGAACATGCCTATAGAAAATGTTAATTTAATCAACAAATTATAGCTTAACACAAAGCAAGAAGTGTGGAAATACTGGCAGAGGAGGAGGAAAGGTCTCTCATAATTTTTATGATTAATCATGAATTTGAGACGCTTTATTATTCTTGCATAAATGAAGAACTTCTCCTAAATGGATTATGTTGTGCTTCCCATTCATTTTATTTCCTGATTCACATTTACATACATGTCCCATCAAAATTTATGAGAATTCACTTATGCTGACATGAATGCATTTTAGTGAAACTGTTGATTATTTTTTTTACTTTTTATTTTTTTTGCTTGTCAGATATGTTGTTTGAGAGGGAGATCAGAGAGCTAGTACTTTCATAGGAAACTCTGAAGTTTTCACACTGGTTTCTACCAGCATTTTTAGCCCATGGATACTGATCACGGGATGCTTCAGATGGTCTAAGTGTTCCCTGCCAAATATTGAAGCAGTGAAGTTAGAAATAGGAATATTGGAATGAAAAGGAATGGAAATAGATTTCCACAAGTCAGCTTAAATATCCATTTGCAGTAGGGCAATATTACATTTTTCAAAGGCGTATATTAACTGATTAGATCACCTGCAAATGGAGTGCTAATTAATAATATTCATAATACAATGCAATACAATTACATTAGCAGGAAAAGCTGTCAGATCTATTGTAGCTATGTCACTCAGGCATTAATCCTAAAGATAATGGACCAAATTCTGCTCTGGTTTTTTTCAGCTTATATATGGAGAAACTCAGTGACACAGGCTGGCTGTAGCTTTATGTAACTGAATGGTGAATTAGTCCCATTATCCTTTAATGAAAAGCTTTCTGATAATACCTGTCGGTGAGACATACTCGGCAGGCCATTTTTTGGTTGACAGTGATTCAGAAGACAAAATACTGGGTCTCAGCTCTGCAGTTTGAGATGGAGGAAGGCCATGGAGGGAAAAACAGTGGCTCAGAGTCAGTTTTATATGCCCCTAACGCTAAACTCAAGTAATTCTTACTTCACTCTAATTAATGTCGACCTCCAGAAAATCTTCAGGATAAAATTTTGCACCTGCAGTAGGTGTAATTCCAAGGACCAAAAGCACAAAGTTTAACTTTTATATATTGAATCAGTTTAGGAATCCTTAAGTATCAAAACAGCTTATGCTTTAGCTGGACTCTGTCTCCAGCACAGCAAAAAGAATTGTATGAAACGTTGTTCTGACCCTTTGCCTTTATATTTACATCTTCTCCTCTTCCTATCAAGCCGTCTGAAGAAATCCCTTTGATTGTTGTTTGCACTTCCTGTGGTCTGGGTATCATACCACTTCATGCCGTGGACATTGCTGACTCAGTATAAAAATAATAACAGTTGAAAAGCAATTGGCATCATTATCATCCTGCCTTTAAAACATACGGATTTTAACTTAGCGGCTGGAGGGAAAAAACCCAAACAAAACATAGTCTGTAATGATTAATTTCATTTTCAAAATGCATTAACAAATTAGCAGCCAAACTAGACAATTATTAAGATGAGGTGAAACTAAAAAACTGATATTCTAATTGAACACAAACCCTTTTCCCTATTCAGGGATGTGCTGTCTACAGTCAGCAGAGAATTAGCTGGTTCTTGTGGAAAAAGAATTTCAATTCATACACCAAAGCTGAAGTCAGGTCAAAGTCCACCTGACTCCTTTGATACCTGACCTGTCACCTTGATGGACAAAATGAGAATGTACCTAGGCGTATTTTGAATGAAAAACATGATTTACTGCAGCTAGAGTTTTTTATTGGGATTGTAAAGAACTCGTACTATCTGTAGTTGGCATAACAATAGATCCAATATAAGAGGATGCTGTTGCAAAGCCCATTTCTGCAATACAAAAGGACACAGAACAAGATGTTATAACTTTTACTATGCTTAGCATTTAGGCTAAAAGGCTGGGAGGAGAGGGAAGATGGAATAAATCAATAAATACAGTTATTTTCCAAAAATAAATCTGTTCAGACACAGAATAGATGTATATCCTGCCTCACTCGGGAAAAGGAACCTGCAAGAGAGAGTAGGAAAGGGTCAGAGGAGCAATGGGGCCAAGCATGAGGAGGCAAGTGATAAAGCGTCCAAGGACGCAATGTCTAGTGGGCATAAACGTATAGCTCCGCACAGTCAATAGAAGATACGGATTTAGTGCACTCTGGAGGCTGCCGATGGCAGAAACACTCCAGTACAAGACAGCACTGCACGCTGGAACTTCTTGGTCGTCATTTATTCCAGTAGTATTCAAGGTGTATAGCCAACAGCACTAGTAATTAGTAGTTTTCCGATTTCTAAATTTTCATTACATCCAATGCTAATTCATTTTCGTAATGCATATTGAGATTAATTGGCTATCTTATGAATCCTCTTTATTAGCATCATGCTGAAGGGACAGAATGGATCTGTGCTTTGCAATGCGAGACTCTCTCTTCCCAAGAGAGTGTACAGAGGGAAGCCAGACAGGCTTGGGATGATAAAGCAAGTAACGTTAACAGGCTAATGTCAGCCAGTGTGCTGTTTGGTGGCAGAAGAAGATGGGGAGATGGGAATAGAAGAGAGAGTGAACAGGGAGTGGAAATCGTGTGAAGGTTGTAAAGGCAGGACATGGAGAACTGGAAAGAAATGATCCCAAGGTGAAAATACTGGGAAGGACAGAGCAGGAAGGATTAGGAAAACCAGCTGTTCAGCACAGCACACAAAAAAATGTCAAAAAATGCCAGCAGTTCTATGAAGAGTCAGAGGTCCCAACTTTGGCTGTTACCCTCCTGCTCTCTGCTGGGCTACACTCACATTAAATTTTCTGTGTAGTTCTTTCCCAACAAAGAAAAGTGTGGAATATCTCATGTTATCTGTGAAACTGTTTAATTGAAAAAAAAAAAAAAAAAAAGTTGTTTTAGCCTGAAAAAAACGTAAAAGAATGCATTCCTCACTCTAAATTATCCAAGTCATATGTGCTTTAATCTGATTTTTGTATGACGGAGCAGTTTTACTAGTTGTAATGTATGCCTTGAGCGCACACACAGTACTTCTGTGTAGGACAAACATTTATGAGTTACATATCTCAGTTGTTCGTATCCATAAAGGTGGGAGAGTACAGAATGGGATAGTTTGCTTTGTTTTTCAGGGGACTTTGTAGCTCCAGGATCTCCTTGGTGTTAACGGTTAACTTGTGATCACTATTAATTTAAAGGAAGGTCAGGTGCACCTATACTTGCCGAAGACACGGTTAGCATTGTGTTTTAGACATATCCTTAGTTTCTTTAAATAACAAGCTCTACAGTGAACTACTAGAATTAGGTCAGCTATTTCCATATCAATACCATTAGTTTGCGAATTCTCTTTCTTCAACAATATGTTAGTCCTGCTTCTTGTCCCATTTGAGCTCCATGGAGTATGTAGTCGATGAAAGGTGTAGCAGAAATGTGATTTTGTTTACTGCATGCTGCATTTTTTAATTTAAGCAGGCAGATTGGAAGTGCCCTGAAGCAGTTCAAGATAAGCCTAAGAAAGGGAGTACTACATTGTGCTAAATCGAGTTCACGCCTGTATTGAACAGGCACTTTTTAACCTTTTTTGATGTATAAAGAACTTTATGCCTGTTCCTCTTTTATTTTTCCTCCATGAATAAGCAAATATTTCCATCTGTGCTGGTTTTGGCTAGAATAGAGTTAATTCTCTTCCTAGCAGCTAGTACCGGGCTGTGGTTTGGATTTGTGCTGAAAACAGTGTTGATAACACAGGGATGTTTTTGTTCCTGCTGAGCAGTGCTTACACAGAGCCAAGGGCTGTTCTGCTCCTCACCCCACCCCACCAGCGAGTAGCTGGGGGTGCACAAGGAGCTGGGAGGGGACACAGCTGGGACAGCTGACCCCAACTGACCAAAGGGATATTCCATACCTTATGACATCATGCTCAGCATATAAGACTGGGGGAAGAAGAAAGGAGGGGATGCTCAGAATGATGGCATTTGTCTTCCCAAGTCACCGTTCCAGGTGGTGGAGCCCTGCTTTCCTGGAGATGGCTGAACACCTGCCTGCCCATGGGAAGTGGGGAATGAATTCCTTGTCTTACTTCGCTTGTGCGCACAGCTTTTGCTTTATCTATTAAACTGTCTTTATCTCAACCCATGAGTTTTCTCACTTTTACTCTTCTGATTCTCTCCCCCATCCCGCACTGGGGGGAGTGAGCGTGCGGCTGCGTGGGGCTAGCTGCTGGCTGGGGCTAAACCAAGACACCATCTCAAAAGAAAAATATATAAGATAAAAGTATGAACTTTTCCTATAGAATGATTAAAGAAACTGAATAACCACATATATTCTCCGACACTAATAACTGGCATGTAAGCTAATGTATTTGCCTGAGATATTTACATGATTCCCAAGTGACCGGCTGGCAGTTGTCTCTGCTCTGGCTTCAGCTTCCTGGAATCTGCAGTTGTTTTGTATTTGCTCAACTTACAGAAGGAAACACGTATTTTCCCTTGCATGAAAGGAACATTTTCTTATTTGAAAAACACGTCCCACAGATCTGAATGTGACTCTTTCTGAAGTGATTTTTTACCTACATATCTTCAGAATGCTTCCCCAGTGCTTTTACTTGTGTACCTATTTCTTTATTTATTGTTTCAAGCAAATAATGCAAACCTTTCTGTTACACGTCCCTCAGCTTCACCAAGGGATTCCATGACAGTTCCCTTTACTACCAGGATGCTTTTCAACGACAGTTCTCAGCTTGCCTTAGTCCATTTTTTCTTTTCTTCTGCCAGTTGCCATTTTTTGTCATACCCTGCTGATCACATCACAGGTTCCCACGACAATTCTTAGCAGCGCAGCTGTACAAGTGGAGGTTGCTAGACTGAAACTCAAGAACACAGTCTCCTTTGCAGCAAGGCATCCGCGTTGCTGGGCCCTCCAGAGGACAGATGCCAGTACTTGTGCTGAAACTCAGGCTTTATGTTCAAGCAGGTGTTGAGTGGTGCTATGGTTTCATAGATCATAGAAAGGATAAAAGCATATCTAGCAAGTGACTTAGTCTATTCATCAACAACAACATGCATTATTCCCTGGGGTAGCTATTGCACTCATTGAACCAGATGAGATTTAAATATTTAAGGTAACAGGTGTTCTACCAAAACAATTGCAAATTTCTGTTAGCAAATCACTACACCAATGTTGTTATTAATGTTAGTCTTCATTGCTTTGCACAAGCCTTGATTGCTCCTGTAGCCTTAAGAGCTCTAATCAAAGATCCGTGTGTAGGAAGGAGCTGTACGAGGGTGAAAAAGCATATTCTCTACCTATGGTGTTTATAGGCTTTAGATCAACAAGGAGTAGCTGGTGAGTTAGCCCAGCATAAGCACATAGATGCCAAACTTAAAATGACATTGAGGAAACTGTGTAAAAAAAGCTTTCCCTGAAGCCATTGCAAAACTCGAGGGATGGGTAGTCTGAGACAAGGCAGGTTTTAAGGAAGGATTTAAAACTGATAATAGAATTCCTTCACAGATGTTTAGAGTGGCTTTTTCAGCAGAGGATGTAAAGAATAGAAGTGTTGACAGGAAAAGCAGGTGATCAATAATAGTGCAAAGTTGAGGGCTGATATCTTGTTCAAATCACAAGTCTTACAGGAATAGGGTAAAGTAAATGACTTTTTAAAGGCTAGCAGAGAAAGCTATGCAAAGGATCAAGCCACACATCATGAAGAGGATGATGCAATCAAAGCAAGGTGCCAAAACCAACAACTTGAACAGTGATGTCTGCATGGATTGAGATCCCAGGCAGGCGGGGCAGTTGATTAGTATCAAGGTGAAGAAGCAACTACACTTCATGTGTATGTATTTTTAACTCTCAGTGATGATGCAGTAGTCAGATACCAGGAAAATTTGTCAAAGTCTGACATAGGAATGACAACCTGATGAATAGAAAATGTGTGAATTTTCTATATTCTAAGTTATTCCCTTCTTAAAAAATATGTGTTTCTTCACAGGGCACTGTCAGGATTCTGAGTCTAGCTAGTTTTGCAGGATTTAAGATTCAAAGCTCTCAATTTTCACAGCATCTGTGTGTGACAAGAATTTTTGTAATGATTAGGTGGTGTGAGGTCAAAAAGGAAAACCATCTAAACCACAAAAACAGGGCACTACATGAACCAGGGTAATTAACTTACACAGAAATTGTAGTATGTTTGATTCCATTTAGGAGTGGTGAAAATAGGCTCAATCGACTGTGTCGTCAAAATATGGACTTTTTTTGAAGCAGCACAATACATGGTGCATTAGGAAGAAAGAGAATATTGAGTAAACACTGAAGCAACAGCTTGATAATTTTTAGGGTTTGTGAACTGCTAAAGCAACTACTTTAGCCATGCTAATTCAATAGGTTCATTTCCACCAACAGAAAAAGGAAACTAGTGAAAGTAGTGAAACTACTGGATTATAATTTAATATAACGACTATAGAGAACACCGATGTCGACTTCTGCAGTTCATCTGGAAACCTCTGGACTCAAAAAGATTTCCAGAAACCAGTCCAACTTCTGTGTGAGAGCTCCAGGCCTCTTGCTCATCTTTCCTCAATAACCATCCAAAATGCTGACTGAATAAGGTTGAATTCCTACAGTGAGAAAAAAAAACCCAAACCCATACATAATTAAAGGTTGTACAGAGGCACAGAAGAGCAAAAAAAGTAGGGTTTACATTGCATAGACCACTGTAATTTTGGCACAAGAAATGTCTGCATATGTAACTTCAGAAGAGTTAGGTAATTTATATTACTGATAGGGATATTCCAAGTGGGAATTTTTAAAAATAAGAACAAACTAAAAGACCCCCAAAGCTTGATAAGTAGAACTATTTACAGGTAGCAGGTGATTACTATCTTTTATTTATGTGTGCATGATAGGATGATTTGAAAGAAGTAATAATCTATTACTCGGAGAGATGTTGATAAACGAATGACTAAAATGAAAGCAGAACTTAGTAATATGTGGGTAGGAATTGCTTTTCCATAGGCACAACAAGAAACAACTTCAGTGATTTATAAATTATATGTAAGTTTTCTCTGTTATTTAACTTTCTTAAAGGGAAAAAAAACCCAACATAAACTTCTTGTCTGTAACAAATGGTCTCCTCCATCCATCACAGCTATTAGGGGAAAAAATTGGTCTTAGGCATTTTCAGAATTTTTTAGCAGTTTTCAGGTTTCAGGGTTTCAGTTATAGATTTTTTTCCCCATCATGGACGTGCCCCATTAATCAACTATACATTGTTATTTTGGGTCAAAAGTGGTCCCAATAATTTTTCATTTGATAAGAGGTAATTCTTTCAATACTGTTTCCAGACTGGATCTGAACAATGTGCTGTGCATGTGGAATAAACTTCAGCTTCTTGCAGAGAGAGAGGATTTCTCAAGGACTGTAGACCATGCAATTGCTTTGTGAACCAAACTGTATTGCAATTTGTGTTTTTTTTAGAATTGCTTTAATAAGCAATTAGTGGTAATATAGTTTTGCCACCACTGAAACCTACTGTGGTATCTGTACTGATAAACTGATTCACTCCCTGTTTATGTCCAGGGTTCTAGTTTCTAGATTATTGTTCTATAAATACATCGTTTATTTCCCAAGGTCTAGCATGGAGGAAGACAGTTAGTTTCTCTTGCTAGGAAACTCAGGAATAGGACAATAGGACAGGTGTATTCAAAAGGAAAAAAAAAAAAAGAGGAAAAAAGAAATTTAAAAAAAAAAAACCCAAACACAAAACAAATTAAAAAAAAAAGACCTGATCCCATTAAGAAAAATGATAAGTTTTAATTTGATGTGACCATTTGGGCTAAGGAGGAGTGATTTGATTAAGGAATGAGACATCCTCATGTACAGCTGAATCCTGTGGCTGGGCACTGTTAGGTCAGCGGGATTCTGCGTGGGCCCAGGGTGGTTGGGTCATGGTGGACATGAGTGTGCATCAGAAAGCAAGCACGGGGTCAAGCGGCATCAGTCCCAAAAGTCCCAGTGAGTGCTGATGACTGTGTTAACAGCATGTCTTCTATTACAGTTCATATTGATGAAATAAATGTGTCCCCACTGTCCTCTATGAACGACTCCCATATCATTTCAGGAGGGCCAAGATTTCAAATGTATATTTTGAGAGGGATGCTTAAACCCAGTGTGACAACCTACAAGTGCTTCTCAATATGATAGCACCCCTGTGTTGTTTGGGACGGTTGTGTGGAAGCAGAGGATGGGGCTGTCACATCTGTACTTTGATGTACAGACTAATAAGATTTACTCTTTTATCACTCCTTACTCCAGTGTAGCTGGAGTTATAAGAAAGAAGGCAGCTACTCAGTATTCCCTGTTGTAGAAAGGGAAGGGTTTATGACAGGTGGGAATAAGACATCGGCCTAGTGATTCACCAGCCAGACTGGCTGAGGCAAGATTATTTTTTTTTTTTAACAGCTCAGTAATTTACTCCTCACTGTGGTGGGTCGACCCTGGCTGGGGCCAGGTGCCCACCAGAGCCGCTCTATCACTGCCCTCATTCACCAAACAGGGGAGAAAAAGTGTAACGAGAAGCTTTGTGGGTCGAGATAAGGACAGGGAGAGATCACTCACTTATTATCATCACGAGCAAAACAGACTGAACTTAGAGAGGAAATTCATCTNACAGGACCACAGCCTCCTTCAGGTACCTCCACCTGCTCTGGCGTGGGGCCCTCCATGGGCTGCAGGTGGGATCTCTACACCCCCTCATCCTTCCTCCATGGGCTGCAGGGGGACAGCCTGCTTCACCATGGTCTTCACCACGGGCTGCAGGGGGATCTCTGCTCTGTGCCTGGAGCATCTCCTGCCCCTCCTTCTGCACTGATCTGGGTGTCTGTGGAGTTTCTTACATCTTCTCACTCCTCTCTCTGGCTGCAAAAGCTCTCTCTAACTATTTTTTTCCCTTCTTAAATATGTTATCACAGAGGCGCTGATTGGCTTGGCCTTGGCCAGCGGTGGGTCCGTCTTGGAGCCGGCTGGCATTGGCTCTGTCAGACCCAGGGGAAGCTTCTAGCAGCTTCTCACAGCAGCCACCCCTGTAGCCCCCCCACTACCAAAACCTTGCCATGCAAGCCCAACACACTCACTCTGACAGGAAAGCTGTCTCACAGGCAGCATTCTTGCTAAGCAGTGATGAAATCCCTCATTTCTTCCTGGGATGGTGACTTCTCAGGGAAGAGCTCCTGTGAAGGGAATAGCTCCTAGTAGCTCCTGTGCCACTAACCAGCGCTGCGCATCTAAGTCCCATCTTGCCCAGTGCTAGACTGCCTTGGCAATAAACAGGGGCAGATCTCGACTTGCCTCAACTTCGGTGGGAGCTGAGGATTTGTACGGGATGCTCTCAGCACCTCACTTGTAGTTCCTATTGCATTTTTAGTGCCATCCAGCAGTCTCCATGGCAACCCTCACTGCAGCATGGTCTCTTACACATTGCATATGTGCAGCACATGTTTTCTTTACCTCTTGTTTTTAAACACCTTATTTGTTTTGGGTGGATTTCGGGGTGTTTGGGGGTTTTTGGTTTTTGGGATTTTGTTTATTTGTTTGTTTGTTTGTTTTGTTTTGTTTTTTTTCCTTTCCCCTACAGAAATAATGACTTTAATACAGATAATGAGCCTGCTGTGTTGCCAGCTGAACACTTGAGTACCTTTCCAGTAGTCCTTTCTGGGTCTAAATCATGCACTAATGATCAAGTGTCTTTCCTACACCGTTTCCCAAGGTTCGTTTATAAATGCGTGTTGGTAGTTCTAATGGTACAGCACTGGTGTTTGCACTGCTAAATCTACATACAAACGAAGGACAATTAGGATGTACGCACTCATGCATGATCTTTTTTGGAGCCATTGTACAATATTTATGCTTTGTCATGCTTCATCTGTTCTGAATTAGATGGCTCTTTCAGCTGGAGCCCTGCTGAAAGCCTTGTGCAGACGCTAAGGCTGTTATTGTGCAGTTTATTCAGGAAAGCATGAATTTTGCAATGTTGTTACCAACTTCAAATCTTCTTGAACTGTATCTACATTAATCCAGTTTGCCCAGTACCCACAATACACTGTCAAGGATTAAAGAATATCATTGGGCAGCTTGAAGCAACCAACATCTGCTGTTGGACATCTTGTATTAGCAGTGACATTGCCCATAGGAAATCACTTCTTTTCGACTGGTAGACCTTTGTCGCTCTGGTTCCTAAGAACTGCTTCTGCAAGAGCAAAAGAGAAAAAGAAAAAGAGAAGAAAAAGAGAAAAGAAAAGGAAAAGGAAAAGGAAAAGGAAAAGGAAAAGGAAAAGGAAAAAAGGAAAAAGGAGAAGAAAAGGAAAAAGGAAAAGAAAAGGAAAAAAAGAAAAAAGGAAAAGAAAAGGAAAAAGAGAAAAAGATAAAGACTTCAGAGGGATAAAAAGCCAATTGACAAATGACAAATGAAGAGTCGTAGAAAAGCAAATAAAGAGTTTCACTGAAGTTACCACACTGCTTCCAACAGCACATTTAAAGGAACTCAATCAAAGTGTGTAGGCCAAGCATTTAACCTAGCCTGACCTTCTTAAAACCAGTCCATCTCTTCCCTTCTCTGATCTCTTGATCTTGTCTGAGTGCTTAGAATATTATTTCCAGGAACACATAAAGGGGAAGGATCCACAAGTGGACAGTGATATTCAAGGACTTAAAAGAACTGGATATTTCCAAGCTCACTTTGTTTGTGATATCAAGTAAAACATTTAGTCTGTCTCATGTAGTGCTCCAATGGAAAAATGAGTTTTGAGTGTTTTACACCACAAAAATCATGCAAGGATAAAATTAATTGAAGTTCATGAAGTGTTCAGCTAATAGAGTCATCAGCTTGGAAGTAGTTTTACCTTACAAACTGGCATTATAATTTATGAATATTTTTAAATCATGTAGGTTTTGGTGAAATTTCCCAACAGAGAAAAATACTTTCCATTTAATTCAAAGCGAATGGTGAAAGTAGCACAAGTCTTCTCATGAGAGTGCTTCTGTGGAGAGAGGAAGCTGGAAATAAGAAAACTCTGCAGCTGAAGAAGGGCTAGAAGAAATGTCTCCTATTCCCAGATTCATAATCCAGTCTCTAAATGATACATCCGTATGCTAAAAAAACCCTAAATGAGTCAGTTTTGTCTAAAAAGGTGTCTTAGAAGCTTACAGTTGACAGGAAATTTTACAGACATGAGTTCCCATCTGATTCTGAAACCTATAGATAAATGCAAAGGGTCCAGTAAGAGACAATGTCACACAACGACCCCATCTTCCAGTGTCTCCCATCACCTAAATTAGGCACCCCTATGGCTTGCGTGCAGTCGATATTGCTAAGCCTATTCTTATGCAAAGGAACTTAATTCTCCTGAGGTACAGGGTAAAGAACATAAAAAACTGAATTCAGCTATTTCAATCCCTTCCAGAAATTTTGAGTCATTTTGAGTCATTTTGAGGATCTAGTCTGGAATAGTTTGTCCAATAATACCCAAGAAACCTTGCTAGAAAAGGAGACTGAGCCCAGCCCTCTGCCACCAACTGATCAGTCACCTTCTGTTTGTACATTATGCAGAGAAAACAGATGTTCATCCTAAAGCTACGTCAAGTGACACTGGCTGCAACCTTTACTGAAGTGCGTTCCATGGGAAGCATTTGCCAAAGAAGTGAACACAACACTGGGGTAGAAAGCTGCTTTTACTTTAATGGAGAACATGAGATGAAATAGCATCTGGCAAAGAAAGATGAAAAAGAACCAACTATTCCTTCTACTCTCACTGTTTAGGAAGGTACGATACTTTGCAGAAAGGCCATATTCAGGAATTCAGTGTACTTTTTGTAAGAAATAAAGCCACAATAATGGCAAAAAATTACTCCTTTACCTTTTTTGATTCTCCCCTTACAGGTAAAATATCCCTGTACAAATTATATATGAGGGAACATGATATGGGGAAAAGTAAACTGTAGATACAGAAGAAAAAAGCCAGAAGACAGATAAAGCAAAATAATTTAACATCCATAGAAATATGCCTAACAAGTTTTCCTTTCATTTGTTTTCCTGAAAAGTCATTGTATGCCTTACACCAGTCAAGTAACATAAATGCCTGGTTCACTGCTAAGTCCTAGGACTGTCCACACAAAATGTATTTTATTTTGTTACTGGAATTTCTTTTGCAATGAGCCAATCAGTTTCTTACGAAATTAAAGCTGAGTGCAGGTCTCAGGTAGAGCACTTAGGAGCTCTGCTGTACTGGAAAAAAAAAATACATTCCTGTCCTGAAAGGTCTTGCATCTTCAGTTCGGCAGACTGTGGCACAGCCCTCACATTATTCCATGTATTGGAAATGGAAAAACAACTCAAAACTCTGTTTTAGCGGAAACAGTCTAGGGCAAAAGTCAAATGAGATCTGGGCAATATAGTGAATGGAATCTGGAGGGTGGCTCAGCTGATTGAATTCAGGTAACTAGCCCAGGGTAAGCTGAATAGATTTCAAGATGCTACTGACTCTGTTGATTAGATCTCCACGGAATATAAACAGGAGCTTAGACAGCTACAGTGCCTGCAGACATTGGCGTGCAGGTATTTAAATATTGGCATCATTAATTTGGAGCTGAATTCCACCAAGGCACTCTCCTCTGCAGAGCAATAGACGTCAGCGATGAGATCACAGACCACTCTGCCCCTCTCAGTGGGAGGCCCTGGGTGGTCCCTGGGCACGCGTATGCCCTTACCTCTGCTCCGTGGTCACTGCTCGCGGAGCGGTTTTGTCATAAACACTTTAAACAGCGCCAAGCTGTAATTGTTCTTCCTCCCCCCCTGCAATATTTAAATTCTTATAATGAGAAAATTTGCTTCTTTTTCTTTTCTTCAGGGATTTCCTATGAAAAATTGAGAAGTATTATTTTGGCATGAGTGGGTTAGAACTACAAAACCAAAATGAACACCTAAAGCTATAAAAGGAGATCTATGATCTTTAACTTTGTTCTTATAATGAAAACAAGTTTTCTGTCACATCAATAAGGAGACAGGGCTTTCTCTGCAAACTAAGGGTCATCAAAGTCATTATCACCTTGTGCTTTATAGCAGGTTAACACCTTGGACTGATTTCACCAACATAGACTCAATATTTTCTAAGAGAATAAAAATAAGAAGAAAAGAAATGGAAAGAAATGTCTTCAAATTGAACCTTAGGGAACAAAGCATTCCACAATGCAAGCACAATTTTTCCTGAGAAGAAGAATAAAAATGAATTGCAAATAATGTGTTTTATTCATGTTGCTAATTCTTGAGTCTTAGTCCAAGGGTTTATCTAAACCAGTGCTACTGTAGGAAGCCAAAAAAAAAAAAAAAAAAAAGGAAAAGACTTATGAAGAAAGTCAATCGCCGCATTGAAGTAGTCTTGTTCCTACTGAATGATTTGCTACACCCTTTAAGACTTCATCTCTAATCAAAGAACAGAGAAAGGCTTTTTAGGTACATGATTCAAAGCACTTATAGTAGATTTTTGCTTTGAACTGCCCTGTAAAAGATCCTGTCTCGATGGGCAGAGGCACAAGGAACGGGTCCCCAAACATGACTCTCTGAGTTGGATGTCACTGGATAGTACAAAGATGCCCTAGTGACAGCGTGAAGTAAAACTTCCTCACTGATGAATGACACAAACTGTTATCCAATTTTCCTGAGGTGAGTGGCTAATGTATTAAATTATAACCCTGTTGGATATCTGCCCTGTGTGGTGCCACATATTTGTTCTTTTGTTTCAAGTCAGATAGTGTAGTTACTGCAGATGAGTGAGAAGTCTTTGAGTTTAAGTGCCGGAGGCTAAAGAGATTTTGCCTCAGGATAAAATACAGGAATTATTTAAGAACTGAAAAGTATTGTAAATTTAATAACAATCATGAATAAATTAAAACAGCCTAATTAAAAAATAATAAAATGATAGGTTCTGTAAGAAAAGTCTGACTGTGGAAAGTGTTCTGGTCATATGGAACCATTTAACTTTTCCCATCCTAGTGCTCACCTTACAGATGATATCCTTTTTTTTTTTTTTTTCCTTGTGCTAACATGGTGACTTTGTTTTGCTGCTTCTTCTCTCACAAAATGCCACAGTTATGTGTTTAGTCTGAATTACGTACATACCCCATTGCTTCACCTTTCTCTTTATGGCAGTCAACTACAATCACAAGCAAGGAGTAACAAGCAAAACCCCCAGGACTGTCTTCTGTTTCCCAGGATCTTTCTCCCTGAATGGTCACAGATGCCATTCCAGGAATTTGCTCCTGTTGTCTCATGCAACTATTTCTCCATTAATCATAATTATCTGCTCCAAACTGTGTTTCTGACTTCATCTCTTCCACATGCTTATTTACTCTGTCTTGCTGAGACATAGAGCTTCACTCTCTCTTGAGTTCATTACTCAGAATCCTTTGCTACTCTGGCAATAAGTGTAAAATGATGTATTGTTGATCACACGGCATAATGAAGTCCAGCTGTTTGGTAGCTGAAATCCAGAGTGAGTTGTGGTTCTTTCTATACCAATGTATTTGGCCATTTCCTAAAATTGCATCTCACATTATCCTGCTTTTTATTTGCCTTCTATCATGTATTTCTCATGTATCTGCCATTCACTTACATTCTGCCATCACACTTATTACATATTCTTGCCCAGCTATTAAAGCTGTCATCCCCGAAAGCGCCCACATACCATCTGTGAATCAGCTGAATTTGGTGTTCCTCTCAAAATGATGGTGTGCACCCAGCAGCAGCTGGACCATAACCTTCCCGCCTTCCTGTACTTGGCCCAACGTTTGAAGCAGAATCACCCTGCTTTTCGCAGGCAACTAGAGTTTACCTCTCCATAGTTGCAACTTAAGCGGCTCATTTCTGATGCAAGTTAACCTGCAAACAGTATTTATAAAGGCAAAGCAGAAATGTGATATTTTAACATGTAACTAAAATGTTACTGCTGGCAGCTGAGGTTTGAAAATTCCAGCATGCAAGTGGTTGCATAAGTTTAAAATTTAATAGCTTATTGTTTGTTCATTTATTTTTGTGTGCTGACATGTTAAGTGTTTTTCTTGACCCCCCACCCCCCCCACCCCGACTTTTGTGTCATTATAGAATTTCCACCAACCTCCACTGGAAAGAAACACATATCCATGTGTGTATATATAAAAGTCTTTATATATATATCAATAAGCATTTTCTATGAAGTGTCATTCCTGAGGAAATCATAAAACAGCAAACAGACAAACAAAACCCCCAAAAGGAAAAGACATATTAAAAGATTAAATACAAATAAACTGGATGGTATTTTAAAAAGATGAGATGTGATCTCTACTTCGCAAAAAAAGTGAAAGAAAAACCACATGTACTTCCAAATATCTAACCCTCAGCAGATTTAAAATATACCAAAATCTTATATTCTATGTAAATCTGCAGTGAGAAAGACGTTAGTGAAGTGAGGGAATGACCTTTCAGTGGTCTGAAGGACAAGAGACTGTCTCTGCTTCTCACTCTGTACCAAAAGCCTGCCTTCCCGAAGGGCTCTCGTTTGCGCCAACGAACGTGTCTGTAGACTCACGAAAGTTTACGTCACTGACGAATAATTCTCTCTTGCGATACCTACTCCTTCAAATTTAAAGTCAACATTTTGTGCTAAGGAACAGAATATTCTTAAGCTGATCGTTTTGCTTATATAGCAAATCTGATCCTTGGAGCTGGTTTTTTATGTTATTATTTGTTATTAGCTTCATAGTTGGTATTTTTAAAAGACATATGTTAACATATGTGAGGTTAAATAACTCTCTATATACACACAATATATAGTTATTTACGTAATGTGATGTATATAGCACTTAGTACTGCCACTAACTTCTCCATTTCAAGTTCATTCCACCTTTACTGGAAAAAAAACCAAAAAAGCAAACCTACAAAAAATATAATGTTTTACCTCTTTAACCCCCTTTTGATAGGTATTTAATCCCATTGTAATACATTTTTACTGAGAAAAAACCCCACAGTGATTAATATTTTGCTACAGTACTTCCCTAATATCACATTCCCTAACAAAATTCTCAGCTCATCATTTCTGTGAAACAATCAGAGTCTTCCAGTATGGTGGTGTACTATTCAACTGGGGCATGGGGTTTTTCCTTTCTTTTTCTTTCTTTCGTTTCTTATAGGTAGAGAGTCAGAAGGCTAACAAGGAGCCAACTATAATTAATTCATTTTTAAAATTATGCTTTGACCAGTCTCTGGAACTGAGGAAATTATTATTGCAGGCTTTGGATGTGGTCTAAATTATGCCACAGGCTATGGTTCCCTCAGTGACTATACAACACTTGAAAAGTGCACATTCCTGCAATTATTTTCTTATTATTCTGATAATCCCATCTTTTCCAGTATTCCCAGCTGGAAGGTGATAGCCTGAACAGCACAAAGGGCAGGAGATAAGATCAGAATTTTAGATTTTGATTTTCAGGAATTACCAGGTTCCATGTTTTCTCCATTTCTGTTAATAAAGCCACAGAAATTTCTAAGTAATTTCTAACATATGCACAACAGGGTGTTTCACTGGGTTCTTTCCAAGTCCATTCAGTAGGCATTTTTCTATCACAGCTGGAAGAACTCATCAATGGAGATTCCCTCTCCCCCTTCCCTTGGCACAAGTTTCCCCGGGACAGGATTACCCCAAGAAGGTCCGTCAGGCAGGGATGCCGTGAGGAGAGCAGTGACTTGTGCTGTCATTGGCCTTTGGAAAACTGTGCCTCTGGAAAGCCTACTGCAGGAAAAATTAGGCTGCTCAAAAAGCTTTAAAAAACTTGGTGAGCTGAATCTTATCCCACGCAGGAGGAGGAAGAGATAAGCGCTGTTTGAGCCACTGAGGTACCTCCGACAGTAAGATAGGAATTTACGGGATAAGGGAAAGGGATTCCCACTGATGACCCAGGCTAGTACAAATGGGCCCTCTGGTTGTGAGAAGGGGATTTGTTTTCTGCTTTTTCATTAGTTATTAACCCCCTTTTTCAGGTAGTGACACTGGCTGTGCTGAAACGCCTGCATGAGCCTGTTAAACATCTGTGAACTAGCTGCACTTATAAAGTAGATGCCAGGTTTTGCCAGGTGTGGAGGCACCAGCTACCACCTCAGGCAGACCCCCCACTACTGCTCCCAGCTCCTGTTAATTAGTCTGAGCCTGAGTTAGTCCGATTTTAATTTGAATCTGCTGGATTTTTTTATGCCTATGATTTTTATACTGTGGAAATGTTGTAAAAGAGGTCTTTCCCTGCATAGGTACTTACGGATAATTGTAAATTATCTTCCCATCTTTTCCTAAAGCAGATTGAGCTCGTGTGATCTCTGTCCACGAGTCATATGTTCAAGAATACAAGACAACGTTATACAACTTCTCAGAAATTTCTCCGATATTTTAAAAGGTTACACACCAGAACTGGGCATGGTATTCCAGTAGCAGCTAACCGATGTTTTCTGCAAACGTGTCCTGCTTCCTTCTCTACTCCTGAGGGTGCCAGTTCAAGTGTTGCGCTCCCATCACACATAGCACTCCCATTCAGCCAAGGTGCTTTAGAAGAGATGGGACAAAATAGTAGTAAATATGTTGAACAGATATCATCTGTACTGCAAAGAGCTGAATGGAATTTCTGATTTACTTATTAGTTTTATACTAATGTATTTACTCATAAGCAGTAAAGCCACGGTAGTACAGAGGTACTGAAGTCCTTCCCTCCCCCTCGTGCACACAACATGCTAACGTCGGTGCTGCCCTATAGAATTTAGCTAATGTATGGAGACGGGTACACTGCACTGGGTCCCTATCATGCATTTGCATTTTGCTTGCTGCGTGGGCAATTTAAACCACTGTTTGAATCCTGGCTACCTGAAATCAGTGTTGTTTGGTGTTGGAGGAGGAAGGGTTGTGGTTGGAAGCTCTCCACTCTAAAGCAGAAGAAAGCATCTCTCTTGCAAACAACGAGGCGAAGTGAACTGGTTACGTTCCTTTCCTATAACTCATCTAACTCTGCTGCTCACCACTTCCTGGGAGAGATGTAATTACTTTGATTCTTGCTTCAGGCCACTGCTGCTCTTTCAGTGCTACTCTGCAGCTGGTGAACTCCTACTGCACTCGCCCAATTATAATTTTTTTTTTTTTTTTTAATACCAGCAATAACTAGTTTATTATGTTAACAATGATTTTATCTGATGGGCAGGTCAATGTGAAATACGGAAGCTCTGAAAGTCTTGCAGCCACATTTCAGCAGAGACATAGATATATGTGGAATGACTTAAGTTTGTCTTTTATTTACAACCTGTCAAAATGCAGGTGACAGAGACAGGAAAGACTATTATTTTTCCTATAACTCTGAAGTTTGGAAAGTTTTGTTGAAGATTTCTGTAAATTATCCCCTAATTGATAATGTCACATACGGAAAGGTTCAATATTTATCTTTATAATGTATTCTGAAACTTAATATAGTTTGCAAGGATATGCGAAGCCAACAAGGCAATCTGAATTAAGGGAAAGAAATTTTAGGTTGCATATCACAAACCCACAGTTAATTGTGAAAATTACTAGCTTGCTCTAAACTTCAGTACCTCTTATAATCAAGGTGATCAATGATTCAAAATATCTCCTGTAATTTTGCATACCCTGTCCTTTACAACTCAGCAAAGAGCAATTTTACTCACAGGATTCATGCATATAGACACTGCTCTCCATTTTCATGGACAAACAAGTTCTGCATGCAAATATTATTCTGTATATGCTCATGTTTATATCCCTTATGGGTTGAGGTCAGGAAGAATTATTCATGAAAGCTGTTTTAGGTGGCTTTAAGCTTATCTCTTTCCATTAACTATTCAAGGAACTTGGGTCTTCTGAAAGACACTTAAATTAACTTTCAAAAGTAGCTTAACATAGATAAAACAAACATCCTGGCTGTCAAATTTAGTTATGAATACATAGTTTTCTAGTGAGATGTGGATTTTTTTAGATCTGGGTCTGTGATCTGGAAGTTAAACTATCTACACAATTTCAGGATATTCAGTATTAGTTTTATGGTTTGAATGAACTTTTTCTATCTTAATTGTGATTACATGCTGGTGAAAATGGTGCAAGCACTTAGGAACACCTTGTTCAATATGTTGTGGCTGCTCCACAAACCCACGATAAACAGAAGCAATCAATAACCCAGGTAAATGTTTAATTCACTTTTCATAACTGAAAGTGCCAAAAGTAGCCAGTGCTTCTTAAAAAAAAACCACCCTCAACATGGAGTCATGAAAATAGACAGTTCCAGTTGCTATAAATCAACCATAACCTCAGGAAGGCAGACGGCAACAGTGCCTAGAGGCAGGACACTTCTGTTCCGTTCCAGTCTTTTACCTAGCCGGGGGCAAGTCACTTCATTTGCTTTGCTTCATTTCCCAGATGTAAAAAACCACTGTAAACATGGGCTGTTTGGTTAGGAGTTAAGTCCTAGGTAGGAGGGGACTTGTGTGTACTGTTATGAGCATGAGGGCCCTCACGGTATAGACACGAACGTGTGGATCTTCACTAAGAGTGCTTCAAGACCAACGTATGAGATGTGCTGTATGAAAGCTACGTACAGTTACCCTTAACCTCTACCTTCTGGAATAAATGGATTAAGCCTTTTATTTCCAAAGTGATGGTCATGTGTTAGTTCTACTGGCAAAATGTGACACATTTGAAATAATTTTTAACACTCAGCTACGCTACCACCTCCTTATCTGACTAGCAAATAACTGACCTGGTAAACTTTTCATTTGGTGTCTTGTGGTGCAAAAGAAAACATTCTTTAAAATTTGGTTGAGTGTCTTCCGGGAACAAATCGATACAGAGTATTGCCAAACAACTGAATAGGAATGGCTTCCTAAAATGTATCTGATGGTTCATACATGATGCATATTGCTTTAAACTCAGTTATAGTTTCATTCTCACTTTTTATATTTTTTTTTAAAAGCAAAAGATTTTTATTTATTGAAAGTATATTGGTGATGTGAAGTAATCAGTAGACACCGCAGTCATATTTATAAAAGTAGCTGTCTAATCATCTTTGCTTCCAAGTGTATTTACTGTAAAGAAATATATTTCATTTAAAAAGAGCAATTAACTTGTGTAATCACTATATACAGTAAGACATTGATTCTGTTCAGTACTACATTGCTATTAGACTCTAGCTGAATGCAATAACTAACCCAAGGCTGACATATGAGAGAGGAAGAAAATGGTTTTATTTCAGAGGAATCTGAACAACTTTCAATTTCCAAATGATTACAGCAAAGAAGCTCACTGTAAGGAATTGACACCATTAGTCATACATTTTATTTGATTACTTTTCTTAATAAGTGTCTTCATAATGCTTAGATTTCCTTTTTCTAGTGAAAGTAGAGATAATTTAGGCTCAGACATGACTCGATGTGGTTGCTGTTCACGAACATACCAATATTAATCCAACAAAGTCTTATTTATTGTAGCTGACAAATCAGGCAGAAGAAATTTGTAATGAAAAACAGTATTAAATTTTATGACTATGTAATCCTCTCGTAAAAATTTAAAGGCTAAAAAATATAAGGGTCAATGGGTGTCATTAATTTTACCTTCATCTTCTGCATTGTATCCGTTAGTAGTAGTAGGAAGGTCTAGCAGTTACTGACCAGAATTGAACAGAATTATTAGGCAATATAAATCTTAACCTATCTATATCTGTGAAGTGTAAGCTGTTTCTCCCTTTTATGTAGATATACAGACATACACACATAGGCATATACAAGTGTCAAAAAGTTTTCTCACTTAGAAATCTCCAAATCTGTCACTTCAGCAAATTCAGTGCCAAAAAAAAGCATCTTTTTTCATTCCTTCCAAAATAATGTTCAGGATTTCTTGGATGTTTGAGACCAACAGTCACAGCCTTTACCCAAAACCTGACTCCTACATCTGTCATGAAAAAGACCTGTTGGGCAACATTCACCCACAACTCAGTCATCAGACGTACTGTAAATTCTAATAGTTTCTAAATGTTTCCAATTGTTTATGGTCCAGGAGGACTGCATCCTGCCTATATGGAAAAATTCCCGTAGTGAATAGGTTGGTAGATTACCTGCAGCCCCCACCAGCTCAGTTATCCTGGCTGCTTCTCTTCATGGCGTATGCAGAAAGCCAAGGTCTGACAGTCCTGGGTAGGAGACAGTGAGAGTGAATTGCTTTTTTTGCTTCTCTCAACTTCAGACTTTGTGGTTATAGAAGCATTTGTGTTGGGCGTGGATAGGAGCTAATGTGAAAGGCAACCCCACAAGCATAGCCACAGCCTGCCAGGTTGATTAGGCACCTAAAGCTGTAGTGACCAAAGTTTGCAGATTTTTTATCATGAAAAAAGGATCTGATTGCTTCTCTGTTGAGAGGGAAGGAAAGTGTTTGACTTTTCTTTTTGTTTCAGTATTGTCTCTGATTATTGATGGAATGCTTTTTGCAAAGACAAATTGTTCACCCAAAAAAAAAAAAAAAAAAAAAAAAAAAAAGAAAAAACTTGTTTNGCAAAAATCTGTCTTCTGTTTCTTTTAATAACTATTGGGAGGAAAATTATTTTTATCTTCACATATCACAGCATCACATAATCACAGAATCATGATTGGTAGGGATGGGAAGGGACCTCTGGAGATCATCTAGTCCAACTCCCCTGCCAGATCAGGATCACCTCGAGCAGGTTGCACAGGATGCCATCCAGCTGGGTTTTGAGTATCTCCAGAGGAGGAGACTCCACAACCTCTCTGGGCAGACTGTTCCAGTGCTCTGTCACTCTCAAAGCGAAGTTTCTTCTCTTCTCCAGGCTAAGTGTGACCTTCTTCCCAGTCTTAAGATCCACTACTCTAACAAACTTTTTAACTTCACTCAGATTCCATTCTAAAAATTAAAATGTTTCTTAGTTGCTGGGACAGGTTCAAGCACATCTTTTGAAACGAAGTGGGAGGAAAAGAAAGAGTGGCTAAGAGGAAACTTGCCAGATTTTGTGGGGTATTATGCTATGACATGGCATGTAGGTTTACAAATTCTAGACATTTCTTTGGACAACAATGGGTACATTTGCTGAAACCTGAAACAGCAAAAGAATTAAGTCACATTATGACTTCAAGCTACAGCAAGTTACGCAATCTTATAATTTCTTGGTGGTCCAGCAAAGGAAGACCAGTGCATCATGCCTTTTCTACCTTCTTGATTGCCAGATTACCGCATCCCACTCAGAGGTCACAGCTTGCAATCCTTACAATTAAATTGTCTGACATGTATGAGTTAGAGTCTTTACAAGTCATTTGTTTCCAAGCATATGCGCTTTATTGGTTCCTCATCATTTGCTGCTGATCATTATGCAATTGATTATCTAAATGCCTAATCAGTTGGGTTTCAACAATTTGCAATGGCCAATCAGTCATGTTTGTGAAAAGATAACAACTCTGTTTAAAACTTAGTAGGGTTTTGATTTTAATAGCTTTTACACAGAAGATGACTGTTCAGATTCTATTTTGGGCTGAAAAAACTATAGCACAGCCAATATACACCTCCTCACTTATGATAGCCTTTATGCCATGTACACTTACATTAAACAATGAAAACTGTGGGTCAGAACTTCTTGCTACAGCATGAGTGTCACACTTCTGACTCACATTAAGATCAGACGTAGTGGAGTTTGAAGAACATATATCTGGATGAATGTTCAAAAACTAGCCAAAGCATTCGAAGAATATTGTTATCCGCTTTTGGAAGACTGATGGCAATTTAAAGATTTATATTATTATGTTTTTGCCAAAATTAGATAAAATTTGAACATGTAAGCTTTCAGCTGAATTTGATTTTATTTAGAGCTAATTGAGAACTATAGCCTGTGGTGAAACCTAGTGGATCCAAAGCAATATAGATGAAACAAAACCACTTTACTATAATTACCAAATAATTACCAAATGCAATTATCAAATCTACCTATAGGTTTCATTTGTAAACTCTTGAGAACAAAACCTGTTTTTTCTCTTTCTGTTTTTGTATAACACAGCCCAAGTTCATAAATAGACTTGTAGATACAACTGCCACAGTAATAAAGAGATATTACTAAATAAAATTCAGTAGAAAGACCAGAAACAAAGTAGTACATCCACCCAGAACCAAGCTGAGCAGAGATTGGGTTTTTTTCACCAGTTTTTATTGTATCAAACCTCTTGAAGTCACACTGTTAATCCAGCAGCTTTTGTCATGCACTGATAGCAAGGATAAGCAGAATAATGGAGACCCTTCCAATTAGTTTTCAAAGGGGGAAAGTTACACACTTCTGTGCTACATATGACTTCCCTTAAATCCCTGCTCAAGGATGGATGGTGAGGTTTTGTGGATTTTTTTTCCCTCAAACCCACCTGCTTTTCACTTCAGATTTCCATCATAGTGTGATTGTCACTGATATTTTCAGTACCAATTCCACCAGAATTTGCTTCACAGCAGCTTCCATTAGAATGGGTTGCAAGGTACTGATGGATTGACTGGGAAAAAATTGATCCATATCTGAAAAGTAACTGTAATTAAACTTTCCAGTCAAAATCAGAGCAGTCAATGTTCAGAAATTCAAGGTGTGAATTTAGTATCAGTGTGCTTAGTCAGATTGTCTCACTGCCAGCAAGCATGACCAGACAGAGGCTTCAGAGCCTTTCAGAGAGCTCAAGTCTTTCTTCCCCTTTATGGCCACATCATGCAACTTGTGCACTGGTTATGCTGACAAACAAACTTAATTACCTGGCTGCAAGGTAATTGAAACCCAACTGTAGGATGAAACAATCCAGACTACTGAAACTTATACTAGTGCGGTCCAGTCTTGGCGCCTCAACTGGGGCCAAGTTCTAAGGTCTCCTCCTTCCCTCAGTTCTCTGAAGAATGAGGTTCATGTCTCCTGACCTACAGTCGTGAAGATTTTTCGGTAAGATGAGGCAATGCAGCCACCCAAGTGCTATGGCCTGCCCATGCCTCATTGTTTCCCCTTCTATGAGTAATGAAGTGTAAAGCATGTGTCACTGACCCGAGCTTTGTGGAGAAGCATAAAGAGAAATTGCCCGTCATGTCCAAAGCAATGTACCCACATGCACCTATAAACGTGTTGGAGTGTTGATTTTGATCAAATCAGCAAAGCCGGCAAGTAGCACTGCATACATTCAGAGTAGAGGCTGACATTTCCAAGTTGGCATATTGGAGTACAGCTGTGGTGGGTTAGCCTTGGCCACCAGCTAAACTCCCACCCAGTCGCTCATTCCTTCCCTCTACCTGGTAGGACAGGGCAAGACAATGGGATGAGAAACAGGAACAAGATGCTTGTGGGTCAAGATAAAGACAGGGAGATCACTTACAAATTGTTGTTGTAGGCAAAACAGACTCAACTTGGGTAAAATTAATTTAAAATATATTCAGGGAGTGAGAAAAAAATGACATAACTTCTTGGGGAGGTCATTGCGGAACCATCTGTAACCGGCTGTGTGCAGCGTGGGGCAGCTCCCTAGCTCTCTTCAGAGAGGCTTCCCTGCAGTCCCACCCCACCAACAGCGTGCCATGGACCTTCAAATAATCAATTAATTTCTACTGATTATTGCTAACTGCCAGTGAGTGATGGGTTCATGGCAGTTGCTGTATCCCTCTTTAGAGATTTCATCCCTAGCTGTATATACAAAGTTGCTCAACCTAATACAAATATTAATTGCAGTGCTAAGAAAGAAATCCTACTGCTCTTGGACAGAAATCAGAAAAAAAAGCATTCATGACTCTAGATCAAAATATATAGATATTTTTCCTAAGTTGAGTTTGTGATGAAACACAGTCTTTTTTTGGACAAGGGCTATTGGTGCTGGTGTTGTCAGTTCATACCTTTTTGTTAACATAGTCGTGCCTGCAAATATTTTTCTCTATCTGCTGGGGACAAGATGAGGGAAAATACTGCTCTGTTTTCTAAGAGACGAATCTGTAGCCTGCATGCTCCGGAGACGAAATACTCCCCTCACTCTGCTTGTTCATTATTCTACCAGGCATCATTACAACTGCCCAGAGTCCCAACTAGAGTTTATCAGCTGTGCTCTGTTTGTCAACTTGGTGAGTATTTTACATGAAAATTCCTAGCTGCTGTATTCAGGAAGGACAAGTCCTCCCAAAAACTGTTTGTCTGTACAGTGAACAGAACCTAAATCATATTCTCCCTTAAAAAAGCGCGATCTGACTCATTGCAACCTTCAAATAGGATTTCTGGAGGCTGCTTTCACGGTTGCATGGAAGATAAATAGTTTCTTTGATGTATAGGAGATGACTGGTTTCACTAGATTTATTAAAGAACAGGATGAAAAAGTTGACTATAAACAATAACTTAAGTTTCTGGCATGGAACAAAACGTGTCGTTTGGCCTGTCTTAAAGCTCTGAAGAGATGCACAGGTACTGAAGCATTTGAATGGCTTATCGACAAGGAAGCAACAGGAATCAGTTCTGTTGAGATTGCTTGAACTGCTTGAACATGGTGTATCAATTGCAATATATTGTCTGCATTCCTTAGAGGTGGATGTTGCAGGGGAAAAAAAACCCACACAACTGGTTGTTACGGGGTTCCTTGGTGAGAACAACAATGTCGCTTAATACTTTCACTTGTAAGACTTTCAAACAGGCTTATAATTTTCTAAAGCTTAAACTGTTAAGGATAATTTATCCTCTGACAGATGTCTGCTTCACAGAACATGTGATTTAGAAAGTTTTGATTAATACAGTTCAACTTCCACCAATAACAAGATTGAGAGAAGTGGAAGGTTTTTTTTTTTAAAAATAAAGTTTTTACAGTCCAATCACGAGAAATACTAATGCTTCCAATCTTTGAAATAGGACCAGGAGTTTGAAAAATGTCCAGTTGTCAAGGGCAGTAACAAAGATCTTTACAATTTTATATATATATATATATATTTAAAAACACATATTTTAAAATTAACGATTGTACATGTTCAGAGTAAGCTTTTGGGAATTTGGTAATATATACAAACCATTCTTTCCAGTGGGGATAACATCCTATATCATGTAGATACTCATGACCCACAATTCATTGTATCTACCACCTTATTATGAAGCTGAGAGGCTCTGTCAGTCCAAGGATTACTTCTATTGCAACTAACTTTCATGACAAGAATAACTGACATTCAGAATTGGCAGTCTATTTACAACATAAATACTCAAGAAACATGGAGAGGAAAAAAAAGNTTACGGGGTTCCTTGGTGAGAACAACAATGTCGCTTAATACTTTCACTTGTAAGACTTTCAAACAGGCTTATAATTTTCTAAAGCTTAAACTGTTAAGGATAATTTATCCTCTGACAGATGTCTGCTTCACAGAACATGTGATTTAGAAAGTTTTGATTAATACAGTTCAACTTCCACCAATAACAAGATTGAGAGAAGTGGAAGGTTTTTTTTTTTAAAAATAAAGTTTTTACAGTCCAATCACGAGAAATACTAATGCTTCCAATCTTTGAAATAGGACCAGGAGTTTGAAAAATGTCCAGTTGTCAAGGGCAGTAACAAAGATCTTTACAATTTTATATATATATATATATATTTAAAAACACATATTTTAAAATTAACGATTGTACATGTTCAGAGTAAGCTTTTGGGAATTTGGTAATATATACAAACCATTCTTTCCAGTGGGGATAACATCCTATATCATGTAGATACTCATGACCCACAATTCATTGTATCTACCACCTTATTATGAAGCTGAGAGGCTCTGTCAGTCCAAGGATTACTTCTATTGCAACTAACTTTCATGACAAGAATAACTGACATTCAGAATTGGCAGTCTATTTACAACATAAATACTCAAGAAACATGGAGAGGAAAAAAAAGAAAAAGAAAAAGAATTTACTGGTTTACTAGAAAGTGAGGAACCAAAGGGTCTATGGAGGTATACAGAAAATAACAGTGAAGCAAAACCAGAAACCAATGAGAAAGATTAACAAGTGTTACGATGACATGCAGAATGATTAAAAAAAAATAAATAAATTATAGNTTTACAGTCCAATCACGAGAAATACTAATGCTTCCAATCTTTGAAATAGGACCAGGAGTTTGAAAAATGTCCAGTTGTCAAGGGCAGTAACAAAGATCTTTACAATTTTATATATATATATATATATTTAAAAACACATATTTTAAAATTAACGATTGTACATGTTCAGAGTAAGCTTTTGGGAATTTGGTAATATATACAAACCATTCTTTCCAGTGGGGATAACATCCTATATCATGTAGATACTCATGACCCACAATTCATTGTATCTACCACCTTATTATGAAGCTGAGAGGCTCTGTCAGTCCAAGGATTACTTCTATTGCAACTAACTTTCATGACAAGAATAACTGACATTCAGAATTGGCAGTCTATTTACAACATAAATACTCAAGAAACATGGAGAGGAAAAAAAAGAAAAAGAAAAAGAATTTACTGGTTTACTAGAAAGTGAGGAACCAAAGGGTCTATGGAGGTATACAGAAAATAACAGTGAAGCAAAACCAGAAACCAATGAGAAAGATTAACAAGTGTTACGATGACATGCAGAATGATTAAAAAAAAATAAATAAATTATAGTTATAATAAGAATAGATGTAGCCTGAAAAAAGTATTGAAAAGGATGGGAACAGAAGAAGAGAGATAAATTGTCATGACCAGGAAAAAGTATAAACACAGACAGCAACAAGAACTGTTGCACTGGAATAAACCCCAGATTTCTTTTTCTTATCCTTCATTTTTTGTCAGCCAACATCAGTAAATCCCACCATCAAGCTATGTTTTTCTTCTTTTTTCTAATCATTGGCCATGTGATGGAAAACGACCTCCTACAGCTGTCTGTCACTGAGGCAGTTGAAATGACAGATGTTTGTTCTACGGATCTGAGGTCTCCAGTCTGTCCAATGACCCAAACTGGAACCATTCTGATGCCATGTGATGCAATAACACACAAAAATCCTTTCAGATATTTCATGATGAAAAACTACTCTACAAGATATTCTCCAAGGCTGCAAATCCAGGCATTCAAAGCTTACTGAATGCCAAAACTGTCAGCTGCCTTTGTGTCTAACCCACTGGAGTGCTCGCATTATGGTAGTCTCCCAACAAAATTCCATGACATTTTTCTCACAAGACATTTGCTTCTATTACCTCATAAGCTGGGCGGAAATCATTACATAGATTGTTATTATATATTTTTTTAACTTGTCATATACTGTGTGGTACTTTAGGACTTGCTTCCAGAGCAGCAACAAGAACACTGTATGAGCTTCCCAACGATCATCTTTAAGACATTTTTGCTCATTAAGATTGATTCACTTTATTTGTACCCTCCCTTTCCTTCCTTGTTTGCTCTACTGTCTCTTCTTCAACCCTCTCAGAAGTCCTCCAGGATGGATAAGGAGAAATAGTTGCAAGTGGTTGAGTTACTGTGGCCCATTCAGTTACTCAAGTCACCTAAGTGATGTTAACTGAGCCAACAGCCTTTTCTGGTTTACCTAATGTATTAAACCCCATCCCAACTGTATTATCATATGCCTTGTGAAGATAGTATAAGCTAATACACTGCTTGTGGTTGAGATGAACTTGGTTTATGCAGTTTTGTTGCTCAGTTGGTGCTGAATCCTAACTCACTTGAAAGGAGAATTCAGTTGCTTTAGAGCATCTGTCCGTCTCTCCTCACATTTCAATCTGTGATGAAGAACAGGTTTAGGGACACAAGATGTCTCCACAATCGTTGCTCTCTTCCCTAAATTCCGCAAACTTCCATAGCTGTTGCTCAAACAAAAGATCTACAAAATTGCATGTTCTGAGCTGTAATTTTCTTTTTTAAATCAGTTAATGATGATGACAAGATTACATTATTCAAAATGAAAACAGCACAGACTTTCTGTAAAAGCAAAAAGTATTCCTTGATCTGCTGTCGGTTCACACATGTTTTGTCACAAATGTATTTTTTTATTTTATTTTATTTTTTTTTAACCCAGGTTCAGGCATTTCCTCTCTCATCTAGACTTTCCATAGCTCTCGTTTTAGCCACATGTGATCTCTCCACCTCCCCTGCTGCTGCTGCTGCTCTACGAGCTCTGGTTCTCTGCTGCTGAGAAGTGAACCCAAAGCACATGCGGAGCCCGTCCCTCATCAGGGAGATCAAACAGGCACACTGAGAAGACCCACTTGAGTCTGACCCGCTCTGCCTCCAAGTCACCTTTCTTCCCTTTGGACAGTGAAACTCAGCTTGACTTCCATATCTGGCCTCTCTCTATCTGTTAGTTAGCTGACCAACTGGTATTTATTACCTTGTTAAAGGATAGACACAATGGAAACGAGAGGGAGTTGCACTCTCTGCAGAATAACAGATTTTTATATCCTATCAATTGAAAGTGTTTAAGAGGGGAGACATGATAACCTGCATCTTGGAATAAAAAAAAAAAAAAAGAAAATGAAACTGCTGGTCTGCTGGCAAAGATTGTTCTATTTAACAAGGGATAGTTCCATATAAATAAAGACTGGCACATGTAGTGTCTACAAACACATGAGAAAATAATTTACTGAGATCTACTAGCCTGTTAATGTGACCTCAGTGGCATGGCGGTTGTTTGGAAATAATCTGGAAGTGCAGACATTTGACCAAACTCTTCTTCATTCAGTAATATCATTCTAATGCTCTTAGCAGTGTGTGTGCCCAGTTTGAAGTTTTTAGTGCAAAGTTTAATTGTACCGACTGAATCAATCTAAGCAAACAGAAGAAAATTCAACCTCATGGACTGACAATAAACCATATTATATTAAGTCTTTTTCTTCAGTATCTAATCCTTTACACCCACACATATACACACACTAAAAAAGATAACATTCCAAAAGACCTAACTTGACCAAAAAAATGCTAGTTTTCTTTCTAACTTCATCAGATCAGGAACTAGAGCTTTGTTCTGAAGAAAGCCAGCCTACAGGCCCAACTCAGAGCCCAAATTGCTGAGCAGGGTGGACAGCCCTATGAGCAATTGGGTGGTATTGGCAGAACACAGATTTGCTATAAATAATTTGGACTACAAACAGGAATGCTTCTATCAACAGCGAGAGTCTCTAGCTTTTACTGAGGTATATAAAAGGCAAACACCATAACTAATTTTAACATAAAATTTGGGAAGTTTAGGATAGAAATTGCATAGTAGAGCTGTCCCTGATAAAAACAAAAAAGTGCTAGACTTGATGGAGCCAGAGATATCTTTTAGTTCTGCATACTTTTTTCTTATGATGGCAGGTGAATTGCTACAGGTCTGAATTTTGATTTCTGTAAGGTAAGGTTAAAAATTTTAATGTTTTTCCAACGGTTAACCAAGGTATCCCAGAATGTGTCTCCACAGTAATATTTTCCTTTTTTTTTCTTTTTTTTTTTTGGGGGGGGGGGGTGTTTGGTTGGTTGTTTTTTTTGTTGTTGTTTGGTAGTGTCTTCACAATCATTGGGAATTTACTGAAAATGAAGATGTAGATCATTTTTTTTATACTGTTCCACACCTTAATCAAGAAATTTTCTGTCTCCTTAACCCATTGTGGTTTTACTCTTAAAAAGCAACTCATTCTTGTGGGTAGAGTAGGTGTGTACAAATCCATCTTTGCATGTTCTCTCCCTAAGACTGTCTGTCTCCAACAAGCACAAAGCCTCATCAGCTGGAAGGATTGGGCACCATGCTGTAGCACATGATATTATTCAACAAAGCCTTGTTTACCCTGGGTAAGAAAGTCTTCAAAGAATACAAGATTCTGTTACAAGCACAATTAAACTTATTTCACTGGCCTCACATAAATAGTGCATGGGTTTGTTCAAAGTACAAGCTGGGGCCTCATCTAGACATTTTTAGAGACTGTGTCCTTTGTGCAGCTCTCAAAAATTTCAGTGCCTTTTTCAGCTCCCAGAAGCTGAAAGAAGCTCCCAGAAGTAAGAGTTTTTTTCAAAGCAAATATCACCCTACAGATAAGCAGATAAAGCAGGACCCAAGCAATTTCTGTTTTTCTTTGGGATTTAAAGCAGCTCAAGACTTTTACTTGTATGAAAAGCTTTTGAACTGTAGTGTAAATTCATTCTTATTTTGTAGATCTTGAGCAGTTTTGTGTAAGGACTTAAGCAATGAGATTTGCATCAAAGTGCATTGGTGTCTGAGCACAATCTAATCTGTTAGGCTTTCATATGTCCAATTTAGGAACTTGAAGAAGACAGTTTCATTCCAAATATCTCTTTTTTCTTGTAATTAGCAGAAGCCTAGATGACTAAATTACAATAGATTCTAAATTTTATCCACCTAAAGTCAGAGGAATTCCAGAGACCACCCAAGGCAGACCGGTCATTTTAATTCATGTATTTTTTAGAGCAAATCAGTGGTTTTTACTTTGTCACCTCCTGAAACACTGGAGCTTTTTTCAGGGTCTGTGACAGGTTAAGAAGAAAATCAAGCCTCGTGTCTGTAAACTCATACAAGGAACTACAACTTCCTTGGGAAATGTTTGAGAGTTTTAAGGCAGTGTAATATCATCTATATTACGCAGACACCAAGCCTTAGTGTCATTAATCTGACAAATTAGTCAGCCATTTACTATTTGGTTTTCTGCGTTGTTAAAATATCATATAGAGACTTGACAGGAAGTATAAATGCATGTTCTCAATGGTGTTCTTTAAAGTCTTTTACACATTTTAAAATTGAACACTCCCTAATATTATGCCACACCTAAAATAACTGGTGGCCTTTCAGAGTTTTTTGCTCTTAATTAATTTTCTGAAAGGTATCATCATTGATTTGCTCTTTGTGACTCACGTATAAAATTATTTAATTTGACTGGTTGCTGAGAAGAGAACATGGAGGCATTTCACATGTGAAAGCTTTTCTATTTGACTCAGAAGATATTGTTTATAGCTCTTACCTTGAAACAACAAAATACTTAAAATTCAAAACTCATGTGCTTCAGGATGGGTTTGGGAATTCATTTTGTTATCGTCTTCGATTCTTCTTGTTAGAGCAATCTAGGAATTGAGAAACACATTAGCTTAACCCTAGGGAAATGCATATATATGCTAAAAGCTGAAAGAAAGCAGAAGGCTAGAGAGATAATGAATTCACTAAAGGGCATATTTTTTCAACTATATCTCAAAAGTTATTTGGTACTTTGAGAAAGTAACCCTTACCATTGGTCCAGCTTAGAGATTAAACTGGCCAACAGACCAGTTTATTTTATGTGGAAACCTGTCAGTCATCCACTTTCTGCTATGTGCTTCACAGCAGAACAAAAGGGGACTCAAATCAACTGTTTAATACTATTTTATCTATGATACTTGCCATATAGCTGGGAACATTGGAAAAGTCAGGCACTCATAGTCTATATTATTTTGTAAAGACTGTTGTGCTTGTGACACCAAGAACTTGATCATCAATTTTTAACACTGTACAGGAGTGGGGAATCATACAACAACTTTCATTCAAAGGGCCTAATAACAAATGTTAGATTCAGTGTTGAAAAGTGGTCATGGCCTTTTTTTTAATCTGTTGGATATCACTGATGCCACGATTAAATGAGAGAGGAAAAACAACAACAAAACCACAAACAACAAAAAGGCCTTCAATTTGATTGTGTAAAGTGCCAAATTTTAATTTCTTTGGTATTTTTTGTCCTTTCAGATTTTCAATATGTGTATGACTTGGTTATTTGTCTGTAATGACACCCCACTCATATTTTTCTCTGTCATAGTCAACTTTTACTATATATAGAATGGTTTGGGTTGGAAGGGACCTCAAAGCCCATCTAGTTCCACCCCCCTGCCATGGGCAGGGACACCCTCCACTAGCCCAGGTTGCCCAAAGCCCCATCCAACCTGGCCTTGAACACTGCCAGGGAGCCAGGGGCAGCCACAGCTTCTCTGGGCACCCTGTGCCAGGACCTCAGCACCCTCCCAGGGAAGGATTTTTTCATAATGCACCAGAGGTTCAGATTATACTGGTATGAATCTTTTATAATTTTTGTTCTGGAAACACAGAATGCAGTGGCACCATAATAATAATAATAAAAAAAATGATGATAATAATAATAATAATAAAAAAACCAAACAAAAACAAAAAAAGTCATTAATTTAAGCCCTATCATGACCTGTTATGAAATAGCCCATATTTAGGGAGTGTTTCTTCTGAACCAGAAAATAGATCTTTGATTTCAGGTTGGCTCGAGGCTTCCCAAAATTGTCATGAAACTTAGCACTTATAGTGAAGTGTTAAAAAATTCTTTCTAAATTCCTACTCACATGTTCATTCTAATTATTAAACACACTGAAAAAAAAGGGAATTATGTCCTAAAAAAGGTGTTTTCTCCATATGATTAAAAAGCATCGCATTAACCTTACATAATTTGATGGAGTCATATTTGAGGTAAATTAACTGACTGAGCTTTATAATACATGTTCTACCCAACATCAGTTTAGACATTTGCTTTTTTAAAAAATTGCATTTAATTTAATAAACTGCCACCTCAAATCAATAAATATTTATAAAGATGATGTGAATTTGCAGGAAACATGAAATAGTGTTGGCTTGACATGCATTCAAATAGCCTTTATTTAATAAAACTGCAAGCTTTCGTTTAATACATATGTAAGATCTGTTAATGGAACAAATACCTTTCTGTGTTGTGGTTCGTTCAGATTTATGTGGCTTTCTTCTGGCATGTTTTACAGAATAATCTGTCTTTCTCACTCTGTGACTTTCCTTCCAATCTCTGTTACTAAGCACTGTTTATTTCAAAGCTCTTTTGAATGAGCATTCAGCAGTCAATTCAGTTACTTTGGTGAGTACGTTTTCCTTTAATTTCTTCATCAGTTTCTGTTTGTGATAAAAATCAACCCAGCTTTTTCAGGGATAAAGTTTTGCAGATATCTGATGAAATCTTGGCCTAGAGAAGTCAAAGAAAATTTCACTTTTAACTTAAACCAGAAGATAATTTCATCTATTGAGTTTCAGGCTAAGAGCATCCATTGCCCTAGCCATAACCTAGTCATACCTCAAACTGACTACGTAATTTTAGCAATCCCATACTAGCTGGTGGATGGAATTAAATCATACATTTAAAAACATGTCCAGTCTTGATGTAAAGACTTCAAGTGAGAGAATCACATCCCTTGGTAAACTGTTCCAGTGGTTAGTTTCTGTCATTGTTGAAATGTGTCCTTTGGCTTGAATTTGGCAAGCTTCGGTTTTCACCCACTGAATCTGGATATCCCTTTATCTAGTGATTTAAAGAGCAGTGTAGGAACAGACAAGAGGTCCAGTGCATAATTTCTCTTCCCCCTACTTTACAGGCATTGATTATTGCCCTTTAGTGGTGGCAGGATAGATTGTAACAGATCTAGTTAAGTTTTTTCTGTCAGATACTTCCTGTAAGTTTGTGTGAGGTCCTAATCTAAAGGAGGCTTGTGCTATAAACTTATTTTAGCCTCTATGCCATAGTTAAAGGCAGAGATGCTTGAAGGTTGCAGTTTCTTTTTTCACCAAGGAATTTTTCGACTGTACCTTCACTACCTTTGAATGGTCTTGCCACTACAGCAGTCTTTCCCACTTCAAAACACTCTGTGTCTTTCTACCTCCTGTCTAGAGCTCCCTGTGGTGCCTTTAATTTTTTTTTTTCCTTTTTAGAATCCTTTGAACCCTTAAACTCTTCACTTATCACCTCAATCCCCCTGTCCTACTTGAAGTATTTCTGGATCTCCAGTCCCTTCTTTTCAGGCAGGTAAGAAAAATTTAGCATTCCTGGCTTGTTTCAGCTGCAATAAATGACCAGTTAAGATTTAGTGACCGGCTATTGCCACTAGTTTAGTTTGACAATAACGTAGCACAGCCATTATCAGCAGTATTTGGCACGTACTAGCATAGATGTATCCAAGATTATAATAGGCCCATATTAGCAGCTTTGGAAGACTGACCAGAATTCATTAATGTGCAGTCAGAACTCTCAATTCATCATGGTGGGGCAGGAATGGGAATTTTCTCACTTGTTCTGTGAAACAGAACAGTGAAACAGTTGGGTGAATATATCTGAGATTCTTCCAGAACAACAGCCGTTCTAATTCTCCTGCCAATCCTGTCCCAGCTTCATAGCTGCAGTGACTTGGAGAAGTAAATCCTATAGCCCTGTAAAAAAAATATACTCTGCACTTTGCTTTGGAGGACAAAGTACAAAAGGTTGAAAGAATTGGATTTATTTTGCCTTAAGAATGTAAGGCTAACAAGAAACCATATTGCTGTCTTCAACTACCTGATGGGAGAATATGGAGGTGACAGAGACACTCTTCTTGGATGAGCGCAGGAGAAAGAGAAGGGACAGCAGACACAAAATGGAAATCCAGGAAACTCCAATTAAATATGAGGAAAAGTTTTTTCTCCATGACAGCCTGTCAAGTCTCCATCCTTTGAGATATTCAGAGCTCAATTGGACAAGGTCCTGTGCAGCATTTGGACTTGCTTTCAAGTGGATTGAAGCCGACACCTTCACAGGTCCCTCACAAATCAAATTGTTCTGTGATTCCATGAGAATCTTTTTTCTCAATTAATTTTCCTCTGTCATTATTTCTTTTGTATGGTCTTTCTGTATTCAAGAGTAGATACAGCATTTTTAGAGAGAAAACACCCCTGTGACTGTTGGTGGTGTGAAAAGTGCTCAGTGGGCAGCACAAGGCACTGCTGTTCTCTTTACGTACAGTTGGGCTTGACAGAGGTCCCAGTTCCCATGCCTACTTCACCTTTAGTAGACTACCACGTCAAGTTATGTGTAATTACTTCAGGCTGAATATTTAGAAATCTAAATGTAATAGATAATCTATTTGTGTTGCTCATTAATACATGATTTAGTTAATATGTATTACTCTATTGATGGCAAAGCAGCTTTATAGAATTTTGATTTCCCTCCAACTCTCTCTATTGAAAGACTCCTAATTTTAACTTATTGAACATGCCTACTAATGAACCAACCAGCAAAATATATTTTTGACCTTTTCATTCTCTTGTTTAGTGTTGTGCCAAAGCGCTTTACAGAATATTTTAATCAAATACAGAAGCTTGTAATACTCTTAAGATTAATAGTTTGTGTTTTCCAATACTGTTAAGTGCCATTGTGTTAACAAACATTGAAATGTTAATTACAAGACTGCATGACGTGACACAGACCTTAAATATATATTTCACTGAATAAAAATGTAGGGTTTTTCCAGAATTATGAAGCCAGGGACAAAAAGACTAGACAATAAATAACCACACACAATAATCACAAGGCAGCATTTTTCATAGATTCATAGATTTTAGGCACAAAAGGGACCAATAACATCATCTCAGCTGCCCTGCACCTTACGAGGCTTCAAATTTCACCTACTGACTCTTGCATAGAACCGTCAACTGGTTGTTCAAATAAGACATATACACGTTCAAATAAGACAATATTATCTCTTCAAAGAATATACAGGAATTATTTCAAAACTTCACATGATAGTAAATTGGCCATATCCCTAGGTGAATTCTTCCAGTGATTAATTATTTTCACAATGAGAATATAGAGGGTTGTTTCATGCTTGAATGTTTGTAGATCTCTAACCAAACAATGA
The DNA here is from genome assembly GCA_013400195.1 of Aramus guarauna. NCBI lineage: Eukaryota > Metazoa > Chordata > Aves > Gruiformes > Aramidae > Aramus > Aramus guarauna. The sequence goes on from VXBL01004419.1 coordinate 647,664, forward strand.
AGGGCTTGTCATAGGCACTTGTCCTGCAATGGAAAATGAAGTAATACTGTCTCACTACCCCTTACTGCATATCCCCATCATTCAGGCACTCACCTGGGAATAGGAGATCAAGGTTTAATATTCTCATCTTGCTGAGAGTGCTCTGTTCAAATAGCAAAGCGTATTTTACTATAGGGCACTCGCAGTCTTTCCGGTCAGTGCTGTTTATTAAGGCAACGTGAGAGAATAAGGGAAAAGAACTCCATAAATTAGGGATTAGGAACTAATCTAGAATGCCAGGATTTGAGTCCTAATTTCAATGAATATGTAAGCACCATGAAAGCAAGTGGAGCACTGTCAGTGGGACAACTTCAGAGAAAGGCATAGAATATTCGCATGTTGCAAGTTAACTGGGGTACACTTGTGAGTAATGAGAGATCTGGGATTGAATCTCCACAGGTAGAGAAAAAAATTGAATTACCTGCCCTCTCTTGTTCAAGTGCCTAAACTGACTAAAAAATAGGTGATATTCCTTCCTTATGTGTGTCCAACAGGTCTAGACTGTAAATTTCACTCAAAACTGGTTGGCTTCTTTTGCGGGTAGTGAAAGTAAGAACTATTTTTCATCTTTCTATACTGAAATATGGAAGCTCTCAACATGAAGCAGAAATTACAGTAAACGCATCTATTCAGCTGAAATTTAGACCAGCTTTGGTAACGAGTATTAAAAAGTCACATAAAGCAGATAAAACTTTGACGATAACATGGTCTGGGAATGATTCTTTGCTGTATTATTAGTCAAGTCTGACGTAACAGATTTCAGTGTGACTCCATGATTTTTCTTTTCTCTCACTGATTTAATTTTAGCACAGTCCATTCAATTGCAATTTCATACATGTATGGGACAAAGGCTTTCTTTGCAGGCAGCCATTAAAGGTGCAGATCTATTAATTGTTTGTGAATACAGATCTCAAAACTCGAATATGAATTGTGCTGATCATTTAAGAGAAACCCCATATAAATTGAGTATATAGTTCTTATTTATATATATGACAGAATGAGAAGAACTTAAGAAAACCTCTGTCTTTCAGAAATTTGTCTATTTTCTACGTGTTATATCTGTAAAACAGAAGGCTGAGCTGTGAGATTTCTATTTACCTGTCTCTCTTTTCTAATTAACATGAATGTACATTAAAAGTTCAATATACCTTCTTGTATGTTAAAATAAAATATGTTTTGAACAGAATTCATATGTCCTATGGGACTAGAGGAGTATATGTTTAATGGGCTGAAACGACAATAAATAGTAAGAATAAATAACACAATCTGCTTTGCCTTACTGTTGTATAAGCTACTCAAAACTTAACAGAATTATTCTGGGCTGAATGAGCTTTCAGCAGTGCAGTGTGCATAGAATTCATAAACAAAAAGGATTTCAAAGCTGTATAGACACAAAGTAAAATATCTGTGATCCATGAAGAGATGTTAGATACTGAAGTTACCCAAAATTTGACCTAGCATATATAGATGCGCACCCCCCCCACCACTCTCTCTCTGTAGATGTGTGTACATATATATTGAAGTCCAACTGCATACAATGAGACCGATTACCTTTCTTGCCCTAACAACTCTATAGAATATGCTAATGGAAATCATAGCTCTGCCCTAGAATTCTGAAAAGTTTTCCTAAAAAAAAAGACATCACACTTGGGGTTTTTAGAGTATATTTTCCAGAGCCTTAGTACATTTTTGAAAGGGACCAATTATTTTTTTCCACAATAAGATCCTGATGTCGCCAGAAAAAGGAAAAGAAAAGACAGACAGTGGGCCACAGGTTATTGTACAATGAAAAAAACTTAAATGTGGACTTCTGTTAATAGGAAATGAAAGAAAATTCTTTCTTTGTTTTTCCTGTAACTTAAAACACTTACAGCGTTCTCTCTTCTAATGCCAAGTGTAATACCAGGTTGTAATTATTTATTTCCTCTGACCTTTTCACTAGTATTTTGTGACATTATCGTTTTGAGACATTGGGGTAAGATAATTACAAAATTAGTTGGGTTTTTTGCAAACAAGATCAAACTGAAATGAATTTAGCCAAAGCAAGAGACCTGTGTTTAGAACTGCAGTGGCAGAGACTGACAAGGAAGTATCTTGCCTTGAGTGAAGACCCAAACATAACAAGTAGGCATGTTTTCACATTAAAGAAGCTGGATAATTCATTTCAACAGTTCTAAATTATTATACAGCCATAAGGGAAGTGGGACAGATACACAGGGATTTGTTCTGTTAAATTGTAAAGTTCTTAGGTCTATTATATATTCTCTTCTTAACCTTTTGCAAACCGGTGACTATATTCCTCTACACGGATGGAAGTGTATATGTGATGCATTGACAAAAAACACAGCGTAATCAGGACTTCCCTCCAAAAGTCTGCACTAAAAGCTTTAGTGAACTTTGATCAGTATATTCATTTTGGTGAAAATTCCAGTATGAAGGATTTCACGTTATGGAAGACTGAGCGGTTCTGTCACCTTGTACAAGAAGGTATTATCTACTGAAAAATCATACAGAGGTCGAGTGAAATACACCCTCTACCTCGCATCATGTCCTTGGTTTTGGTGGGGGGATGCTTAGTGCAAATAAGTTCCGTGGTGAACTTCACAGTGGTTAAACTGCTGTTAATATTAAAGCAGTGTTGACATTCCCTTGTATGTAACAGGGAGATATTTGCAGATAGAGATTTGAAACCACAAGTACATTAATTTCCTACCCCTTCTCTTCATAATTCTTTTTTCCTGACATAATATGCGGTGCTCCAGGCTACTTAGTCCAGTCAGCCTACATCTGATTTGCATTTAATAAAGTTTGTGAGTAATTAGTTCTGTGTAGACTCCATCAAGCATAATTTATTTCAATATCAATATATCCTCAATTAATTTTTTCACAAAGTACCTGCCTTATAAAGTTTATATACAAATGCTAAAATAAATATATTTTAAAATATATTAGCTGATCAGGAAATTAAATGTAACTGCAACTCAAAAAAACCTGTCTGATCAACTGATAATATTATTACAGCACCAACACCCCCATTAATTTCTCTACAGAGTCTCTCGCTGGAGATTGCTGTATGGATAAATCATTTCTTTGAAAAATTAAACAGCACACAGCAACACTAGATTGTCATAAGCCTAGAAAGCTGTGATGGCCATTAACTGTTGCAACACATAAGATTTAAAAAATAGCAAAAAATTGCAGTTTTTTTCTTTTTTTTACTTAGTTCAAAACTTGGCTGTTTCATTTTTTAAAATTTGAAATATGTGTTTAAATATTACTGAAACTTATTTTCTTACTACATTAAATATCATAATAATTGCTTTATAATTTAAAAATCTGTAATAATTTTAGTGAAAAAAAAAAAGTCATGTTCAAATAGAGGTTATTTTTCATTCCCAGATGTTCAGCTGGTACTATTAGCTGTCACTTACTTTTGGGTTAAACACACCTCTGCAATGCAAACCCTTAAATCTTTACATGTGTGTTGTAGTCATGTGCATTCAACTTTTGGATGTGGGCTCTTTATGAGAAGATTTAAGTCACCCACAAGTAATTATCTACAGCTCTGCAGAGTTTGCAGCAAGTCCTACTCTCTTCAATCCTCAGTCTATTGAATCTGGCCTTCTGGTGCTTTTTCATCTTATGTAAAATACAAAAGACAAATATTATAATGGCTGTATTACAATGGCTAAGCCCGTAGCTCAGATGTCATCGCATACCTCCATATACCTCCATCCTACAAAGTACTTAATAATTCACATTTTATGCGAACTGAGGCAGAAATTACCTTTTGTTGGGCTGTGTCTTGTCATATTAAGGCTATATGACTATGAAAACCAGTATCACCCTACTGATAGATACACTGTTTATCTTTAGTGCAGAGATCTCTGGAAAAAACTTTAAAGTTCTTAAAACTCCTGGAATAAATCCTACTGGTCCAGTGTCCTAAAATGCTGAGGAGCTGAATTTTTTGATCCGGTATCATTTGCATCAATGATGAATGGAAACCTTTTCTGTTCATCTTCTCCTGGGCTTCAGAATGGTTTTCATCACAAGCTGCTTCATAAATAGGGAATCTCAGTCATCAAAATCTCTCAGGCATTTCACACCATCTGCCTCATCTTGTTGAAATATCCCATACCGTGGTATGTTCAAAGAACATCATCACCCATTCAAAATTTCAAAATGTTGCACAGCCTTGTGTTATGTTATTATTAAAGGTAGCCAGAATTTACTGTCTTACTGCTACATTTTTCCAAAGGACAGTTTTATCATTCTCATTATTTGGCACCACCATGGAAGAGGAAAACCCCCAAAGAGGTTCATAACAGTCTTCTTTTTTCATTCAAGCATCGTGCAGCAACTGTTTTCCCCTTTCCACGAACAGCTGGCTCCTGTAGCCTGTGATCGTGGCCCAAACATAACAGCCTGGGCATCCCTGATTACCTGCTTGGAGCACAGAAATAACCACCCCCGGCGCACAGAGCAATTATATTTGCTGGACTTGTTCAGCAGCATCTGACATCGTACCACAAACTCCTCCACTTGCCCTTACCTGACTGAAATAACTGGCAATTGTAGGCAATTTTGACTAATGCCTTCAAAATTACAGAAACTTACAGCCATTTGATTCCTTTATTTCGCAGACTCTTTGCATTCTCTAAAGGCTATTGCCAATCTCACCAAGTCTGGATTACTTCCTCCTCTAAGAGGACCCTCAAACACCAAGCCCAAATGTAATGACAATTCAGTGCTGGGGCAGGCCACCAATCTGTATACCCTGTAACGTGAATATTTCCGTTAACCTTGGGTGTATTTTGCGTTGGTATCACCTTGTTTGGAAATGCCTTTGCGGACCCAGTTGCTGCAGCCCAGGAACGATTTTCCAGCTAAGACCTTAACCCACACATCACCTGGAAGGAGAGAGAAGAGTACGGGACTCAGTATGTGTGAACAGCTGCTGGACACCACTGGTCTCCTCACCAATAGTCAGGAGCACAGCGCAGGCTGGGCGTGATGGAGTTAAGGTGGTTAAAGTGGCACAAAACTTGAAGGCAATGTAAAGCTGCAGAAAATGGCTTGACCGAAATGACTGAGACTTGAGGCAGAAACGGTTCAGCAAATTGGAAATTGTGAGTCATTAATGATGCATATTGTTCAACTTACGAATTAAATTAATTGTGTTAAAAGTTCATGGTTGTGAGTCAAGTAATTTTTCAGAGTACGCATCATATTTAGAACCATTAAGGAATTTCTATGGATGGAAAATGAGCTGTTATTTGATGATTATGTCTCTTTCCTAAGAACCCTAAATTAAATTTTTAAAATGTCAGGCAAATTACCCGTGTGTGCATTTCTAAGGCACAAAAACCTTTTAAGGATGTTATTTCTTCATCTGGTAAGACCTGCTATGCCTGAGTATACACAGCACGGTACAGCATCTGGCCTTTTAAGCATTAAAAGCTTCTGAAACTTCTCAGAGGATAAAATCATTATGAGGTGTATTTTAAAATTAATCCAATAAATTAAGCAAGAGCTTATTCAATTCAATTTACATTTACTTTTTTTTTTTTTTTTTTCCTGGTCCATAGCTAGGAAAGAAAAAAGAAGCACATTGCTTTTGTTGCCTGTTCACTAACTACTGCACTGCAAATGTCTCGATGGCAAGTATGTAACTTATTCTCTTAACTATTTTATTTCTTTCCAGGCATTAATTCGTTGGTTTGGTTTTGTTGTGTTTGGGTTATGGGTTTTTTTTTTTTAATATAGCTATTTATTTTTTGCAGACCAGTACAAAGGGAATATATTCTTTGAATGTTTTAGTGCTTTACTTATTTATTTACATTTTCTGCATGCAGAAAACATAATACGTAATAAAAGATCTTACTTGAGAAAAATGCATATTGGTGGGTTCTTGTTCTGTATTACATTTCACTTTGTAGTCCTGGCTGATTCAGCTCCTATTAGGTGATGCAATGGTTTCAGTTTCGAAGACAGATTTTCATCTGGAAGCTGAAGAAAGCTTTCTCTCCAAGTTCATCATCTTATTTCCACTTAGACAGTGAAATTAGCTGCCAGAGGAGTTTGTGAAATTGCTTTCAATGAAAGCATTCAGAACAAAACTCAACATTAAACTGGGGAAGTTTGCAGAGAATGAAATCAGTTATGTGATTAAGTGGCAGACACCTAGGGAGACGCAGGAAGATTTCTCACCAAGGTACAGCACATCTTCCACCTCGGTTGGTGTTTCTTTACAATTCCCAAGTCACAGACTCTGTGGAAATACTCTGGTACAGAAGGCAGCGCTGCCTTTTCTGATCTGAAATCTGATTCTCTTCTGACATAACTGTTAGCATGCAGAGGGATCCCCACTCTTCCCTGGCCCTACAAGCAGGAGATAGAGTGTAGGTTTTTATGAGTAACTGGAGTAAAATCACCTTTCCATGATAAAAAAAGAGATGCTGCAAGCATCCCAGTGCGAAGAGTCTTAAAGCAACTGCCAGAGGAGCAAGGTTTGAACAAGAAGGACCTTTACGATGAGTTTTAAACACTGTCAAGATGAATTTGAAACTCACTGAAAGCTTTTCAAATGCAGACACTTCCATGAAGTTAGTCAAGTTTCCTGAGCCTCCAGGACACCCTCTGCCAATGGCAGCCAGCCTTCATGGGCTCATAGGCACTTACGTTTAGCAAAAACTGCCCTGTAAGCAATGCCATACTTTAATGGCCCTCTGTGGCTTTAAAAAAACCCCAACTAACCAAACCAAACCAAACCAAACCAAACCAAACCAAACCAAACCGAACCGAACCAAACCAAACCAAACCAACAACAACAAAACCCACAAAAAAACCTCTAAAACACCCAACAAAAAAACTAAAAACCAAACCCAACCAACCAGAAACCTCTTTGGCTGCTCTGTGACCTGTGACTATGAGCAACATTGGCTCGCAAGCCATGAAATGATAACATCCGATTCTGCACTACAAAGCTGGCATTTCTCTCTATCTGCTGAGTGACTGTTATTCCAAAGCAAAGATTTCTGTTTTGCAGGAGTGACTCGCAGAAAACAGTTGGGTGGAAGACTATAAATATTCATTCGGAAAATGCCAGAAGATGTCTGTCTCACTAGCCTGGTTCAAATTTAAAGTCTACTGCTTGTGTTGAAGAATAGAGTCCAGGGTACCGGGTAATGAAAGCTGCTCTCCCCTCCTCTCAGAAGCAGAGCTGAGCAGTCACTGTTGTCATGCCATTCTGATGAGGAAATTTAAAACTGAGGTGCTTCACCTTAAACACATCTTAGGAATCTTTCATGTCAAAAATCACACTAGCATGTGCTAAAATACGGTGGTATTAGCTGTCACGGCACGCATAGGGTGCTAGGGTGCTATTTTTGATTCAGTCTGGCAAGCGAAAAAGACAGATACGGAGTTAATAATCAGTTCCAGGATTAAACACACCTCTTGCTTAGCTTCACGCTGGATGGCACATTCATGTTTTATAAATTCCTACTGTCTAGATCTGAGGAAGTGTATATTTTTTTTTTTATTTTCACCCATGCCTGTTGTTAGCAATTTAAGGGGAAGACAAAAACATTTATTTTTCTTATTTTACTTCAAGAAATGATTGATTAATTCACAAAGCAATAGCTATAAGCAGATTTTAACTGCAACTACTTCAAAAATTGAAATAACAATTAAGATGTTTAGCTTGGTGTATGTATTCTGGGTGGTTTGTGCTTTTAATGCATCCACAGATATATTTTTACCAGTATTCTTACAGATGATAATTCTTTCCACAGAAATTAGTATTATATTAGTATTGATTAGCAGCAAACGGAATACCATATGCAAATAGCATGCAGATTGCTGCCAAACAGATAACTTGTCTCTCCTCTACAGGATAGCAATGAAAAGATAAATTTCTATGCAGTAGTGCGTGACTGTTCATGCTCCCAAGACTTTTTGGTGTCGTTTGGATAAAAGGAAAACAGAGGAGGGATTGGACATGTGGCAACTCACTGGAGTTCCCTACTTTGCAACATATTACCTGGATGACCTTGGCATGTCCTTGAGCATCTTTGGTTGCACCCGTACAGTATAGTGGGAGCAGCCTTGAGGCCAGCTGTGCAGCAGCACAGATCAGTTACCTTCTGCCTTATTAATCGTACCTGGAGGCAACACAAATACTACAAAGGTGCATGACAGTATTTTTCCCGTTACTCTACATGCACTCTCAATACCTTGTTTTCTCAGGATCAGGATTAAATTTTCAGAAATCAGGATTTGGGACCCTACCCGCTATTAAAAATTGAACCATTGTATACAAAGAAAAGTGTCACAGTAGTTCAGTGATCAGTAGTTTAAATGAAAGTGCTTAGTGGCATTTGAGATGCCCTCAAATACACTGTCTGACCTCCAGCTGCGTCTCCAGAAAGACCGAGGCATCATGACAGCTCCACTCGGAAATCTCAGATTCCCTACAAAGTCTGCAGTGGCCCTGCCAGCCATTGAGTGGGCAACGGAATTTAACCCTATGATTTCTCTTTTAACTTTAGGAACTTAAAACAGTTGCTGAGAAAGGTCCTTTAAAAATGCCAGTATCATATTTTCCAGCTCCATTTAGACGGACATAGAGTAACTTTATTGGAATTAAATGTCTGTTTAGGCAAATGAGTTGCATGACAGCTTTATAAAATTTAGTAGTGGGATTCAGCCTGCTGTTTTAAATGCCTGAATATAGGAATCTACATGTGGGCGCAATATGTGGGTTGGGTGATTACTACTTAAAGTGTATCCTGGTAGTACACACAGAGGGGGTTAGAGAGCTGTTGGGCTCGCCCTGAAGTATATCCCTGTGTTCATTCAGTCAGACAAATTGCTGTCTACATGTGAGTGGGTAAATCAGCGAGGGGCTTGATAACATTGCTAAAACATCAGCTTCTACTGTCATCTAAGATTTCCTAGAGTTCCTGAGGTGTTTTCTCAGGCTGGTAGATGTGATACCAAAAGTTGTTAATGAAAACAACATCATTGCATTCAGAAATAAGACTCTGGTAGTTCTGGCAAAGAAGAAAAATGGAATTTGTATTTCTTTATTATACTTTCATCTGTATAGGTGGATATGTGGAAATAGTGGTTCTCAGAGTTGATGGGACCAGAACTTAGCTCCACAGTGTTCAGCTAAAATTCTATTTGATAGCAAGTAAACCAACAAAAATGTGATATTATCTTTTTCCATCTCAAAAACGTAAAACTGAGTGGAACTAAAAGAGACTAAAGTACAAACCAGCATTTAGAATACTTGGGACTGTGCTGTGGGTACCTGTAACACCTGGATACAATGCAAAGGACTACATGTAAAAGTGTATGGACGTCAAAAAAAGCAAGTCTGCTAATGGTACTGGTCTCCCTGGGACAGGATTAGGCCTGAGGGCAAATTATTCTCTAGCTTCAAGACAGTGCTTTCAACTCTCACTGAGGGTAGAGGTACCAGACGGCACCGTAGTGTCCAGAGGTATCTAAATTCAACTGTTCTGTGATTCTGTAAATGGCATTGACAGCAAAGCTGTCATTTCTACAGCATTGTTTAGCTGGCTCCCATTCATTCATACTGACCTCGTTTGTCACTCTCTGAAACGCTGCTATGACACCATATTCTTGGTTAAATTCATTGTTCCAACCACAGCTAGCTGTATTGCTACCTGACTGCATTAAGTAGACTTCTCATTGAGTTGAACTGGTTAAGGTTTTGTCTAGATGCATCTCTAGTTTGCATTAATTTATTTTCATCTACTTGACATTGTAGTCTGACTGTACCTGTGTGTCACTAACCAATCTATACACTACTCTGCCTTATATTGCTCTTAAATCCTGTTTAAAGGCTTGCCTGCAGTTCAGTGGTGTTATTCCATGCACTGCACCAAAAATGTGAAGAGGTTCTTGCTTCTTGGGGAGAGGTGAAAGTACAGGAAGCTCTAGGAAAGAACCAGTGGAATATAACAATATATAAACCCATTACTAAAGGAGCAGCTGAGGAGTCAGGCCTGGAAATCAGAGCACTTCTAGGTCAAGGATCTGAAAGTGGATTATAAGAAAGTCAATGACCAAAGGGGAAAAAGTTGCATTTCTGGCAGTTCATCTGCCAACTATCCTTATAATGAAGCATTTGACAAGATTCTGTGAAGATTCTGGTTCAAGCTGCATTTCACTGAAGATAATGCCAAAAGCAATGAAGATGTCAGACTTCTATGATTCCCATTCTGAGGCAGAAGTGCCTCTCATTACAGTCTCTTTGAAGCAGGAGGGAGTGGGAGACAAATGGAGACACCAGCTTGAAGACACCAGTTTGCTACCCACCCTGGAAGTCCTGTGGAGGGCACTTAAAAAAGAAGGGCTTTCTCATGTGGCCATTAAATAGAATTTAAGGTATTTTTTTTAATTTAGAGGCACAGATAATGCTAGTTCTGTTGTAGTGGCTTCAGTCTTTGGGGCTAATACAAACAGAAAAGTTGCTTCCATGGATAATTTGTACAAAGTTTTTTATGCCATTCTTGCCCACATGCTGGTTGTCTCAGTTGTAAAAAAAAATATTACTGCTTTGAGAATAAGCAGTTCGGTAACCCCTCATGAGTCCTTCTTCCTGCTAATCCACTCCATTGCACATATATCCAAATTTTATTCTCCTATCCTACTATCCAGTCCCCCACAGTCTCTGTAAATTCTCGTGATAAAAACTGAACCAGAAAAACATTTACCAAGTATTGCAAAGACTAGACACCATCCAAATAAATTTGCCTTGTCATTTGATCAGCGTTTTGCTTGAGGTAAGAAGTTTCATTGAATTTCTGTTTTAGATGCTGTTGAAAGCATCCTATCACAGAACTGTGTGAGATGAAATCCACAGTATTTTATCTTTGCATGTGATAAGTTATATTTCAGAATATTGTGTCGTATCACCGTGTGGGGTATATTTTATAGCATTTTATCATATCGTTCAGCATATGCATTTTAAAGCTATTTATGTAGACATTTCATCCAGTACAAAGCATAGCTTTTTAGCAGCAGGTAAACTCTTCAGGGGAAATGTTTCTGAGTGCAAGCTTGAACACATGTGAAAGAACAGAATGAGGGAGGAATTTGAGAACATCACTAACCCCTCTGCTTCTGACAATATGTATTTCAGACATTTGTCGACAGGAAATATGAAGTACAATAAAAAGTGGAGCAGTTCTTTGCAGTGGGTGGTCCATTATGAAACACAAGTGTCTTGGTTTTTTTTTCCAGCATAGACAAGCTATATCCTTGGTTACTGGCAGCCCAGGTAAAAAAAAAAAAAAAAAAAAAAAAGAAAAAAAAAAAAGGGTTTTTTGATCCCACTGATAAGGGATTTGCTTTGCCACTGTGAGAAAGACCTACAAAGTTTCTTCTGCAAGTCCCAGCTGCCGTAGCCCCAGAAGGCCAATTTAGCTCACAGTATGTAAAGTATCATAGCCCCCTTCTCCCCAGTTCCTGCTAGAAAAAAAGCAATAAAAGTGGCATTTCAAAATCGATGGAGAAAAATGTTCACATTTTAATTCTCTGATTTTCTTGATAATCAATACTATCTTTCAGCTCTGAAGCACAACATCTCTAGGTAACTTCTGGCAGCAGAGCTGCTGAGAACTCAGTCAAGGGGAAGATGCAGTTTGCTTTCTGGAAACCTATCCATAGGTGTCTACTCTTCCCTGGACACAACCCCGGCCAGCTGCCCAAGCAGATAAGCAAGCTTAGAAATCATACTCAAGTTCTCAGGTTCAAGGAGGAACCTTCTACTGCAGTGTTTCAACACCTTACCAGAAGAGAAACTGTGCTGAATGCCTGCACAAATGAAAATATGAGTGGTTTTGAAATTTTGTTGAATTGTGTGCTTAGCTGCAGTATGCATTAAAACTTAATGGGAGGATAAATAAGATAAAGATAGAAATAATTTACATTAAATATTTGTATATTTTCACTTAAAAATAAATAGTGGTTCTGCTGAAATGAGATCAGTTATGTTTTTACAAATGCTTCAGATAAAGTGCCTTATGCAGGCATATTTCTGAACACAGAAGAGGAATTTCATAAGGTAAAAAATAAAATAAAATAAAAATTATTAAATGGTTCTTGAAATACTCAGGAAATATCTTCTTAAATTTTGATGGAATATTACATAAAGATTAAAGAAAGTATTCCAACCATAAGTTCAATAAAATATAAGATTAAGATCACAAAAATGGTCCCCATTAAATTATCTTGAAATACATCATGAACTATTTCATTATATTGCATAGAATATTAATGAAATTTTATTCCTGAAACATTATCATATTCATGAAGTTTCATAGAAATATTATCAAAATGTCAAACAAAGCATAAAGAAGTAATTGCAGCCACAAAAAAAAAAAAAAAAGCTACATGAAAGTCACTCTTCCATACATAAAAAATGTCCTTTAAGAGTGCACTTCTTAAACGCATATATAAATAGTATACTTCGATTTTCAAAGAGCTTTTGAAAACACTTCTTTTCAAAGGAAACTAAGTTGTCATGGGATAAAAAGAAAAGTCCTCCCATGGATTAGCTACTGATTAATGAATAGGAAAAAAAGTAGGAAATAATTACAGTTTTCAGGATGAAGGGAAGTTGCCAACGTAATCTCAAAGGACCTCCACTAAAACCTGTGCCTTTCGATGTGTTCACAGGTAATCTAGAAAAGAATATGGATGGTGAGCTGACAAATGTTAACTGATGATTCTGATTTAGCCAAGGGAGTAAAAGGGAAAGCTGACTGGAGGAATGGCAGAAGGAGGTCATGGTATCGAGAGATTGGAAAATAAAAAGTGAAATTAGAAGTTTATAAATGAAAAGCATTGTAGGGAAAACAAAACAAGACAAAACAAACCCAACCCAACCCAAACCAAACCAACAAACAAACAACAAAACCAAAACCAAAACAACAAAAAAACTCAAAACAAAACAAAAACACCACAGCCCAAAGTATGCAAGCCGGAGTTTTATCAACACTCAAAACAGATATCTTAGAGTTATTTGAGATAGCTCTGAGAAAATATTACTTAATATGCAGTAGTAAGCCAAAAAGCAAAACAATGCCAGGTTACTGGGAAAGGAATAGAAAACAGAAGAGAAAATGTTATTAAACCACTGTGTAGTTTCTTAGCAGTGGTCACATCTTCAATACTACTTCTCCTTTCATCAAAACCCATGAAGTAAAACTGGACAAGGTGCAGAAATGAAAGAAGCAAATGGCCAAATGCATACGGGCAAACAGCAGCGTCTACGTGAGAGATCAGCATGATGAGGAGCCTAAACCTCGAAAGGGAGCAATGGAAAGTGGAATGGAGAGGGGTCCTGCAAGTGCAGGATTTCCATATTCGTCCATTAACTAATTTATGTCCATCAGGTAAGGATTTAAACTTGGCTGAAAATAAGGACAAACTCCTTTGCAAATTGATACCTAGGAATTTCCCTGCTCCTCTGTATCAGTGACCCTCATCATTGATTCCCATGATTATGCTCATTTTTGTGGTTGTTAAACTAGTATCATCAGTAAAAAATTCTACATCACTTACATGGTCAAATTTGTTGTTGTTTTATTTTTACCTGGAGAAAAAACAGATTTGAAGTATTACAACAAAAGCTACAGCTCCAACATCTAGTCTTTATGGAGTGAGTTTGCAGAGCTGTAACTTCTGCAATGTCTCTCCTACACAGCATCCACACAATGTTATAATAAATGGATCACCTTGTGAAAAATCTCTGCACACCACTGTTTAGAATTCTTTGAAGGTAGATAAAGCAAAAAGGGAGGGTAATTGCTTAGCTGAAGTAAAACCAGGCTCAAGGTTAAATTTACAATTATTTAAACAGTGATGCTTGCTAGCCATGCCTTCAGCAACTAAACAGAGCTGCTTTCCTTCCTTATAACAGGTAAACTTGCAAAGGACTGAATATATTAGGTACAAAAATGTGTCTTTTTCATTCTGAATAAAGTTGTAGTTACTTAACAATGAAAGAGTGAGTTTGTTTGGAAATAGTACATACACAGTAGAACATTTACTCATTATTAGAAACAAGCCTGAAAGCAATGTTGCAATCTTTCAGATTACTCTCCTATGAATTGCTTTTTTTGGTAGATTTTCCTGTGTGGTGAGACTAACCATTCTTTAATCATCTTTGTGGAACTTTACTGGACTCACTCCAGTATGTCCATGTCTCTCTTGTACTGGGAGGCCCAGCACTGGACACAGTCTCACCAGTGCTTAGTAGAGAAGGATCACCTCTCATCACCTGCTGGCAAAGAATTCTATAAATAGAATTTATAAATGGTTCTGGATCTCTATCTAGATACACGTCAGCAACAAAAACCCCTCTTTTCTTTAAAAAAAACCTTCTTGTCAAATGTCTATGCCACCAAAATGCAGGTTAGCACCTAGATCTCCTGAAAATTTATTCTAAAGTGTTTTCTTAATTTGTTACTTCCTCTTCCCCTGTTCTCTTCCTAATGAGTCTAACATATTCTTGAAAAGTGTGTATTTTCAGAAATTTAAAAGCACAATTTTCCTGCTTTGGTATTAAGGAAGATAAGTAGCACAGTACTTTATAAGAGGACGGGAACAGTATGAAATGAAACAGTAGAGTAACAGTTAATATGGTAACATATTTGATTTACATATCTGAATTGAAATGAGTGCTGATATACAAAAACAAAAGACTGAAGAATTAATACTGTTCATATGCTGTCATCTGTACTCATTTTGTGTTCTGGTACCGCCTAGGATTCTCATTGTGGAAGGTGCAGCCCAAATGTAAGACAAAAGTCCATTCTGTGCACCCAGATAACACAGATGATGTTCATTTGCAATTTATTTGGAGGTTTCACTATTTTCCAGAGATAGTTTAATTCTGTATTTATTAGGAGATTTCTTGTAATACTTGTGAAATATGTAAAATCTTAATGTATGCAAAATAAATTTGATGATACATTCCATAAATTCTCTTTACTGTGATGTCTTTTATAATTAATCAGTGACTCAATGGGTATTTGGAGACAAAGGGCAGGTAATTCCAAATCTTCATAAAATGTAAAGCTAAAGAAGGTAAAGGTACTATCATGATCATCTAGACTGACCTTTCCATGTTGCCCGAATCATTTCTCCCAGTGAGAGAATCCTGAACTGATTCCAAAGACTCGAGGTTAAATGAGAACAGCTGTGGGAAGATACTCTGTATCATAAAAATTATCTCAAAGGCTTAGATTCTAACTTAAGCTGTCAAAAAGGCATCTAGTATAAGCTACACAAATAGAGGCTCCCTCTTACAGTCAGTGAAGTTCAGTAATTTGAAAATAGCTGTCTAGGCTAGATGGAACAAATCATTCCAGAAATATCCATTTCTGTAGATAACTAAATTTTTGAAATCTAATATTAAGTTAAATGCATCCCTCCAAATATGAATTTTTAGGGTTTTTTCCTCTTCATCCATTGCAAGGCAATTCATTATGCCCCTCCACTGACTGAAACAGGATAATGAATTCCCAAGGGTTTCTTGGGTCCTTGGATAGGCTAGGTGGAAAGGTTCTCCCATCTCTTCTCACTTAAATGCTTTCTGAAGATCAGAGGCAGAAACTTTGTCAGAGCTGGAAAGGAAACCCAGATTTTCTTTCCTACACTCCTCTATACTATTTGAAGCTTTCCCAGGTGGCACACCAGGATGCAGTTGTAACATTCTTAATGGTTGGCCAGACACACAGATAGAAAAGCCAAGCTACGGCTTCATAGCCAGAAGAGTCTTTTCCAACCCAATGACTACCAGCAATTGTGCTTTACAAGGCAGTCTCTCCCAGCTTCCTTTCCATTTGTGCACCAGGAACTGGAGCCATAATATCATCCCACCATTAAAAGTTTCTTCTCTCCCGGCTCCCAGTCCCAAGACTCCTAGAAAATATGTTATTGAATATCATCCCACAATAATTTGCAGACCCCATACTGTCATGCTCCAAAACTGACCACTACCTATAATCAACTAGCAGATGACACCACGTACGTGTGAGTGAATACATTCCATATATGAGGTTAAAAATTGAGTAAGGAAGTAGCTATCTAAGAAATTAATACATACAGCCAGCTAAGCAACAAAAGTCAAGAAGCATCCACAGAGCTGTTTGGGTTTGCTTGAATAGTTGTGAGAATGGAGTGGCAGGAAAGGGAGTCCAGCATCTGCAATCACTCTGGCACAGGCTGGCTACCAGGAGAAAGCTATCATAAGACAGGAGAATCTTTTGAATAACTGTGATATTGCCTGACCAAATCCTGTGGTTCTTTTGTTTAATACATGCTCTACTTTTATAGTGAGTCTTCAAGCTGAACACATAAAATGAGATTTCTTAAATTTCAGGAGTTGTGGGGTGAGAAGGTATGGGGCAGTTTGCAGAGATGTTTTAATTAACCCCAAACTCTACATGGAATCATTTCTTCCTTTTGTACAACTTCAGGCTTTAGTCCTTGGGAATTTTTAATTTTTTATTTTTTTCTTTTTAAAGGCATGAAACTTAAATAGCAGTAAAAATGTTAAGGAAGCTTAAAGAGAAAAGTGGGTTTGTGTTATAATCATTCCAATGAACACCTGTGAACTGTTGAGTTTAATTGGGTTACAGCTGGTGCTGACTCTGTGCTTGGAGAGAGGGAGAAATGTGTGCGAGGAGGTGTTTAATGACTTCTTCATCGAGTATTTACAGTGCGATGCCTTGGCTGTTTCTAGCCATGCCCTCCGTTCCCAGCTTCTGCTTTCACGGCAGCAGATTAGAGCAGCATGGACAGCAGAGTGACAGTAACTTAGCTTGCATAAACATTCCCCAGTATTTGCAAAATGAGGAGTTTACTGTAATAACCACACTCACTTGTAGGTTGGAAGCTAAGCTGGGTTGGGTAACGATCCTATACAGGGGTCTCTAGTGGGACAAGAACAGGACTTGAATTGCCATGTTAATTTTCCCTAGCTTGAGGACCACTTCCGATTGTAGCCTGCAATAATAGTAATTAAGGCAAAGGGTAACGTGTTTCACTTATTCCCATGGGACCGGACAGCACGTATACGGTTCAGGTCATACAGTCAGCATGCAACGGGGAATGAACATAACTTGAAGGCCTGTCTGTACTGCTCGCCTCCAGAGCTATATGATGAGGGCAGCCCTATCACATTTACTATCTACAAACTCTTTACTCAGCTAGTGATTTCCCAGTACGTGGAAACGGGTTTTTATATGTTTCTGTATGCACAGCTCTCTAGATCTGTAGCAGATGATGGTCCTGAGGAAGTGCAGATGAATGTATTGATGCGGTTCTGAAACAGGTATGTTCTATACCTATTCGTAGTTTACTTAAATTTGCAAGTATTTCTATATATAGTCTTAGCACTATAATTATTGTGTGCAAAAATCAGTCCTACACAGAATGTGAGCTTAGATAATCACCACAGACTTTCCTGATCTTAATGAAATACTAACAAAATATCTGCCAGACATTTTCAGTATATTAGCTATATCAAAAAGTCAAGGCAATTCATACAAAGTCAGTAAGAAAGGACCATGCTGAGATGATACTGAGAGGATACACCTTATCGTGACCATACATCATAGCTTTCAAAAGCCAAACCCATCATGTTCCTTGGCTGAAAATCTGAGTAGTAATATGATGAAATAAGAGCTATTGGATTGAAGCAGAGAGGTACAAAATATCTCACCATTTAACTCCTTTTATTCATAACCATGAGAGATTTCATAATGAGCTGCTTTGCTAATTACACTATGACACAGAGAAAAGGATTTTCTGAAATAGGCAGACCCCATGAGATCTCTGGGAAGAAAGCTGACATGCAGTCCGCTGTAGTTTCAGTTTCTAAAATCATTTGAGGTCTGAGCCATTGTATGCAGAACACGCTACACCAGAGTATCTTTTATGTACAAGAACATTGTCATAATCTTCCAGGTTTGAAATTAAAAATAAAACAGCCCTCCTGGTAACTAGATGAACATCTAACATAGATGGAATTTCAATACATGCAGGAGATAATACTTATTCCTATTTTTGTTCAGAAAGAGATTAAATCCTTACTTTGTCTTTGATTGTTCCTTCTGATTTGCTGCATTATTTCCACTTTCTAAAGCTTTAACTGCCATTCAATTCAGTCTCCGCCATGTAGTGAGATGAAATAGCCATAGATCAGGTTCTGATTAAATTCTTGAGCTTAGTCATCATGAGTTAAAATTATCCATTTGTAGACTTACATACCATCTTAATCAGGAACTTGACACATCCAGCAGACAGACCTTGAATAAGGCAATATAGAGGCAGTTGGCTATATCTTAAGCCATTTATGCTCGTGAAAACTCACTTATCCAAATGAAAATCTAGCACCTTGGAAGACAGTGTGTCTATTTCACAAATCTCTTTAGATAGCCTTGAGAACATTTGCATTCAGTTGCAGAACACATACAGCAATGAAGCCATATGTGTTGAAACACTGACATGTCTTCTTATTGAAAACAAAATCTGTGTCTTTATGCTGACACCTAGCAATCTCTCTTTGTCCTTCACTACAGCATCATAGGATGATTCAGGTTGGAAGGAACCTCAGAAGGTCTTTAGCCCAACCTCCTCCTGCAGTCTGAGCCTTTCTTGTTTCATCTTATGTCTATTGTCTCCCATCCTCCCACTGTATTTTCTCAATAAACTACCCACTGGTACTGGAACACTGATATTAGGTCTCCCTGGAGTCCTGTCTTCTCCAGGATGAACAGGCCAGTTCCCTCAGTCTCTCTTCATAGGTCTTATTAATGCCAAAGCTACTATATGGGTAGCTGCCAAAGCTACTTCATCCTCACCCAATTTTTTTCTTCTTAGTTAATAGAAGAACCAGCTATGCATCCCTCCTCACTGCCCCGTTTAGTACTTGTGTGAGGTTATCCCTAACTCCTCCCAGAAGTATTCTTGACTACCTGTGTCCTGCTGTGTTGTCCTTCCAGCAGATGTCAGGGAGGTTAAAGTCTCCCATGAGAACAAGGTTCTGTGATCTAGATCCTTTCCTGAGTTGTTTAAAGAAGGCTTTTGATCCTGCCCTACCAATTCTCATTCAAACTGTCATCTGTCCCAAAGAAGAGCTCCACATAGGTACCATCAATATGTTCCTTGCCTGTCTTTCTTGAAGAGCTCATATTCACCCATTGAAACATTTGTGCAGGAGGTTCCACTGCATCTCAATCATTTGAACAATATCATAGCTCAGAGACCACAGGTGAATCTCTAGATCCTCCTGCTTGTTTCTGAGGCCATATGTCTTTGTGTAGATATACTTGTGGAGGATCTCTTTATGCCCTATTTTGTCATTCCTGAGGTGGTACTTGTTCAAACCCTCCTGCATCCTCTGCTTTCCACCTCAGCCACTGCTACCTCACTTAAGTATGGTCATCATCTTTCTGCCCCACTATTCCAAGTTTAAATCTCCCCCCACTAGGCTGGGCAGCTATTTGGCAAAGATCTTCTTGCTCCAGTTTGTTGGGTGGATCCTCTCTCATCAACCTCAAAGAGGGTGCTGTACAGCAGATCACCCCTGTTCCAACACAGCCCCAGTTTCTTGCAAGATAAATCTGCAGTGCAATTGCACTTCCATGAAAAAAGAGTGGATGACTCTCAGCTTTGAAATTCAGCCCTGCAAGTGTAATGAAAAGATAATGAAATTAGTCTCTCTCAAAACTTGATAATTAACTTTTTCATCCATGCTTTTCATAGAAACATAGAATCACAGAATGGTTTGGTTTGGAAGGGACCTCAAAGATCATCTATTTCCAACCCCCCTGCCATGGGCAGGGACACCCTCCACTAGACCAGGTTGCCCAAAGCCCCATCCAACAGTTCCCTGGGTTTTGCTTTTTTTTTTTCCCTTTTAAAAATGAGTACTATGTTTCCCCTTTTCCGGTCACTGGGAACTTCACCAGTCTGCCATGACTTCTCAAATAGGATGGATAGTGGCTTAGCAACTTCATCTGCTAGTTCCTTCATGACCTGTGGATGCATCTCATCAGGTCCCATGGACTTGTGCACATTCAGGTTCCTTAGATGGTCACATTACCAGTGAGTCATTAGAACACACATCTTTTTTGAAGGTCAAGGAAAAGCAAGAAGGGACAAGATAGTAAGAAACTATGACTAAGTATTTTTAAATCTTAAAACTGCAAACTGTCTCATTGAGTACAGTGCACTCTGTACCTTTTTACATGATGACTGCGTAGCTGAGCTGTGCCCTTTCTCCACATAGCAAGTCATTCCATAAACAAATAAGAATCACATTCAAATGTTTGAATATAATAAAGTTTCTGTTTATTTTGTAAGGAAGAGGGGGGGGG